>QXTE01000119.1:370978-509764 GCA_003942145.1 Platysternon megacephalum | reverse complement strand
TTCTTAACCTCAAGTACAAAATGATATATGTGTACAAAAGGGATGAATAGATATAGTAGACCATAACCTTTACAGAGATATGTACCTGGCACAGGCAGCACAAAACATATTCCAGTTATGTCATATTCCCACAAAGCCTTATGGGAGGTACCGTCACAGCAGCCTCTGCCTGATGCCCTGGATTCCCTGGTGTCCTGAGAGAGAGACATCGTGGGCCAGGTACAGTAGCCTGCGGTGGTACTTCTGGGGGACCACTAGCTGTCTTCTGATCCCCCATGGTTCCACTTCCCCTTGGGCAGCCCATTCCCAGTACAGGAATCCCTTCTCCCACAGAAATCTTTCCCGGCAGCCTTCCCCCAGGGCTTTTGCCATGCTGTGGCCAGCAAGTCCCCTCAGCTTTTCTAAGGAGGGATCCTTCCACAGCTCGGCCTGGAATTCAGTGGCTGGGGAAGGGGTAGGAACCTGCTCCCTCTCAGTGGCTGGGTCCGAGGCCGCAGCCCCACCAAGACCTGTCCCCAGTGGCTCCTTTCCACCAGGGTAGGGACCTGCACCCCCAGCAGGGCACTGCCCCCGGTGTCAGGGCAGAGTGCTCTTCACTGGCTCTGGCTACGGGTGATGACTAGGGCGCTCTGGTGGCTGCCTGGTCAATCTGCCAGGTCACCCCCCATCAGCACCTTGGTTGGCAACTGACGGTGCATCCCCACATCTTTGGGCCCCTCCTTGGCCCCCCATTTCAGATGTACCCTTGCCACGGGTACCTTAAACGGGGGCCCGCACATGCCCGTCAAGGTCAGGTAGGTGTTGGTCACCACCTAGTCTGGGGCCACCACCTCGGGCCGGGCCAGCGTCACCTCAGCGCCTGTGTCCCAGTACCCTGTGACCTACTTCCCATCCACCTCCAGGGGAATGAGGCACTTGCTCCTCAGGGACCGCCCCACACCCACCCTGTAGACTGAGAACTTTCAATCCGGAGCATCAAGCCGCCCCGAGGAGCTGGCCTGGGAGACTCCTCGCTCTTGGGCCATTGCTAAACTGCCAGCCCCTCCTGCCTGGGAGCCAGCCCCTCCTCCAGCTGGGATCCCACCCAGTTAACCCTTTGAGGGCTTGGTTTGCTCATCCTGTCCCTGAGCTTTTGGCACCGGGCCCCTCTGTGGCCCCTCTGCCCACAGTAATTATACCTCAGTTTCCGTTGGTCCCCTGGGGCTGGTCGGTCAGCTCGGATATTGGCTGTGCCTCTCGGGAGGGATTTATCCGAAACTACCTTCAGGGAACTCCCTGGGTGACCCCCCTTCTGCACTGATGTGGGCCTGGGATTCCATTCCATATACCGACCTGCTGTCTACAAACTCGTCAGCCAGCAACCCCGTGCGGTGCAGGTCCTTCGGCCTCTTGTCCACCAGCCACATCCTCAGGTCAGGGGGACAGAGTTCATATAGTCATTCCAGCCCCATCAGTTCAATCACATCCTTCTTGGTCTGGGCCCCAGCCCCATTCACCCACTTGCGGGTGTATTCCCCCATCAGCAGGGGCAGCTCCAGGCACCAGTGCACCAAGCGCGTGCTAGGGTGGCAAGCCGTGGGGGCGGCCTGCCGGTCACTGTGAGGGTGGGCGTCAGGCTGCCTTCGGCGGCATGCCTGCAGGAGGTCCGCCGGTCCCGCGGTTTCGGTGGCAATTCGGCGGCGGGTACGCCGAAGGCGCGGGACCGGCGGACCTCCCGCAGGCATGCCGCCAAAGGCTGCCTGACTGCCGTGCTTGGGGCAGCAAAATACATACCCATCAGCACGACCAGTTCCAGATAGGTCATTCCCTGGGTTTTCTGCATAACCCGGAACCTTTTCCTGTATGCCTCGGGGGTCAGCTCAAACCTGCGCAGCACAGTTCATAGTCCCCTGCTTCCACCCCATCCATTTGGCTGAACATCTCTATGGCTTTGGGACCCAGTAAGGGGGTGAGATGCCGAAGCCGGTCTGCAGGGTCAACCTGGTGCACATTGCAGGCCTTCTCAAAGGCAGTGTGGAAGGCGTCTATATCATCCCCTTCCTTAAACTGAGGCAGCACTTTTATATCAGAGTTCCTTGCGGGCTTAGCCACCCTGGGACCATCCCCACTCACCATGGTAGGGGTCTCTCTCCTTCTCAGCTCCGCCATTACCAGTTCATGCTGCCTCTGTCTCTCACGGTCCTCCTCTTCCTTCTCACGGTCCTCTAGCTCTTTCAGTTTTAGTTCCATTTCCAACTCCAACCGTCTCAGCTCCACCAACGGGGAACTCGGCCGTGAAGATCCCCTGCTGGTTGGGTAGGTGGATCCTGGGGCTGCCTGGCTGCTTTCAGCCCCTCCTGCGTCCCCAGTTGAGTCAGTGGCTGGGGTGACCCCTGGGGATGCCTGGCTGCTCCCAACCTCTCTTGCAGCCCCAGTTGGGACAGGAACCAGCTCCTTAGAGCGATCATTCTCTTCCAACCAAGCAATCAGCTGTGCCTTGGTGAATCTTCCAATGCGCAGCCCTCTCCCTCTGCACAGCCACAATTTCCTTCTTAAGGAGACGGTTATAGGCCATCTCCATGCTGTTCCCAAGTGGTCATGGACTCATAGGCCTGTGCTCTCTCAGCTCCCCACAGTCCCTGGGAGAAACCCCCTTCAGTGCAACAGCCCTTCTTGGGGGTCCACTCTCTCTTGGGGGTTAAGCCGTAGGCTCCTCCGCCTCCTGGAACTGCACCTCTCTGAGCCTTCAGCATGCCTGCTAATCCCCCTTCGTTCTACTGCTCCCCAGTCACTTACTGCAGGATGCTCTGTCCACGGGGTGCAGTTTATCCCACCTCTGCCAGTTGTCACAGAGTCACCGGGTCAGTGCTCTGGAACTACTCCGTATGAAGCCAGTCAGGACTCTGGGGGAGCATGTCTCCTCTCTCTGAGCACACTGTCTCCAGGGCAAGAAGCTTACACAGCTTCGACCTTCCTGGGTCTGACCTCAGAGCATTCAGCATCCCCTTCCACACCATGCACTTCCCGCAGTGAGTCCGCCCAGGCGGGGCTCCTGGGGAAGCCAGAGGTCCTGCATCCCAACTCCGCAATCAGACGTGACTCTCAGCCAGCCAGTAAAACAGAAGGTTTATTAGTCAACAGGAACACAGCGTAGGACAGAACTTGTTAGCACAGAAATCAGTGACTTTCAGCCAAGTCCATCTTGGGAGTCCTGGGCCAGATGCCCTGGACTCCCCCTCTTCCAGTCCCCCCATGCAGACTGCCAGCTTCCAGCCACCCGACCTCCGACACCCCCCCTGTTCTCCTCCATCTCTTTGTCTCACTTCCCGGGCAAAAGGTGTCACCTGGTTGCATCCCCCCTCCTGGGTCTCAGGTTACAAAGGTGCAGACAGCTGGGCAGCCTCACCTGCCCCATGGCCTCAGCAAACATCACACACCTAATTCCCACCACCGAAGTATTGGTGCAGTACACAGGGAAACTGGGGTACACACAGTATCAGTATAGGACAGTAAGACTCACATGCAACATAACAACAGGAATAAAACCCCATTTTGTCACATCCAGATGATACAAAACTTTAAGATAGTCAAGTCCAAAACAGACTTTAAAGAGTTGCAAAGGGATCTTACAAAACTGGGTGACTAAGCATATGAAATTCAATGCTGACAAATGCAAAGTAATGCACGTTGGAAAAACATAATTCCAACTACGCATATAAAAGAATGGGGTCTAAATTAGCTGCTACTCACCCAAAAGAAAAAAGGTTCTGTAATCATTGTGCCTAGATCCCTAAAAATATTCACTTAATGTGCAACAGCCATATCTGAAAAAAAAAAGCACAGAAAAAAAAGCAACAAAAATAATCAGGGGTCTGGAACAACTTTATATAAGAAAAGATTAACCAAGACTGGGACTTTCCAACTTGGCAAAGAGATAACTAAATGGGGAATACAAAGAGGTGTGTGAAATCCTGACTGTTGTTGAGAAAGTAAATAAGAAAGTGTTATTTACTTCTCTCTTTTTTTATAACACAAGAACTAGGGGTTACCAATAAGATTGCTAAGCAGCAGGTTTAAAATAAACAAAAGGAAATAAACACAGGAAAATTAGTCTGTGGAACTTCCTGTCAGAAAATGTTGTAAAGGCCAAAACTATAACAAGGTGGTATTGTTTTTAGTAAAAGAAAGAGAGAAATTCATAGAGGCTATTACCCAAGATGGGCAGGGACCGTGTCCCTGGCCTCTGTTTGCCAGAAGCTGAGAATGGGCTGCATGATTACTTAATCATTGCCTGTTCTGTTTATTTTCTTTGAAACACCTGGCATTGGTCACTGTTAAAAGACAGGTCGCTGGGCTAGATGGACCTAAGAAGGGTGCTCATTGTATTGAAATTTGAGTGACTTAATCTTCCAGTTTATTCTTCAGATGGAATCCTGTGGCATGGACAGGTCTAGTAATCACATCGCCAACAAGCCATAGCAAATTTCATAGCGTACTTCTTGCTTCCATAAATGTATAGATTAACCTGCAAAAACATAAGCAAACAAAACAAAAACAAAACACACAAGGCCTCTGACCGGACCTTATTCCTTTTGCTCTTTCTTTTGTTTGTGTTGATTTCTCTGTCCAATGTTTGCATCAAACTTGCTACCCAGATCTTCTTTTGTACCTGCTCAGGAATTTGTTTCTTTGGTGTTAACGGGAACTCAGGAGTTCTTATAATTTAGCCTGTTATTAATTCAAAGAGGTTAGTAACATAACAAAGAAACAATGAACAAATAACAAATTCAGTACAGAGAACCATTTAGCCCTGGCCATTGCTCTGGCCATTATAGTTGGAAGGTTGGCTACAACAGGGGTAGATTTACAATTATATTTTCATAATATAATCATGGGATGTCATCTGCCATCCGGTTTCTGTACAAGCCAGATTGGGGAGTTGCAGGGGCGTTGACACTTTACTACTACCCCTTGTGCTTTTAGATCCTGCAACAGGTTTTTTTTAATGTGGGGAACAGCTTCTGCTGGATAGGAATGCTGAGGAACCGGCTGTACACATTTTCCCCCCAGTATCTTTACCACTGCCTTTTCTTTCTAGCCCAAACCATGAGAAATTCCCTTATCCACTTATTGTCTGGCAGTGCCACAGCTGCCATAGCTTTACAGGGTCACTTTCTTAATCCTTCTGAAACAACCTGGTTATTTACAGTCTCTTTCTTCACTACCAGCCTTTCTGCCACATGAATCATTCATTTTTCCTGCTGTACCAGCTCTACTTTTCATACAGCTTTTCCAGTGATGCTGTTACAAACCACTGTATTTATTTAAAATTTAGTTTGATCTACTACCCGCGGCAGGTGTTTTAATACTTAAAGTTGCCTTTGCTCCTGTATTAATTAATGCCAGCAACCATTATATGTTTCCTTCTGTCCCCTCTTCCCCGGAAGATTTACCAATTATGTGGGGCTGTAATTGGGCTACTAACATTTACCTTTGGGGACAGGGGTTGCTAAGCGTGAGGCATTTTTACTGAAATGTGGAGCCACCCTGATAGGAAGCTGCCAATTTCATCTGAGCCAATTCCAGGGATAACAAGCCATAAGAACTCACTGGCAGATCTTCTGTACCTGTTCCCATGGTCTCAACAGCCTTAACTCCTGGTTGCAGCATTGACTGTGATCTAGTCCTTGCCATCAAATCACTCAAAGCAGCTAGCAAAGTCTCCAGAGGTTGCCCATCCGAATGGGCCATATCTGCCCCTTTCCTGAAGTTGAGCCCATCTGCGCTCGCAATGATCCCCCACTAAACACTCCACGTTTCCTACCGTACCATCCTCAGCCTGGTCCTATTTCACAGTAACTACCACGTCCCATATCAGTGTGGTTGGAGCCATTATAGCCTGCTTGATGGCTGTAGGAAGCCTCACTAATCACTTTCCGAGAAGAACTACCTGCTCCACTTACTACCCTTACTGCCTCCCGAGCTGCTTTAATCAATTCAACCTGATCTAAATGCAGCCAGGATCCTATGAATACCTTAATAGGTTTCCTTAAACCATCATAGATCAAATCTGTCAGCTGTTTCTCCTCGATTTCAGCCAGGGAGCATACCAACAGCAACCTAGTACGATAAGCCATAACAGATTATTTTTCCTTCTGATGTATTAACAAAGCTGTCCTCAATTCAGAGGGGGTCAGAAAGTATCAGGCTACCTTCTGGGTAACACCATCTCTGTCACCTTGGTTTAACTCTACCTCCATTTCTGCCAAGAAAGCTGTTCCTTCCGTAGGGCCACCACAAGCTATTATCAGTTCTCTTAAATCTTCAGGATCTAAATGTTTTCTAACCATGTATTCCAACAGCCAAGACAAACACGTTCTCTTAGTGAAAGAGTCCATTTCTTTAGCCATTGCCTGTTTTTTAGTTTCAGTCAGGGGATAATTTACTTCCTCTTGTATTTGCAGTGAAGGCGGAGGCATTTTTGCTATCACTACTGGCTGGGCTGCTGGAGGCCCTGGAAGGTGCTCCTCTTCCTCTTCCACCTGTATATTTATTCTTTCCAGACATGTATGGGTTAAAGCTGTTATTCACTGAGCCTTGGTTACATTTTTGTGCTACAACAATTTCCAAGTCACATTTCAGGCTGTCATTCTGCAATTTTAGTTTTTCCAATTCCTGTTCCAAACTTTCTTGCACAACATCTCACTGACATTCAAAACATCTCGTTCCTTTACAAGCTTATCCACAGCACAATACATAGCACAGATGACATGTGCTGCAGTTTGGGCTTTCTCGGGAGTGTAACACTTTTGGTACCTCAACAGTAAGTTGTCCAAAACTTTCTCATGCAGTGTGGGGACTGCATCAGCCAGACGCGGATCAGACCCCTCGCTTTTAAACACCTGTCTTAACAAACACTCATCAACCACACTCGGAGGCTTTGCAGTGTCCCCCTTGTCCTCCGGTTCGAAGACCCTTCCCTGTCTGTGTTTGCGAAACATCATCGATTCTAGGAACGACCAATACAACCCCACTCACCGGTATATTTCCCTTTCTGCATACTGTAACTAAATCTGGTACCCAAGCTAAAATTAATATGTCAGAACTGATTCAGAACAATATTTAAATTAGTTGGTTAACACCAGTGGCTCAGGATTCCAAGCTCTTCACAGGCAACCAGTTCAGGAACAATTTGATTCAGTTTAAACACCTTTTTTCTTGGACACAACAGTAACCATCCTCTGCTACCAAATGTTGGCACCAGGGGGCTACTACCCCTGAAATGGATCTTCAATGGCTCCCAGTGGAGCAGATTACTGTCATACCAGTGGAAAAGGTCCACAGTAATTATCTTACATACACAGCAGTTTATTTGAAAAGGAATTTCACAGGCGGTAAAGGGTTACATCAAGCACATAACTCCTATGTTAGACATTAAGAACTATACATTAAGAGCTATACATTCCTCTTAGTGAGCCTCTCTTTCACAAACATACACAAACAGGCCCTATGCTAGCCTCACACAGTTCCTGCTTGGCAAACAGAGAAGGTGGTTACCAATTCTATGGATGATTTCTTCTCTCCAGGTCTGGTCTCCTCAGCCCTCTGATCTGTCTCAGATTCCCTCAAAGCAAGGCCTTGGCTGCCTGGAAACCCCTCTGGTCACAGTCCTACTCGAGCCCACGGAGCAGAGTTTTGGCTACTCTGTCTAGCAGCATTGCTTCTTTAAGCATTAATTAAGGAATTCCCCCAACAGTAATTTAATTTGCTTGTTTTTTATATGCTTTTTCCTCAAAGGAATCATGTCTTAAAATCATGCCCAGTGGCCGTGTGGCTACTAATTTTTACCTAATTCATACTTTAGGAGGAGATTGCAGAGTGGTGCCTACTGAACATTACCCCACATTCACTCCCTTATCAATCATTCACTTCAGCCCCCTGTGTGATGTCTTTCAACAGGGTCAAGATGCCCCGGTCAGCCCATGCTCCACTCAGGCTGTTCTACACGTGTTGTCTGCTTTCAAGTGGACATATTTGTTGACTCCAAGATGAGTATTGATCATACACGCAGCATGGAGCCAGTCAGTTTCACCTCTGCCATCTGCCTGATGCTAAGAGAAGGATTCTGCTCCCAGAATCCTCTTTGGCAGTTCAGTCATGTCAAGCCACGTTCTGACCATTCATTCAGTATGGCCACAACAATTCGGCACCATCCCAACAGGAACCACCTGTGTGGATTTAACCTGTAGGTTATTGCTTAGAAGGGAGCACAAATCCCAGTTTATCTTTTCTTCTGAAGCTCAGCCAATGCATAGACACACCTTCAACTTTATTGTTTGGAACTATTTCCTGAGCCCAGAGTCTCGCCCAAACGGACATGGATCATAAACACTTGAGAGCTGCTGTTGTGGCTGGCGCTGCAGCAATCCCTTAGCTCACAGTGTACTATTATTTAACCAGGAAGAAAGATGTAGTTCTCAAAGATGTCAAAAAAGCAAACAGAATGTTGGGAATCATTAAGAAATAAGAAAATATATTGCCTCTATATAAACCCATAGTTGCCCCATCTCTAAAAAGATATACTGGAATTGGAAAAGATTCAGAAAAGGGCAACAAAAATAATTAGGGGTATGGAACAACTTCCGTATGAGGAGAGATTAGTAAGATTGGGACTTTTCAGCTTGGAAAAGAGACAACTAAGAGGGGATATAATAGGGGTCTATAAAATCATGACTGGTGTGGAGAAAGTAAATAAAGTGTTATTTCTCACAACACAAGAACTAGGGGTCACGAAATGAAATTAATAGGCAGCAGGTTTAAAACAAACAAAAGGAAGTATTTCTTCACACAACACACAGTCAACCTGTGGAACTCTTTGCCAAGACTCTAACAGGGTTAAAAAAAGAGCTAGATAAGTTCATGGAGGATAGGTCCATCAATGGCTATTAGCCATGATGGGCAGGGATGGTGTCCCTAGCCTCTGTTTGCCAGAAGCTGGGAATGGGCGACAGGGGACGAATCACTTGAGGATTGCCTGTTCTGTTCATTCCCTCTGGGTCACCTGGCATTGGCCACTGTCAGGAGACAGGATACTGGGTTAGATGGACCTTTGGTCTGACCCAGTATGGCCGTTCTTATGTTCATCTGTTATCTTATGTCATCTGTTATGTTCATCCTGGGGAGGAGGGATAGCTCAGTGGTTTGAGCCTTAACCTGCGAAACCCAGGGTTGTGAGTTCAATCCTTGAGGGGGCCACTTAGGGATCTGGGGCAAAATTGGTCTTGCTAGTGAAGGCAGGGGGCTGGACTCAATGACCTTTCAGGGTCCCTTCCAGCTCTATGAGATAGGTATATCTCTTGTCTGAGTCTTAGGTTGTAAGCCCCTTGAGGCAGGGATTATCTTTTTTGTTCTGAGTTTGTACAGCACCTGGCACAGTGGTGTCCTGGTCTGGAACTATGCCCCTATATGCTATGGTAAAATAAATAATTATACATAATTTACCATATACTGTCTGAGCTTTGGCATGTTAATTGATCTCTCCGTGCCTCAGTGTACCCATCTCTTAGAAGGCTCTCTAATATCCTCATATTCCAAATGCGATAAAAGGTGTGGTAATGGTGTAAGAAGGCAAACTACTATCATTATTATAAACTTGTAGGGGTTGGGAGTCAAGTTGGTTGTAAGCACATTTCTGGCCCCTCAGCTTCAGGAAGGCTTGACTTCTCTTGCTTCTTTCCTTTTAGGCTTGGTCAGACCCTCAATAGTCAATGAGGTCAATGGGCCCAGTTGTCTGCTTCCTTGCAATTTGTGCAGTCATTTATGTGACGTTGTGCAGTCTATATGATTTTGTAAAAACATGATAAGTGAATATAATGTAATTGGAATAGTTTTATAAAAACATGATGTGAGTTTAATGTAACTGAAATATGCTTCATGCAAAAGGTATCATCACAAAGCTTATAATCTACTGAGAGTGATCATCCTATTTGTATAAATGTACCACTCTTGTATCTAAAACTAGAAATATAAAATATAACTCTGAGGGCCTATTGTAATTATGCAAAGTGTGGGCCATTGATGGTGGTTTGGAATCTTGATGACTCCCATTAACCAGAGCCATTGTCTGCAGATGGCTGTATTTACCTGTGAGTCTTCCTGTATATGTGTGTGCTGGCAAGTGAGTAATGAAGCCTTGCAGTGACATGTG
Organism: Platysternon megacephalum; assembly: GCA_003942145.1. Lineage (NCBI taxonomy): Eukaryota > Metazoa > Chordata > Testudines > Platysternidae > Platysternon > Platysternon megacephalum. The sequence goes on along the minus strand of QXTE01000119.1, from coordinate 499,578 downwards.
ATCATGTCACCTGAACTGGAATCCATCTTTAACCTGGTGCTTTTCCAGTGAGGGGTGGGGGAACCCAGAGGGACAAAGGATTCCCGCCTTATGCAAAAGATATATAAAGGGGTGGAAGAGAACAGAGAGGGAGAGGAGCCATCATGAAGAATCCCCTAGCTATCACCTGAGCTGGAACAAGAGCTGTACCAGGGGAAAGAATTGTGCCCAGGCCTGGAAGGTGTCCAGTCTGAGAAGAAACTTACTGAAGCATCTCTGAGGGTGAGATTATCTGTATTCAGTGTTTGATTAGACATAGATTTGCGCATTTTATTTTATTTTGCTGGGTAACTTACTTTGTTCTGTCTGTTACTACTTGGAATCACTTAAATCCTACTATCTGTATTTAATAAAATCACTTTCTACTTATTACTTAACTCAGAGTATGTATTAATACCTGTGGGAGCAAACAGCTGTGCATATCTCTCTATCAGTGTTATAGAGGGCGAACAATTTATGAGTTTACCCTGTATAAAGCTTATACAGGGTAAAACGGATTTATTTGGGTTTAGACCCCATTGGGAATTGGGCATCTGAGTGCTAAAGGCAAGCACACTTCTGTGAGCTGTTCTCAGGTAAACCTGCAGCTTTGGGACAGGTTATTCAGACTCTGGGTCTGTGTCTGGAGCAGATGGGTGTGTCTGGCTTCAGCAAGACAGTGTGCTGAAACCACTGAGCTGGCAGGGAGAATAGAAACAGAAGTAGTCTTTGCACATCAGCTGGCAGCTCCCAAGGGGGTTTATGTGATCCAACCCATCACAGTTTATACCAGTGCAAAGCAGGTTACAATGCTACCATTCATAGCATTCCCCACTCAGCTTTGCCCTAGTGTAAATGACAAAGTGCAGGGAAACTGTCCATAGGGCCCACTGGGTTTTCAAAGGGAGCTGCGGGTGCTCAGCACCTTACAGGATCAAGCCCTTACCAGTATCTCAGGCACATTTACAAAATATCCATGTGATGCATATGTTTCTGTAGCAACTATGTAATGAACATACAAAGGCTTTGTGTGTGTTTGTGTGGGGGAGGTTAAACTAGTTGCACAGTCAACATGGACTTGTTTGCATAGCAAGATGGATGGCAGTAGGCAGCACAACACACCCTTCTTCTTTACCTTTGCTTTTGAAGAGACATGCTATGTGCCTTGAAATGGAACATGTCCCTTCACTGTTTAACACTGCTCCTTCATTTTCGGATTGGACGTATAACTTCTTTGCTAGGGGATTAGAGGAGGAAGGCTAGAAAAAGGACTGTTATCCAGTTCTAAAAGTTTTGTGGGTTCTTTTTAATACAATCTGACAAAAATCCATTGTAAGTGATGCATGAACTTTAAATGACTTTGGCTCATATTCTTAAAAAAAACCCCAAAACCCCCAAAAAACAACCAAGATGACTGATCTAATCCAAGCTTTCAATTCTTCCCCTAGCAATCTTAAATGTCGGTACCTGAATCTGTAGTTAATCTTGCTTGCTGTGTCATTCATTATCCTAGGCCTGTCACAAGTGATTTTGATTAACTTTACCCTTGTAACGTAATGAAATAAAACCACTCATCTATAACTAGGCTTGGCAGGAGTCAATTTTTTTAAATAATTTTGACAAATAATATCAACATTTATCTTTAAGCCTTTTTCTCTATTTTATCCATTTAAACTTTCACAGTTGCACAAAATAATAAGTTTTAAGTATTTCCTCCCTGATTTTTATCTATTTAAATTTTCACACTGTCAGGAAATTATAGGGGAGGGAAGTCAGATAACAGGATGGGTCAGACAATAATTATTTAATGGCAGTAGCCATCGATTTCAAAAAATGAAAGATTTATAACCATTAAAAAACAAATGATCAACATCACATGTCAAAATATACAAAGTAAATATCCTTAATCAAACTCTAATGAGTTCTCAAGCAGCAGTTTTCTTACTTTATCTATCTCTAAAGTTCGATTATTATCAGTGGAAATTCTTTTTCATCAATTTGTGTGCAGTGAAAACTGATGTTTATTGACATTACCATTAAAAATCGAATCCTTCCAAGCCTATCTACGATGATATTGTCTATAGTATGTGACGATCACGAGTTTCAAATGTACAACTGGAAATATTCCAGCATGGTATGCTGCAAATTTAGCCAACTGTATTGAAAAGAGCTGCAAATTGTTATTGATTTTCCAGTCCTTACAATTAGATTATAAGGACTGAAAATATCCCCCTGGAAATCATTAAAAAAACTGTTGTGTAAAAAAATTAAAACATGTTTACCAAAGTTTTATAGCAAAAGGACTTTGACCATTTAGAAATTGTTGCAGGTGTAAATTCCAAAGGTGTAATCACATAGTTAATTATTGGACTATGCCAGCTAGGATCTTGAAACTGGTTTGATGCAAGTTCAGGGGTCCATCTTCATGGGTACCTTTGCAGGATCAGGGCCTAAATGAGTTCTTGTGTATTACAAATGCAATATTACTCTGCAGTCAAAAGATGCCCAGGGCCAGGCCGTCCACTACATGAGAATTATCCATGTAGGGACCAAGAACTCTGCAAGTTTCAATTCAGAGAGTTCCCTTTAGAGTTTAGATCATTTCCAGCTGCTGCAAGTAAGCCTCCCTGACTAGAGTCATGGTTACAAGGCTGTTTGCACATCTGTCCCCTTTCTGGTCACTCTGAGCGCACCCTGTCAGGGTTAGAACTCGTGACCTTACCTGCCTGAGCGGAATTTTGCAATCCTTCCACTCGTAGACCAGAATAGGATACAATACCCTGTCTATGTATCTGCTTATTGCCACACAAGTTCGGACTAATTGCTATCCAAATCACTGAATGTGAAGCTTCTTCCAGGAAGTGCTCAGCATCTTGTAGTGTCCAGCTCATAATTTATTACAGTTAGTCTCAGGGCCGGCTCTAGGTTTTTTGCTGCTCCAAGCAAAAAAAATTTTTGGCTGCCCTCCACCACAGCCCTGGGCTCCCCCCGGCACTCCCCTGCTGCCCCAGCCCTGGGTTTTCCCTCCCCCCCACAGCCGCCCCAGTGCTGGGCTCCCTCCTTTCTCCCCCACCAGTGCCCATCCCCCTGCCGCCCCAGCCCTCGGCTCTCCCCCCAACCTGCACCCTCCTGCTGTCCCAGCCCTGGGTCACTGGTAACTCGCTCCCAGGGCAGGTCATTCAGCAGGAATTTTGGATGTGCCCAGAACACAGACAGGTTTGGTTCCCATATGGTTACAGAACTGCAGTAAAGTGGAACAATTTTCAGCTTGTGTGATTGGAGGATATCTGGATGCATATTATAAGACTGTCCTACATAAATGAGGAACAGTTGAGGTGCCTTTATTATTCTTTTGTTCCACTCTTTCTTTCTATGGGGAATTTGCCAATGCAATATGACTGTCTTCCTTTTAAACAAATACAACTAAAAAAAAAAAAAAAAAGGCAATGGCTGTTGAAAATAGCAATTCCAGTCCTAAAAACCACTGGGAAGCATTTCTTGCTCAATTTTATCCTACTTTTTCTACAGCAAGTTACAGTGGATCAGTATATTTGATTTGGGAGAAATGAAGTAACAGCTGCCCAAATTGAGCTTGAGCACTCCTGAATTTTGAGGGTGTTCAAATCTGGAAGGCAGGTGCTAGATTCCCTTTCTGAATATTAGCTATATCTGGAAAGGAAAAGTCAATTTCTGCTTCCATGGCTCAGAAGTGGAAATCCTCCTAAGTGCCTGGTACTGTATCTACAGCTGCCCAGGTCCAGAGCCTCCCCTCCCTTACTTTTCATTTTAAATTCTAGTGGGATCCAGGTACCTGCCTTGCTAGGCTTCAGATAGAGAGGGGCACTGTCCATTTAGTCCACCCAATTCCTTCTTTGGGGGCTGCAAGGTGAGGTCACACCAGTATCCCTAATCCAGTCTGGGGAAGTCTTCTGAAGGGGATATCTGGGGTAAAGCCTTCTACTCCTTGGGCACACTTGTTCCCCATCCACCCCTTTCAACTCACAGCAAGCTGCAGCATGGGTCAGCTACCTCACTCCCTACCCCTCCCTTTCCTGTTGATAGCTGCCAAGGGATTTCTGGGAAATGTAGTTCTTTCCCTGCTCCAGGGCTGGCTCTATATGCAGGGAGCTAGGCAAGGAACTACAGCTCCTAGGGTCCCATGGGTTCTCAGCTCCCATGCTGGATCCCCAGTTGCTCCATGGCTCCGCTTCTGCAGGGTTGTGAGAAGGGAGGAAGTGAGTAAAAAAAAAATGCCGCCCCCTTCCAATGTGCCGACCCAAGCACCTGCTTGTTTTGCTGGTGCCTAGAGCCGGCCCTGGTTAGTCTGAACTTAGTGCAGTCCTGATGCAGTGAATCATTTACTCTCCTGGGGACAGTCAGTCTTTTGGGGAATGTTCCAAATCAACTAAGATCAACAGCAATCTTCCCATTGATTTCAATGTGCTCTGACTGGGGTAGGCGGTGAACCCATGTGAATGCACCCCTGAATTGTGAGACTTTGCTGGCTTTGGATAACCAACTGTGAGTGGGGTGCACAAGAGGGAAAGGCAAGTGGTATGTTAAAGGGGCATTTATCCAGAAGACTTTGACATCGCAGGTGGGAAGCTGAGACAAAGGACTACAGCCAAAGATACTGTGGGACTGGTGTTTACTTATGTTTGCCTAAATTTGAATAATTGTTACGGTGCTTTCCCAAATTAATGCTGAGTCCCCCTTCCCATTTAATACGTTTTCTTTTGTTATACAGAGTCTCAGTGTTTGCAAGTGAGGAAGTGTTGCCTCTTAGAGGAGCCCACGGACAATGTTTAGTTTTCCAAGATTTCTGGATGGGGATGTGACGCTGGCAAACCAGGGGCCAGCTCATGCCAAGGCCCCTGGGCCTCACTGACAAATGCATAGCTGGAAACCAGTCTGGCTTTCCTTTTCGTCAGTCTTATTAAAATAGCTATTAGAGTTATAGGAATGTGGTTCGTGTTTTTGGACTTTATGAAATGCTTGTAGGATGCTGCATGTATTAAACTTACTTATAATATTTGTATCCCGTGTTAGGAGGTAATATTTAAGTGTTTGCTCTGTAACTATAAAACTGTTTGCTAATGGCATGTCTACACTTACTGAGCTGCAGTGGCGCAGCTGTACTGGCACAGCTGTGCCGCTGCAGGGCAAGTGGTGAAGACGCTGTATGCCAGGGGTCGGCAACCTCTGGCACGCGGCTCGCCAGGGTAAGCACCCTGGCGGGCCGGGCCAGTTTGTTTACCTGCCGCGTCGGCTGGTTCGGCCGATCGCGGCTCCCACTGGCCGCGGTTCGCCGCTCCGGGCCAACGGGGGCGACGGAAAGCCGCGGCCAGCACATCCCTCGCCCGCGCCGCTTCCCGCTGCCCCCATTGGCCTGGGACGGCGAACTGCGGCCAGTGGGAGCCGTGATCGGCCGAACCTGCCGACGCGGCAGGTAAACAAACTGGCCCGGCCCGCCAGGGTGCTTACCCTGGCGAGCCGCGTGCCAGAGGTTGCCGACCCCTGCTCTATGCCAACGGGAGAGACCTTTCCCGTTGGCGTAAGAAAACCACCCCCGTGAGCAGCAGAAGCTATGTCGGTGGGAGAAGCGCTTCTGCTGACATAGCACTGTGCACACTGGCTCTTATGCCAGAGTAATTTATATCGCTCAGGGGTTGGAATATTCACACCCCTGAATGATATAAATTTTGCTGACATAAGTTCTACAGTAGACATAGCCTAAGACTGTAAACCTGGACAGTCAGGAGAGAAGCATTTCTAAGTGTGACATCCTAGTTTACCACAAGAGGTGTCATCTCCTCCCCATGAAAAGAAGGCCTATAGACACCAGACAAACCATTGTGGAACATCAGTGGACAAAAGACTTTATTGACTGGATCCCCCACACTCATGAAGAGGGTATTTGCCCAAGCCCTAGTCCCACCACAACTTGAACACCGAGGGAAGGGATTAAAAGAAATTATCATTGGTATGCTGCTTGGAATTTGGAGATGGCAATATTTCGAAGCATAAGCAAGGGATCCCCAAGCTGCTTAGTTTGGGTTAGTCCTAAAGGGCGTATAGAACTTGCATATATAGCAGCTACTATCACCTTCTGGAACCTAATACTGTAACCTGTTTGTGTGTGTACGTTTACCTGCTTTAACCTTGTAAATAACTTTTATTTCTTTTCTTAGTTAATCAATCTTTATTACAGGATTGACTACAAGTGTTGTCTTCAGTGAGCGATCTGAGGTACAACAGACCTGAGGTAAGTGACGGGTCCTTTGGGACTGGGAGTTACCTGAACATTGTTGTGATTTTAGGTGTAAGGGACCATCTGTCACAAAGGCAGGCTTGCCTGGGTGGCAAGACAGCCCGGAGTGCCCAAGGGGACGGTCTGTGACTCCATGGTAAGGCTGATATAGTGCTTGTGGAGTTCACACTTGTTATTGGGTTGGTAAAATCTAATTAGAGAACATATGGGGTTTGTGCCCTGCTTCTTGACAGTCTGCCCTGAGGTTGGCACCTACGTTTGTGAGCCTCTCCAGATAGTTTGACAGGGGCTCTAGCCAGTTCTCTTTGGTAATGGTAAGAGGAACCCCTAGATATTGAATTCGGCCGTTATTGCTGCCTGGCAGAATGGTTCCATCTCCATCAGCAGAAACTCCAAAGAAATCATTGCTTGACTCAGCACAGCAGTGGGACACCCCTACCAGAGGGAGTAGGGCTAGTGGGATAATAGGAAGTGACTCAGGTAATACTCAGCTCCGTTCTGGAGGCAAACCAGCAGTGATCTTCAGGGGAAGAGGCCTTTAAGTTCTGCTGCAGCTGAGGTGAAACCCCCAAGCCCATGGAGTATATACCATACTCGTCGTATCTGTGCATGCACTGGGCTTCCCTGCCGTCACCCCCAAAAAACAGGTGATGGTGTCATGGATGCCACCCTCTGCCCCAGTGAGTCAGGGATGGGCTTTGGGAGTGGGAGAGTCCCTCTGTCTCTTTTCAGAGCTCCATTTGCACTCTCTGACCCCAGAGCTCCAGCAGGCTCCCCACTGCAGAGCCCACCTGAAAACCAGGCGAAGTGCAGGCTCATTCTGCTTTATATTTTAACAGTTCTACGGCAGATTCCTGGAGGCATAACTCTCTGTTTGTCCTTTTCAGAATAAATAACCTAACTGGCCCGTTGTAACATCAGAGTGATCCAACCAACCACATACTTGCCAAACAAGGTATCATGATATAGCCCTTTGGACACAGAGAGCCAGATTCCAGCCCCTTCCCTGGTGCTGGCATAAACAGCAAGCTGGAATCCCCCTTGCATGGAGGAATCCCAGGGTGGCACAGAACAAGTGTCACCAGTTCCTGGGGAGGGGCATGTTGGGAGCATGACCAGACTATTGCTGCAATCCCAGCTGTCCCAACAGCTCCTTAAGGCTGTTACCAGGAGTCCCAAGTTAGAACAGCCTTGAAGCGGCTCTAACTTGTAACGGGGGTTGAACTGGATGCCCACCTGGCCCCGAGAAAGGGGACAGGAGAGGGCCAAAAAAGTGCAGAGTCATCTTTGCCTCCCTACAGATGTTGCAGTGGGTGCAGCTCAGCTGGACCAGAGGCTCGAGCCCACAGCATGCAGCATGCCCTGGCTAGCTTTGGCAAGGCTCGCTCTTTGAGGGTCAGGCTGCCCTTATCCAGTTGAAGGTGGAGGAGAGAATGCCTCTTGCTGACATGCCGTTCTCTTTTGACCTCTGCTTGATACTTTCCCGTAAGCACATTCGGAAATCTAAGGAGCCTGAACTTTAGACTTTTTTTGGCTGAAGGCTGAGGAGTTGTTTGGCATTGTAATGAGCACTGGATGGGTGTGGGTAGATATGCTGCATTGGACTCTGAATTGTTTTGTCATTACAACTGGCTGAACTTTAAGATGTCCTGATTTCTAAGAATCTCAAGCAATAATAAACTTTGTTGATCCCAGCTCCACCTCCTAGCTTTGTCCCGGCTTTCTTCCTTACTTTCTCTCTCTCGATGAAACCGTCTATCTGTCTCTCAACTTCATTTTATATCACCTCTGGTTTTGTTCCACAAATACCAGTACACCCCCTCCCCCATTCCACTCTGTTCCCATGGCAGCCAAAATTCAAACATCATGCATATATTATATAAAGATCATGCACGGCCCAGAGACAAGTATCCTGGACTTGGCATGATTCTTCCATGTTCTTTGCAGTAAGTGATCCTTGCATGTCCTGCAGTTCCTGGTGGGGCTTTATATTTAAACAGCAACTCGACCACCCCTACAGCTTTTACTAAATTAAGTCTGAAATCATGTTTCAAATACTGATAGCACTTAGATTCTCTAGCTCTACCCAAGGAGTGAAGTATCAGAGGGGTAGCCGTGTTAGTCTGGATCTGTAAAAGCAGCAAAGAATCCTGTGGCACCTTATAGACTAACAGAGGTTTTGCAGCATGAGCTTTCGTGGGTGAATACCCACTTCTTCGGATGCAAGTAAGTGGAAATCTCCAGGGGCAGGTATATATATGCAAGCAAGAAGCAAGCTAGAGATAACGAGTTTAGTTCAATCAGGGAGGGTGAGGTCCTGTTCTAGCAGTAGAGGTGTGAAAACCAAGGGAGGAGAAACTGGTTCTGTAGTTGGCAAGCCATTCATAGTCTTTGTTTAATCCTGAGCTGATGGTGTCAAATTTGCAGATGAACTGAAGCTCAGCAGTTTCTCTTTGAAGTCTGGTCCTGAAGTTTTTTTGCTGCAGNAACCAAGGGAGGAGAAACTGGTTCTGTAGTTGGCAAGCCATTCATAGTCTTTGTTTAATCCTGAGCTGATGGTGTCAAGTCATCCCAAGCTGTCTCCTATACCTTTGGCAGAGGTTAGATGTCTTTGTCTCTGAAGTAACTTTTTTCTCAGTTCTCACTTCGTCTCACTGATACTTCATCTGTGTCTTTGCACTTTCTCTTCCTTTTTTTAGTGCAAGATTTCCCCCCCCCAAAGATGATGAGAGTATATATAATATAGAGGGTACAGAATCCAGGGGGGAAATACACGAGACGAGAATAATAGCAGCAAAATGTCGTTGCAAAGAAAGATCATATTTATGTCATCAGTTGGGGATATTTTAAGCTTATCTACTGTGACGCATGGCTAGAAAGGGTTAAACATCCTGCAAAATAAATAACCCCCAGAAGACATGTGGGGAGATAATGTTTGTGTTTTTGTGTATTTACATATGTATGAGTAGGGTGGACAATGTCATCAACAGTCCCTGTCTATGCTGTTTTCTGATAATTCAGAGGTCAAAAGAACATCCTATCATGTAAATGAATTGTAAACACAGGATATCTCAGTATTCATCTCTCTTTGAAATGTACTGCGAATGGTGGCGGAACAAGCAAATGGCCTTATGCTAATTCGTATAGCTAAGTACTGGTGATGGACCTCCTTCAAAGTCATCCTAATTACCTTTTGTTCCCTGAGGAATTTCAACTTGTCAAAGGACATGAAATTGTATAAAAGATCCTTGGGTCCTGATTCTGTCATCTCAGATCTGCTTAGACTTCATCAGCAGAAGTTTGAGTCACAAGGCTGAGGTCCCAGTTATGCTGGTACGCCCTGAATATGGGATTTGGACATTGGACTATGACCTATGAACGGAATTCTAAAGGAACTCTTTGCAACTACGAAGCTCACCATCTCTGCTGTGAATCTGCATCTCAATGAATTGAACTCATGTCTGTATGTACAGTAACTCCCCACTTAACGTCCTCTCGCTTAACGTTGTTTCGATCTTACGTCCCTGCTCAATTACAGAACATGCTCGTTTAAAGTTGTGCAATGCTTCGCTATAACGTCGTTTGGCTGCCTGCTTTGTCCACAGCTGGCAGCCCCCCTATCAGCTCCCCTACACCCCCCCCCCCACAGTGCCTCCCGCCTGCCAGCAGACCCCGTGGATCAGCGCCTTCCCCTCCTCCCCCCGTGGCAATCAGCTGGTTTGCAGCGTTCAGGAGGGAGGGGGGAGGAGCGAGGACTTGGTGCGCAGGCTCCCCCCTCCCTCCCCTGCCTCCCGAACACCGCAAACCAGCTGCTTTCCACGGGCAGGAGGCAGGGGAGGGAGGGGGGAGCCGGCGCGCTGAGTCCTCGCTCCTCCCCCCTCCCTCCTGCCCCCTGAACATCGCAAGCCAGCTGACGCGGCATGCGGAGTAAAGGGGGGGGGGAGAAGAGGGGGGTTAAGGGTGAGGGCTTGGGGGAAGGGGTGGCGTGGGCAGGACGAGGGTTGAGCTCCCCGCCCCTGGTGCTTGCAGAGTAGGGGAGGCTGCAGCTGCGCAACGTGCTTCTCCTAGCCTACAACACCTTCAGCCTCCTTGCCTGCCTCATTGTCTGCAGTGCCAGTGGGCTGTGCCTGTGTGGGGTAAGGCGGGGGCACCTCCCAACTATAGTACTGTACTGTATGGCAAAAAAAAAATTCTCTGGAACCTAACCCCCCCATTTACATTCATTCTTATGGGGAAATTAGATTCCCTTAACATCGTTTCACTTAAAGTCGCATTTTTCAGGAACATAACTACAACGTTAAGTGAGGAGTTACTGTATATTGATATTTTAACCATACTCTCTCTCTTTTGTTTTTTAATACATTTTAGCTTCGTTAATAATAATTGGCTGTAGTGTGTATTTGGGTAAAATCTGAAACATTCATTAACCTGGGAGGTATTGTGTCTGATCTTTTGGGATTGGTAGAACCTCTTCTTTTATATGATGAAATAAGTTTCACAGAAATTTTCATCATATTTGATGTGGGTACCTGGATGGAGGCCTGAGGCTGGATCACTTTAAGGGAACTGTGGTGTTTGGACTTCTGAGGAACCAGTAAGGTAATAAAGAAGCTGTTTTATGCTGGTTTGGTAAATCTAAGTATTGGAATATCCACCAGCTTTATGGGAATTGTCTGCCCCCTTCTTTGCAGTTCACCCTAATTGAGTGACCACTGCTGGCTCCCCACTAGGACCCCGGTCACAGTGGCATAGTCAGCAGGATACACATTACCACAGGTTAATTGGGTTTTTGGATCAGAACCACACGCTTGTCAAAAAATTTAGCTTTGATATTGGAGAGTTTAAGGGTTAACAATCAGTTACAATGAGTGTGCAACAATCATATGAAGAACTTGATAGAAAAAGCCTTGAAGATTTGTGCTTACAGAGAGAGTTGTCTTTTAAGAAAAAAGCCCCAGAACAAGAACTGAAAAATCTGCTAATGGCAAATGATCAGGAAGCAGACCCAGTGAGAATGCTTGCAATAAGAAACAAACAACAACTTGAATTTGAACAGAAGCTTATGGATCTTTGTTTACTGGAGAAGCAAAAGATAGCTGATATGGAAAAGGAGGCTAAAGAAAGGATAGATAAAATGGAAAAAGAGGCCCATTTAAGGCCTGTAGAACGGCTAGCTGCTGAGGAGAAGGCTCACCAGATGCAATAGGAATCTTCCAGACTTCAGCTCCAAGTGTTGGAAGAGCAGAAAAAGCTGCCGCAACCTGGACAACAAAGATTGGGAAAGAATTTGCCCCATTTACAAAGATACTGAGGTCATAGAGGAATTTCTGTCTACCTTTGAATGTCTAGGTGAAATTCACCATATCCCAGAGGATCAGCGTATGCCTCTCCTGCTGACCAAATTAACTGGGAAAGCCAGGGAAGTGTTCAATGAAATGGGTATGAATGAAGTCTTGAATGATGTAAAATATCAAGGTACTGTGCTAAAACATTTTAAGGTTACCTCTGAAACTTACAGGTTGAAATTTCTAAATTTCAAAATGTCTAATGGTATTTCTTATGTGGAATGTGCTCATAAACTGTTAGGTTTTGTCAGGAAGTGGATTACTGGTGAGAAAGCTTGGGGTAATTTTGAACAGTTCATGCAATTAATTACACTTGAACAAATGTTAAATTTGGTGCCAGATGAGGTTCGGGTTGCTATATGCGATGGAAAGCCCAATTCTGTTTTGCAGGCTGCTGAAATTGCAGATGAATTTGTGCAGAATTGAAGTCATGACAGAAGTAAGCCCCTGGGAAAGAATAATCACCATTCACCCCTGTTTAAAAGAAAGGAAGGGTCTTGGAGTAAACCTAACCCCAACATGGATAAGAAAGCTCATGGGAGCCCAGAGTTCAAAACCTCTTACCCTAAAGGGAGGCCGGTTACCTGTTACCAATGTGGGATGCCTGGGCACATAAAGCCAAATTGTCCAAAATGCAAAACCACCCCATGATCTGATACCCCTCTGAGTGCCAATGCCATAACTATGAGTGCAGATGCTAACCCTGTAAATGTTAACGTTGTCTCCCTAGCCCCAAAGGAGGATGTAGGGCAAGGGTGGGCAAACTTTTTGGCCTGAGGGCTGCATCGGGTTTCGTAAATTGTATGGAGGGCCGGTTAGGGGAGGGGGTCATGGCCTGGCCCCCCCCTCCTATCTGCCCCCCCCCCCGGGACTCCTGCCCCATCCACCCTGTTCCCTGATGACCTCCCCTCCCCCGGGACCCCTGCCCCATCCACACACCCGCGCTCCCTGTCCCCTGACCGCTCCTAGACCCCCGCCGCCCCATCCAACCCCTCCTCTCATTCCTGACGCCCCCCCCAGGACCCCTGCCCCATCCAACCACCTCTTCTCCCTGTCCCCTGACTGCCCCTGGAACCCCTGCCCCTGACTGTCCCTTGCCGCCGCATCCAACCCCCCCTCCTTCCTGACTGCCCCCCCCAGGACCCCTGCCCCCATTCAACCCCCTGTTCCCTCCCCGACCGCCCCAACCCCTATCCACACCCCCGCCCCCTGGCCACCCCCCGAACTCCCCTGCCCTCTATCAAACCCCTCCCCCCTGCTCCCTTACCACGCTGCCTGGGTAAGCAGGGGAGGGGACAGCAGGGGAGGGGCCGGGGGCTAGCCTCCCGGGTCAGGAGCTCGGGGGCCGGGCGGGATGGTCCCGTGGGCTGGATGTGGCCCACGGGCCGTAGTTTGCCCACCTCTGATGTAGGGGAAGGACAGAGTCTCGTGAATTATGTCAGAACTGAGTCTTGGAGGTGTAGTGATGAATTTATTAGAAACGCAAAGGTGAATGGTGTGGATTGTCGTGGTTGGTGCGACACAGTTAAGGAGTGTTGTGTCCGAGAGAAGGACAAACTGGCAGGCAAGAACATAACTAGCCGAGTTTCCTGTAACTGCTCCTTTAGTTAAGATCCACCTGGAGGGGGGGAGGGAGGGGGGATTTTAGTGGTGAACTGATGGTCGGCCTTCAAGATAAACTTCCAGCAGATGCTCTGATAGGGAATGATATTATGACTAAGTTTAATACGGTTNTGGTGAACTGACGGTCGGCCTTCGAGATAAACTTCCAGCAGATGCTCTGATAGGGAATGATATTATGACTAAGTTTAATACGGTTAATGTCATAACAAGGTCTCAAGGGAAGTATGGGGCAGATGCCTCTAGCTTGCCTGATGTCAGTGAAAAGAGCTGCGAAGGGGAGGAGATGGCCTCCAGCTGGCTTCCCAGTAGGACCCCGGTCACACCGACTAGACTCTTTTCTGTCTGGCTTGATCATTTCAGCTCATATCCAAATGTATTTTATTAACGTTTGAAATGCAGATGTATTGCACTCAATCAAGCTGTATCTTGGTAATGGGTTTTTAAAAAATGTAAATCCCCCAAGAGTTGGGGGAATTGGCTTAAAGACACCTGTGTTCTACCTTGAGCTCTGCCTTAGCCTCACTGTGGGATTCTGGGCAACTCACTCAAGCTCTCTGTGCCTCACATCTAACCAAATACAAAATGAGGATAATAATGTGGCCTCTTCTTTCGGCACCAACAGTGTCCCACTGTTGACACCAGTGCTGCCACTCTGCCAAACTATAGCAGAGTTCCGGGTCCTTGCAGGCCAGCTTCCTAGTGGAGGAGAAATCAATGACATGGAGTCTGGGTATACTCTGGCTGTAACGTGCTTTAGTTACACCACGGGCAGTCGCAAAGAGCATGTAGGCTTTCTTCTTTTCCAGAAATCTCAGCCACACACCAATGCCTGGGTCCCAGGAAGCCTCTCTCTCCCAAGAATGGAGCCTATATAAGAAAAAGACCCCAAAATCGGGACTGTCCCTATAAAATCAGGACATCTGGTCACCCTAACGCTAATGTACACTGGCTAAAATGTTAGACCCGCAATAGAGGTCTCCCTATGGGATGGGGAGCAAGCAGATACCAGACACAGTGTTGGTATACAATACTCTACATGCTCTTTATTGTTTACAAAACAAACTTTACTCACTCCACATTCACACCCCAAACTATATCAAAGTCCAAAGGTCAGAATAGTCCCGATGGCCAGTCGAGTTTTCTTCCGTCAGGATAAGATCATAAGATGCGGGGAACCGGCAAAACCACATCTATATCCACATGGGACTCTGGATCAATAAACGACTCCGACTTGCAGAAACCATAGGCATCTATTTATAGTCCATTCCGTTGCGTCATCGGTTCTTTGCCTTTTCCTACTAGGCCTTCTACCCACACAATTCCAAAGAGACAATCCTGGGCGGCCCGCCATGATCCAAGGCGTGCCATTTCCTCCAATTCTTATACAATTTTATATCAGCCCATCTGGGGTTATTTCCTTTTTTTTGATGATGATTTTTGGTATTTTTCTCAGAACATAAGATTGTTTTTGCACAAAAGAGTTCTAATAGTCCTTGACCTTAAGTCCTTGTTTCGGTTGCTAACTTGCAACGCACACATTCATGTCAAGCACGCATCATTCATACCAGGCCTCAATGACCTGTAACATATCACATGGATATATGAATCACAATGTGTGTGTATATATATCCCAACAAAAACAGTCCCCTAGAGATCAGTCCGCTGGTCAAGGATCAACGCATTGTGCTGTCCCCATGACCCAGGCAGCCTCAACATGCCTCCTCATCCTTTCCACCACTCCAAGCTGCGGCTCTGCCAGCCTCTGGAGCACTGCCTAGTTTCATACCAAAAGCATGGGGAAATATGACCATGCAAGATGGCACCAAGTTTGCAGATAAGGCTTGCGAATGTTAGCTACCCTTTCAGTGAACTTGAGCTCCCAGTCTCAGGTTTGCAACAGCACTTAAAATCAGATGAGCGTCACATAGCGTTGGAATTTCATTGTGATCACACGGGAGCAATGAAAGGTGTATTTTCGGTGTAGCACAAGGAACCAGATGTGACAGACGTTAAGGTGGCAATTTTGCAACAGAAAAGCTTCAAAGACAGACTCCAGCAAGAGGCTGCTGAACTTGAATTAATATGCAAATTAGATACCATTAACTTAGGTTTGAACAGAGACTGGGAATGGCTCGGTCATTACACTAATTGAATCTATTTCCCCATGTTGAAGTAGCCTCACACTTTCGTGTCAACTGTCCGAAATGGGCCATTTGGATTATCACTTCAAAAGTTTTTCTCCCCTGCTGTTAATAGCTTCTCTTAATTAATTAGCCACTTACAGTTGGTATGGCTACTTCCACCTTCTCATGTTCTCTGTATGTATAAATATCTTCTTACTGTATGTTCCATTCTATGCATCCGAAGAAGTGGACTGTAGTCCACGAAAGCTTATGCTCAAATAAATTTGTTAGTCTCTAAGGTGCCACAAGTACTCCTGTTCTTTTTTCAAAGAGCTTATGTGCTCCTCAGCTAGTGACTCAGAACGTTACCTCGGGTGTGCATGTGTCTGCATGGGAACTCCGTTCACCACAACGCTACGCATTAAAGTGTTTCCCTTATTTGGTGCAAAAAGACCACTGTGCTCTAAGCCGTTCTGAGAACGGCTCTGGCAGCCCTGTCCTTGAGACCAAGCGGTGAAAGCAGAGGCTGTTGAGAAGAGGCACTAGAGAAGAAAGTATTATTAAGGCTCCTGGACTTTCTGATAAATAGAAGTTATTCATATATACATGAATAGGCAGGAGTGCACATTTCAAACATGAATTTCCCTGTTCGCCCACCCTCCACCCAAGGATATTCTTTAATTCGGGCTTCTGATTTTCGGTTTTAGCCAATAAATACTGATAAAACACCCCCCAATACAAAAAAACAAATGAAATCAGTGTTTATCCAATAAATGCCAGAAAAGTACTGTAAATGTTAACTTGTATCTAAGGGCTTGTCTACAGGGAATAGTAATACAGACGATGGGGGTGTGATTTCTTATGCGCATTAATGTGTTGAATATTAATTGGTCCATGTAGACCCTGCTGGTTCACACTAAAGTACTACAATTGCTTTAAAGCATACTAGGGAACTTTATAGAGAGATCTCTCATTACAGTATATAATATACATTACTCATTGCCATATATACAAAGAGAAAACCCTTCATCATCCCAATTTTTTGTCTACATCAAACTCAAAAATAGCTAAAAGATAAACCCTGAACAATGAAATTAACAAACCCTGAATAACAGAAGCCTTATTCATAATCACGTTTTCTGAGTGCAAATGAAACTTGCTTAAAATATCAGCTGCACAAATGTGTAGCAGTCCTAGGCAGCAATTTTTCTTTCATAATTATGCACTCCTGCAGATACACACTCCCTTTCCTAGGTCGGTGGCCAGCAAAATATGCATAGCAGTAGGGCAGGAAATTCACGGAATAACTGGATAATCCGCCTAGAGGGTGAGCGGAGCCCTATGCGCTTCTCTGACACCTGTGCAAATTACTGACGCGTTCCAGCCAATAAGGCCCTCTTGGGTACTTTTCTCAGTGCTCATCTCCGCTAAGATTTTTAAAGAAAAAGAGGGAAAGAAGGAAACAGCAAGTCTCACTGCTCCACCTAGTGGAGGAGAAAGGGAAGTTGATTCATTCGAAAACAAGCCTAGCTTTTGTGGCGTTTGGGAGATAAAGCAATCTGGAATGCTCTATTTATTAACTATTAATTATTATTATTATTATTAGTAGTAGTAGTAGTAGTAGTTCTGAAGGGTTAAACACTTTCCTGTTTCTGTAGGCTGAGTTCATTGTGCATCTCAGGTGCTCCTTGCATTCCTCTATTCTCCAACTCAAGCTCCCTGTGGGTCACCCTCTATTTCAGGGACTCCCTGAACCCCCACACCTCCGATCTATCCCTTCCCCTCCCTCATGCCAGGGGCTCTACCCCCCATCCCAACATTTGTTCCTTCCCTCATGCCCGGGGTAGGGTTGTTGTTAATTATGATTATTATTATTGTTGAGCCTAAAGGCCTTAATCAAGACTGGGACCACCATTATGTTAGGTGCTGTAAAGAAGGTGAAGAGCTTTCAGGAAGCAGTGGAAATGAGTTCTCTAACTCCTGAGAAAGGAGCAAAGTGCAAGGCTGACAAGGACCTGATCTCTTATGGCAAATTGCAGGCTCCAGACTTCTTAATGAGTTTCCTGTTAGCTGTCTCCTATATCTACTACCTCTCCACAAATATATGGGCATCCCCTGTTCGAGCAGTGCTCTGTAAATGAGAGATGTCTGTAAATAGCTTATACGTAGAGTGCCAGTAGATGGTGCTCAAGAATATGTTCCTGTTTTTTTGTAGGACTTATTGACATCTTGCATTCAGCTCTTTCCACCTGGGAACCAGCCTGGCTATTCAACAGTGCTCCATTATCTACCTTAAAATAATACCCTCTACTTTTCTAGTTTGGTTTATTTGGCGATCTGGTGGTGCTTTGCAAGCATTTGTTGACTACTCCTCACCACACAGCAGCCTGCTTATTCAGACAGCTGCTTTCTGCACCAATTAGAAACCTCCATCATGTCATCCTCCAAGCTTAGCCCTAACCAGAACGCAGTACAGTGGACTACCCTGGATGAGTTCAAGCAGATGTGAGGGGTACAATCCACTGTCAAGTTTCTCACCACATGGCTATCAGGGCCGGCGCAACCCATTAGGCGACCTAGGCGGTCGCCTAGGGCACAAACATTTGAGGGGCGCCGGCGCCCCGGCCGGCCGTGGAAATTTGGGGGCAGGACCTTCCGCCGCCGCTGTTGGGGGCGGCATTTCGGGGGCGGGACCTTCCGCCGCCTAGGGCGCCGGAAATGCTGGCGCCGCTACTGATGGCTATGCTGATCATGATCGCTCAGGAAATCCCACCTTTTGAGGAGCACATCCTGAAATAGCTTCCTGTTGATTCTACATAGGATGATTCAGAAGAAATGACTAAGGGACCACAGGCATCTTACTCAGGAAATGAAAAGTCAAATGTAGAACGCTGACCTTCTCATGACGTGTCTATGTCAATTCAATTTAGTAATCAGCCATCCTGGACACTCTCTCACACACACCCAGTTGGAACTCCAAACATTGCACACAATGTACTCTTCTCTGTGAGTCATTTGGTAAATTCAACCCTTCTAACGTTACTCAGTTACACTGAAAGAACATGAACGCAGTCCAGGCATTGACAGAACAATCCAGGCCAGTGAGGGAAGTCTGCAGTCAGCTGCCTATGCTTTGTAAGTCTACATTTAATTTTAATGCAGCTGGTGGAGCCCTTGAAACCGATTTATCATTTTCAGGTTACAACGTTTGCCGAAGCAGAGTGGTTAAGCCACAAAGGGAGCACACTGTTCTAGGCNCCTTTTGAAAGAGCACATCCTGAAATAGCTTCCTGTTGATTCTACATAGGATGATTCAGAAGAAATGACTAGGAGACCACAGGCATCTTACTCAGGAAATGAAAAGTCAAATGTAGAACGCTGACCTTCTCATGACGTGTCTATGTCAATTCAATTTAGTAATCAGCCATCCTGGACACTCTCTCACACACACCCAGTTGGAACTCCAAACATTGCACACAATGTACTCTTCTCTGTGAGTCATTTGGTAAATTCAACCCTTCTAACGTTACTCAGTTACACTGAAAGAACATGAACGCAGTCCAGGCATTGACAGAACAATCCAGGCCAGTGAGGGAAGTCTGCAGTCAGCTGCCTATGCTTTGTAAGTCTACATTTAATTTTAATGCAGCTGGTGGAGCCCTTGAAACCGATTTATCATTTTCAGGTTACAACGTTTGCCGAAGCAGAGTGGTTAAGCCACAAAGGGAGCACACTGTTCTAGGCCACATCACAAAAGCCAGAGTGGCAGCCTCCTTCCTCTTTCCTGTTGTTAATATTAAAAATTATTTATGTAGCACTGTAAATCTGCAGAGTGCTTTACCAATAGTCAGTCACCTGACGTGCCCTGGAAGAGTCTGCAATCTATGGACCTCATCCTGAAAACTCTTGTCCACATGTCATTTAATTTTTACTTGTCCAAGTACTAAAGAGAACAAAATCTGTGATAGTGGTGAGAACATTAGACATGGCTAAACCTGGTTAGCTAGACTGAGAATATGAACCAGAACAGACCAAAGAAGTTATTTTCAGCCAGACTGCTTGGATTCCTAGTGACACTCAAAAGAAAATAGTAAAAATATATTGATGGACACGGGAAACCACAATCTTGATTCCAAACCTTTAGTCAGCAGGATCCAGGGAACAGGGCACTGGGCTATGAGTCAGGAGGTCTAATCCTGGCTCGGCCACTGATTCAACACATGACATTTGGAAAGTCACCCTCTCTGGGCCTGAGTTTGCCCATCTATAAAATGGAGAAAATGATGCTTATGCAGCTTTTTGAAGTACTTTGAGCTCTACAGACAAGAAATGCTAAATATCCTTATCACCCTACTGTACTGTGTCCAGACCCTGCTCCATTACTTTTTTGCTTGTTTGTTTTGCAGATACAGATAGAAACCATTTGTATTACAATCGTTATATCCTGAGTGCTATGTCAGGCCAATTTCACCAAGGACCCTTTTCCTTACACAAATAAAGATGTGTTTTATATATAGGAATATACACAGGGCATTACACCTGCTCTTCTATTCTGTTTCTACTTTCTGTTAACAGACCAAGCGGTCATTGGTAAAGGCAGGACCACCCATCAGTATTTTGTTATAATCCAAGCCCCTCCAGCCACCGCCACTAACAATTTAGTGAGCCCTCTGCCTGCCGCTTAGAGTGTGAGCTTGACTTACGTGGCAAGTTCTTATGGGCAGGGATCATCTTTTTGTTAGGGGTTTGTACAGCATGAAGCACAATGGGGTCTTGATGGGGACTGTCACAAGACAGCTGGCCCCCCTCTGAGGGGGGTCAGGCATCCACTAGGGAGAATTGGCCAACCTGTGACAGGCTCCACTAGGGAGAACGAGCCAACCCAGATCCCCCTCTCGCTAGTTAATTGCCTGGGCCTAGTAAAGGATTATGAGGGCTCAGTCAAGAGGAGAGGGACTTCCCAGAGGAGCTGGTTAAGGAGTTCGCTGTCACACTGTCTGGAGTGGCTCACGACTGTGGGTGCCAACCTCAGGGCAGATGGTCAAAAGGCAGGGCAGACACACCTAACCGGTTGTGTGTTCTATAATTAGGTTCCAGCAACCCAGTAAAAAGCATGAACTCCTAAAGCACCATAGCAATCTTACCATGGAGACACAGACAGTCCCCTTGGGCATTCCAGTCTATCCTGCCACACAGGCAACCTGGACTATGTGATAGATAGTCACTTTACACCAAAAATCACAACAATTTTGGGGTTACTCCCGGTCCCAAAGGACTGGTCACTTACCCCAGGTCTGTTGTCTTTGGTTTGAGATCTGCATATAACACCTGTCGCCAATCCTGAAATAAACTAAAGATTTACTGACTAAGAAAGGAAACAAGAGAGTTATTTACAAGGTTAAAACAGGAGACATATATACACAAATGAGTTACAGCCTTAGATTTAAAAAGGTAATATAAATGTCCATAATAAGGAGCTCTATATGTCCTTTAGGACTGACCCAGGTCAAGCAGCATGGGGATCTCTTGCTCATGTTTAGGAATCTTTGCAGAAAAAGACCTCAATTTCTTCTGGTTAGAGATTTTGATTCCCCACCACCATCCGCACACTCACACTCTCTAGAGTCCAAGCTGATGGGATGAATGCTCCTGCGGGGAATCTCTTCATGGGTGGGATGTGGGAGCAACTGACAAAGTCTTTGTTTCCCAGTGGCCCATGATGAGCAGTAGATAACGCCTCTTCCGGTGAAATAATATTTCACACTTGGAAATGCTTCTCCCCTGACGGTGGGGAATTTACAATGTTAACAAACATTCGTATAGTTACGGAGCAAACATTTCAACATTACCCGAGAACATGGGATAAGCAGGATTAATACATGCGGCATTCTACAAGCATTTCACAAAGTCTAAAAATTAAACACATTGTTATAACTCTAATATCTATTTTCATAACGCCAACGCACAGGTAAGCCAGACTGGTTTCCAGCTATGCATTCATAAGTGATCAATGAGGCCTTGGCATGAACTGGCACCTGGTCTCCCAGCGTCATATTCACCAGGAAAGGGAACCTAGGAAGGATACTCCTAGAGGGCAGAGGTTCTGACGGGGGAGAACTACAAGTGCCAAGCCCTACGGAGACCTGGTCCCAGCAAAAGGTCCTTACCAGCTAGCCGCATGCGGTCCAGATTATAGAGGAACTACACACTTCTCCGGAGAAGAGCTGTAGTGATTTGACCTGGGAGGGGGCTGAGCCCAGAGAGGGAACACATCCCAGGTGGTGGCAAGAGGCTTGACTCCAGAAGAGGGCCCAGATCAAGAGGGCTTTGCTGGTCACGCATATAGACATGGGCAGATACTGAAGCTAGCCATGGGAAGGGTAAAGTTCAGAGGATAGGGGGATATGTCATTGGGTAGCTGGCCCTCTGAGGGGTCAGGCACCCAGCCCACCTGTGACAAGCTTTGTAAGGGGGAATGAGCCAACCCAGATCTGCCTGTGAGTAGCTAATTGCTGGGATGAAGACTTGTTTGTGTATCATGTTTTGGCCTTCAGTTAAGTAAATTAGACCCCTGAAGGGACACTGTTCACTACATTAAAACCTCATTGAAACCTACATTAAAACCTAGTAGGGGAAACTGAGACAGGGATGAGTGGGCTGCCAAGGGGTACCCCAGGCATCGGTGTCTGCCATAGCAGGGCCCCTAGGGGCTCATGCAGTACAAATAAAAAATAATAATAATAGTAATAATAATTAATAATGATAGCATTTGTTACCATTAATTCAGTAGTTTGGTGAACAGGCTTACAGTTGAGCTCTCCTACTCCATTAAAGAATGCTTTAAATACCCCATGATGCCAGAAGAGGGCACCCTTGACTACAGATGGGCACATCCATTGCTAGAAAAAAAATATACTTCAAGGGCACCCCAAGGAAAGCCCTGCCTATGAAGCACAAGACGTGTTACGGTCCTGTAAAAATAAAACCGTCATCACAGCTTTGAAGAACTTGCTGTAATATGTTTTCTCTCTATTTAAAAGACACCTATATGGAAACCAGGGGCTCGGGCAGCAAAAGCACTGAAATAAGGCACCTCACTTTCAAAAAAAGACCAAGTCGTTGACATGGATTAACTACGGTTTAACCCAGAGCCATGGGGAAGTTTGATAGAAGGATGTGATTTATTAGATTGTGTGGCAAAGATAAAAGACTACCTCTGGGATGTTTTTCAAAGCTCCAAATTGTGTAATTAAAAAGCAAGACTCTTCTAGCTATGCTTAAGATATAGAGGGATTTCTCTCTCCATTTTCTCCTGGATTTCTGCTAGCCGTTGTATTAGGAGTTCATCGTAGTGTAATGACCCAAACCTTTTCCAAGCTCCTTGCATACAGGCTGCATATCTCTCTTCTTTCCATTTTATTTGTCTCCTCTCTAATGCTCTAAACAGTCACACTCTCTTCTCAGAGAGACAGCGTGGGTGAGGTAATATCCTTTACTGGAACAACGTCAGCAGAGTTGGTCAAATAAAAGATATTACCTCCCCTGCCTTGTCTCTCTAATATCCTAGGAGCAGCACGGCTTCACCGACACCGCACACAACAATCTCTTCCTGTATGGAAATCTTCCCATGCCTCTCATGATTTTGTCACCTCTCCCTGCTCTTCCTGTTCTATCGTTTTTGAGATAGGGTGACCAGATTATATATATTTTGTAATCTCTTATTTCTTCCATCATAGTGGAAGGAAAAAATAAGTGCCTGTATAGAAGAAAGCAGATGCTCACTGTAGACAGTGATGAGGACAATAGGCATTTTGTTATTTGCTTTTCAAGACTTCATGCTCTCTTTCACCCCTTCTGTTTCTAGCCCCTCTCTGAAGAAATTCACAGGACAAGACAATGTGAATAATTATAGCTAGAAGTTTAGAACCTTTTAGTCAAACAGGACAGGCATTGAGAAATCAACTCGCTTCTCCTGTCGTGGTCACAGTCTGAATCAAGTGTTTGTAAGGGACGTAGATATACAGCTGGGCAGAAAACTGTTTTCCTGTCCTTTGAAAAAGGTTCAGGATTTCAATATTTTCCTATTCTGCACTGGGATGAAACCAAGGCCTTTTGAAATTTTCCATGGAAAATGTGAGTCCCCCTCTCTAACAATAGCCAAGTGGTTAGAGCACTTAGCTAGGATGTAGAAGTCCAAGTACGAGGCCCTGCTCTAGCCTGATTCATTACTCTCTCTCTGTGGCCTAAGAAATATTTAATTATTCATACAGAGTGGAACAGCTCCCGCAAAAGAGATGGATTCTATTGCTAGGTGATTAGGACACTGAATCAGGCAGAGCAGGGATATGAACCCCTAGGTCCCCCACTGGGACATTCTGGGGTGGGTCTCATTGGTTCTTTCTCTCCCTGGCTTTGAGCAGAAATTCCATCCTGGACCTGAGAAACCTTCCCAACAACATGTTTTTTCCTCAAAAAATTCCCAACTGACTCTTCTCAGATGCCACAGAATCAGGCGCTGTATAAAATGCTACGCAGACAAATATGTTGCTCCTAATAGGCTGCAAGTGATTGGAAGTGTATGTGAATTCTTATCAAACATTTCAATAGTAAAGAATAATAGTTTGGACTAAGCTTTCAAAAACTGGAATCCTTTTGGAACTGTGGGTGTGATCAGGCACGTAGACCTCCAAGCTGACCCGAAACTGTACCTACTTTATACTTGTAGAAACAAAAATGGGGGGCTAGTTAAGGCCGAGTTGAAAATTGCATTTACACAGGGCCTATCATTCTGAAGATCCCCTGAGTGTGTCATAAATTACACATAATTCTCTGGCTCTGCATGTAAACGTCTTCCTCTAGTGGCCAGCCCAAGCAACTACAACAGCCTGCTACAGACTTCCAGCTGACGTGGGTTGCTTTTTTTTAGCTGATGCATTAGAACTTTGCGATTTTGGTGTGATTCCCCATGGTGACAAATATCTGTCTTTCCAAAATGGCACCCCATATGGGACTTAAACTCCCATGGAGCTCAGGTTCTTGGGATGAGCATTTCCTAAGAGAGGACGTATGTGATGAACTGGCTTAGTACTTACGATCATGTCTCTCTAGTTGGTGGATAAGACCATGCTACTTAATAACATTTAATGGAGTTGTTCCTTTAATTCAAGGGGCAGGAGCTTGGGCTGTTAGTGCAAATGGTCCTGGGTTCCGTGTCTGTGCACACAGCTGTAGCATGTTATATACAACTGCACTGAAATGCAGCCACCTCTGGCCGGGAGCATGGCCACTAAGCACCACGCAGCATGTGAGAGAAAATTTTGCCAGGGCAAATGGCTACTGATGAAAAGTTCCAGAAAATCTTCCGTCTCAGTCTACACAGAGTAGACAGGAGTCTTTTGCAAGGTTTCCTGTGGACACCCCTCCTCCTGCCTGCCACTGCTGCTCCCGCCCCCTTCCGCCAGTGATCTCAATGGAACATTCAGTTTCCCTGCCTCCAGGGCCCAAAGGGTCAACCTTACTGGGATTCTAGTCTGTTTGGTTCCAGGGAGCGTAGGGAATTCCAGGCCTGGGCTATAATAAGCAATTGTTGTATCCAGCACAGTCAGTGGGAATAGCCACCATTTTACCATTTCATGCTGTTTTGTATATGTGTCCCTTATGCACCATTTACCTGGCCAGGGAGGAAGAGAATGAAGCCATGAGGGGTCTATGGCCATTAACCTTCTGCCTTGGATTGGCCACATTAGCTATTCCTCTAGGCCAGGTGAAATGGCATCTGAAACATCCTTCATCTCCATCGGCTTGAAGTTTTCAGGGACTAAATCTGGGATCTCCCCGTTTCCACTCTCGTGTCTGTCATTGGTGCCCATTGGGCAGGAGGGTAGAGCTAACACAGAGATGAAATGAGGGGCACATAAGGGAAGCAGCAAACCCACTCTGAGCCTTACACGGCAAGGACCCTTAGGAGCTGGCGGGGGTCCCGAGGTGTGGAACACTGCAGCCATGGTTTAATGGCCTGACTAGCATCATGGAAGGGGTAGAAATGTAGAGTCATAATGAAGTCTGTGCTGCCAGAAAGGACTGGCAGCCTAGGCAGCTGTGTTCAGGGACTGGAGCTCTGCAGAACTGGTTGGGGTTCTTTAGGGCTTAGGGCCAGAATTTCCCAGAAATCCTGACCCCCTGCAGCTCCACCGCTGTCCTTCCTACCTCTCTGCAGGGAGGAGGCACAAATCAGAGCGCCTTAAAGCCACTGGGAGCTTACAAAGCTGAGTTCTGAGACCTTCAATTCCCACCTGCCCCCCAGGGGAGTTCCACTAAAAAGCACTAAATTCCTGCAGAAAAGATACACCCTCACCATAGGTTAGTGGGATTTTAAGACCCCTAGAATCAGATTCATCCACCACTGGTAGCTGCCATGGAGCAACTCGTATCTGTGGGGCTGGAGAATACAACTTGAGGATCCCTCCTGCTGCTGCAAAAAAGGCAGGGGTAGAGCATGGGAAAGAAGCCCTAGCCATCAGCCCTTCCCTTCTCTTTCTGTTTCAGAGACACAACACTCTCAGAGTCTGCTCTTCTCTGTCTAATGGAAGCTTGCCATGTAAGTGGTTCGCTATGGGCTAATCAGGGTTCATGCTGGTTTTCTGGGGCCATAACATGTTTTTCCTTCTCCATCACAGCTTTTCCACTGGCTTTCAAAGGACATACACGTGCTGTAGTGACACCAACCTCCGACGTGCTTGCGTTAGGTATACATATGGAGGGTGGATCAGCTGGCGTGACCCAGATGAGATGATTCTGGTCTTGGACCTCTGGCTGATGGAGCTATACAATCTGTTTGAACATCCCTCCATTTGCCGGGAAGGTGTGGACGTAGCTAGATCAGTAACAAATGGGATTCAAACTACATGCTGGCAATCAAGGATCACGAGTAATGCTATAGCCGTGCTACGTTGTTTGGGCTGCAAAGAAAATGAGATGCTATTTTGCTTGCCAATAAAGAAGACACCAATGAGAATGATCTTCTCCCTCTCCAACCAGCGTCATATAGTTTCTTTTTCAGGTTGCTGCTGGCTTGCTCCCAGTGTCCAGCTTTTTGGTGAGGATAATGTGATCACCTGGGAGCTGTGAGGTTCCTGGAGAGGAGCGCCAAATCCACAGATCAGGATTAGCAATAAATGCATGGAAAAAAGGACTTTCCTGAAAAACCATGTGAATGCTCTTAATGTGTGAATAGCTAATGAAGATCCTCTTAGCAGTCTCTGCACATTCTTCAGCTGCAGGGTATGTTCATTGATTCTGTGTCTCCAGCTACTTTAGTCTTCTTTGCTTATTGCATCCAGGTTAAATTAAACAGACAAAAGGCCACTGCTGAAATGCTAAGAACCAATGGGGATTGCATTAATGGTCACCAATTCCAACTGGAAAATTGGTGCTTAGATTTTTTATAGCCCACCGTGTGGAACTATTTCATCCAGCAGCAATAGGTAGGTCACCTCTAATTACCAGGGGTGAAATCCAACTCAGTGCGCCTTGCTCTGTCTCATTAATAAGGAATGAATATGAAAATTCATGGCGGGGAGTTTTCTTGTGGGAAAACACCTAGGCACACATTTCTATGTTTTATTACAACTCCCTGCTAAATTTAAGACTTTGGAGTTATAAGCGTGTCGATCCAAACTCTTCCCAGGTGAATCTGGTGCTGGAGTACCCCAGCAATGAGTTAGTAACTAGAGCGGGTGGAGAAAGGTTGTTCTGGTTCACGGAGGATTTTCGATAGGTCAGAATCTGGTTTTGTTTGGACTTGGAATGCAAATCAACAGTTTTTAAATTATTGGTGAAAGGGAATGGAGCTTTGGCACCAGGGTCGTCCACCTGGAAGGCTGCCCCAGAGCCGCGGACCCTTGAAGCTCTGGGCTTCTGGGCTGCTGAGGAGCCGCAAGCCTGGGAGCTTGGGAATGATGGCTTCCAGTCATGGAAACACCAAGCAGGCTGCCAAGGAGCCAGGTGGCTGATCTAGCAAGAGGCCAGGCAAGTTTCGTTAGTGGCCTGGCGGGCAGGGCTCCAACACATCTTCATTGAAACGGAACCGTCTCCGTGGAACATTTCGATTACGACAAATCAGCAAATTCAGACAAAAAAAGGTTTCACTGGCATTTTTCCACCCAGCTCTAATTATTACTATTTGTATTACAGTAGCACCTAGAGGCCCCAACCGACGGCCCCATTGTGTGTGGTGCTGTACAAACACAGAACGTGCTAAATAGGCAAAGGGTGCGAGTGGGAAACAAAGAGGGGAAGTGATTTGCTTTAGGTCACACAGGAGATCAGTGGCAGAGCCAGGCCTCTTCATTCCCACTCCAGTGCTCTGTGCACCAGGCCACGCTGCCTTTCCTGCGGCGTATGGTTCTCTTTATAACTGCCTACATGGATAGATTAGATAGGTTAGCCAAAAACATTAGATGGACAGATTAAATAGATAGGCCGCTCTTCAGGGAAGAAACTGGCTCTTTGTATGTGTTTGCACAGCTCCTAGCACAATGGAGTCCCAATCCTAATTAAAGCTCTGAGTGCTAAAATAATATAAATATTAAATAATAAGACAGATCTCCTGGAATTACACTAGGGATGAATTTGGCTCCTCCTGTGGTATATCGAGAGGCTCATCATCTCTGCTATGTAGGCTGAATGGCTGCTGATACAGGGGCTCTGTGACTGGTGCCATTCAGGTGTATGCGTGGCTATTCTTAGCTTCACTTAACTCAGTAATGGAGAGATGTGACTCATCTTTCAAACTATGTTGTCTCTGGTCTATAATTAGTTCACCAATAAGTGTCATGTGCTCTATTACAGTTAGATCATAAACTCTTCAGAGCAGGACTCGTTGGCACATTGGGCACTGTCTAGCTAATCATATTTGGACCCTTTTCTCTGAATCACAGTGATGGCATCTCATATTGAAGAAAACAAGAATCCAATGCACTCAAGATGTCAGATCTTTCATTCTGAAGCAGTTATTCACTACCCGTTAAGAACACGCGAGCAGATCATGGAAGGCTGAGGGTGGCCAGGGCAGTCTAACATGCCTGTGAATTCTCTGACCAGCACTGGATATTTACTTTCTTTTTTGGCCAAATTCCTTCTTCTGCCTTCTGCAGAAGTCTCACTGTCAATGGCTGCTGCTTGGTTTTTATTGCTTTGCATCCCATTTTTTCAGAGGCAAATCCTTTAATCACCAGTAGGATCAATGTCTGGGTGGGTGGGGTTAGTTCAGGAACTCTTAACACTCTTTAATTTCTCCTGCCATGATCATCTTCCGTGTGTGTCTCCCCACTACTTTCTCTTACACTGCAGAGCTGCTGTTAGTGCCATGCTAGCTCTGTCTGGCAGCCTCTCCTCTGCTATAAACCTCTACTTTCAGGGGTTTATAACTCAAACGTCAAATACTGAAGCCTAGCTCACAATTTTCCCACTTGCAGGAGTCCATCTCAAAGCCTTATATTTCACCCTGTTTTTATTACAAGTAGCACTTAGCACTCAAAGTATGGCTCCGAATGCTGGGCACGGAGGAAGAGATGGGAGGCAGATCTTGAATGCAGTGGAAATGAAAAGGTTAAGATGGATGTTACGAGGATGGACCAAGTTTGGAATGAATGAATTAGGGGAAGGGGAAGGTGGTACCTATTATAGACATGAGGGGATTCTGGCTTTGATGGTTTGGGCCTGGGAAAAGAACATCAGAAGAATTTATAGGAAACAGGGTGTTAAACTTAGAAGTTGCGGGTAAGAGAAAGGTTCGAAGACCCAAAACTAGATGGACAGATGTCATACAAGAGGATTTGATTAGCTGCGGAGTTTCCGAGGAACTGCTTCAAGACCGACTGGAATGGAGAAGGAGGACTCGAAGAGATGACCCCATAGAGATGGGGCTAAGGCTAGAAGAAGAGGAAGAAGACTTAGCACTCAAAGTGTTCTACAGATAATAACTAATTAAACCTCACTGCTACCCTGCTAGGTAAGAAGGTCGGTGTAAGTATGTTCCTCCCATATCCTAGAACTTTGGATGGACACACTGTAGATAAACTGAAATAAATAAAATACCCCAATGGAAAAGTTTTATGGATTTTAATAGGTATGCAAGCAATAGAGTTCAACAGAAACATGAGGCCCAGTTCTGCCAACTTTGTGCATGTGGGCTGGATCCAAAACCCACTGAAGTCATTGGAAAGACACCAGTGGGCTTTGGATCAGTCTAAAATTGGAACTTTTCTATGGGCCAGGTCCAAAGCTCATTGAAGTCAACAGGAGTATGTCCATTGACTTTCTAGGCTTTCAATGAGGCCCTTATACAGAACATGATGGTAAAGCTACGACTTTCTATGAAACTATAGGATGGTCAAAAACAACGTACAGAAAAGTTATTCTTTTCTAATTCTATGGGATTTTCCCTTCAGGAAGATAAATATACAGATAAGGGATATTAAAGGGATCAGAAAGGTTAAAGGACTCGTTCTTTATCTTTAAGGTTCCATGGACTTGACCCCTCAGTGTGGTTTTATGCCAGTCCCAGCAGCTAGGCTGCCTCTAAAGATATCCTGCGGCGTTCACCTTAATGGCCTAATCCTAAAAGTGAGCCCCTTTGGGCTCCGTACAGGCCAAGCAGGCACCCTCATGACTCACAGGATCAGAGCCTGACGTTACTACTCTGATCTCAGCCCCCTGGCAGTCTCTTAGCCTTTAGTGGAGACATTTCAAAACAGCTACTAGTGGGCATACCTTACTGCACTCTATTTCTTATGAGGGCGTGAGGGGAACACTTTCTCTTGATAAACTGGAAAATATGGGAGGAGTTAAAAAAAAGTCCCGGCAAACAACATTTGAAAAGATTTAGAACAGGCAATCCATCGTTAGTGACCAAGCAGTTACTTATACTGTACACTCTTTGGGCCAGGGATCATATGTGTATGTACAGCGCCTAGCACAATGGGGCGCTGATTCGCAGAGGGTGGCTTGTGGCTGCCACTGCCATACATATAATAGATAATTATTATTAAATGTATCACCTATAAAGAAGAGTTTCCATTTCTTCTGCCTCTCCTTTTCTCAGCTCCTCAGCCTAAGGAGACTGCTCCCTTTTACTAGAGAGAAGTTTTCAGCTGCCGAGGAAGCTCTGGTGAAAGAGGTGGACAGGTGCTGATGGCAACAGGTCCGGCACCTACCCTTGAGAACTGACTTTCTTCTCTGAAAGGATTTCCTTTTTCAGCGGTCTTCTCTCAGGACACTTATTTTTCTCTTTCCAGCATCAGGCCATGTAGGATACTCAGGCTGTATTGAAGGGGCATTTGCTTGAAAGACTAATTGTCAACTTTATGCTCCGGAGTTCATGTAGCCAGGCTCTCCCTTGCTTGTCCCCAGATCCTGCACATCTCTGAATTGGATTCAGATTTCAGCTCTGGCCAGCTTCTCCAGATCTAAACCAGCAACATCCCATTCAGGTGCACCGTGTCTCCCCAGACCCACTGCTTTCTGCTCTCCTGTCCCTGCTTTGGAATATCTCGGTTTTGAGCACATTCACTCGTCTTTTATGTTATTTGTCTTTCACTCTCTGCAACCCGTTCTGATAGCTCTGACCCTCATGGGCTCTGTACTCCAGCAAATGCCTGGCTCAGTCCCCTCAAGCCAAAAGGGGTGCTTGTTTTAACAATATAGCTTCCTCTGCAGCCCCAGCCATTCAAGCAGAGTCCATTGCCCTCCCGCTTTCTTCCCGGGTTGCTTTTCCTTGTCCAGTGGTTTTCCTTTCCATTTTTTCCCTACAAGACTCATTGTTACCTCAGGCATCAATAAATGCTACCAGAGGTCAAGGAAAAAGCCCTTGTACAGGCCTGGTAGCCAAATTTGCTCTATACTAGTAATTCATGTTTCTCTGAATTGTTCTGGTTTCCCCCAGGAAGCTGTGAAAGGTTGAGGCTGTTAGCTGTACCATGGTGGGCTGTGCAACTCCACAGGGCCCCGGCGCTAAGCCAGGGCTGGCTAATCTGTGGCTCCGGAGCCACATGCGGCTCTTCAGAAGTAAATATGCGGCTCTTTGTATTGGCACCGACTCCGGGGCTGGAGCTCCAAGCTCCAACTTTCCAATGTGCCGGGGGGTGCTCACTGCTCAACCCCTGGCTCTGCCACAGGCCCTGCCCCCACTCCACCCCTTCCCACCCCCTCCCCTCAGCCTGCCGTGCCCTCGCTCCTCCCCCCCCCCCCAGAGCCTCCTGCACGCCACGAAACAGCTGTTCGGGAGGTGCAGGGAGGGAGGGGGAGGTGCTGATTGGCGGGGCCGTCGGAGGGTGGGAGGCGCTGGGAGCAGGGCGGGGGCTGCTGACGTATTACTGTGGCTCTTCGGCAATGTACATTGGTAAATTCTGGCTCCTTCTCCGGCTCAGGTTGGCCTCCCCTGCACTAAGCAGTTGAAATCCTTAGCAGAAAACTCTGTCCTGCACATGGCTGAAAATGCCTTTAAAATTGATTATAAACTCATTGGACCAGAGCCTCAGATGACGTAAATCAGTGTGCTATTATTTATGTGTTTCTTTTTGTATTACCACAGCGTCTAGGAGCCCCAGTCGGGAACCAGGACCTGACTGTGCTAGGTGCTGTACAAACACGGGACACAAAGATGGCCGCCACCCCAAAGATCTTACAATCTCAGACAAGAGACAGACATGGGAATCCAAGGAAACAATGAGGAAAATATTGGTCCACAGGATAAACAGTGGTGTCAGCACACCAGCCGCCTAGCCATTGTCAAGTTTTTTGTAGGCCTCATGGCAAAGGTGTGGTTCCATTAGCTTCAATAGAGCCAGGCCAGTTTATACCAACTGTCGCGCTGGCCCTGCTGTTTTTAATTGTGTTCCCAGCTATATGATATTATTCCTCACTAAGGATGAGCTACACACATAGGAACGCTGGTTCGTTTTGCTGGGTTGGTGTCAAGCGGTCAGGGTGCTCCAGTGAATCTGGCCCATCATGCTTAACCTTCCAAAAAGCACCATGGAGCTGACACAAAGTGAGGAGAATTTCAACCCAAAGGGAGAGTTTCTGGGAAAATGTGTTAAATATATTCATTAATGAACTGGAAAAATGGAGGGGAGCAGTAAGGTAGCAAATCAAAAGAGTGAGCTAATAGGGTTAATTAGCTACAGGATCAATTAACTAGAAAGCCTGCAGCTGCAAATGCTATAATATACAGAATGGTGTGCTTACAGCTGTAAATATATAAACCTGCTGTGTAAGGACTCACTCTGTCCTGGGGCTGATCTCTTTCAACTCCCGCTGTGTATAAGGACCTTGGCAGTTCTCAGGATCAGGACCCAATTACAGCTTGACACAAATAACTTTGCCATTTCTAGTTCATCACCAGTCATTGTTTCCAAAGTAGCAGCAACTGTAAGAGAAATACCCTTCGCTCCCCCTTCCCCGCACTTAGCATCAGCCAGCTGGGATTCATGTATTTGGCATTTCACCATTAATTCAAAGATGCAACCACTGGAAGTGTTAGAACTTGGAAAACAAACACTCCATGGGCTTTGACTTTGATGATGGTTAAACACCTTACGCATATAACAGGTAACACCTCTGAGATTTCTCAAATCAACTGCTATTTAACAACAGCGTAAAGAGAGGGTGAATACTAAACCAGATCCTCAGAAGGAAAACAGGCGACAGTTTTCAGGAGGCAAAATCTGAAGTAACATTTTTTTAATTGCGTATGTGCGTGTGTGCATAAGTTTGTGAGTGTGTGGTGTGCATGTGCACATGTGTGTGTGTGTGTGCGCGCATTCACGTGTGTGTTTTTGTGGGGAAACCTCCTCTTGTCTTCGGTGGGGGTGGGATCAGAGCTAAGGTGTGTGTAGCCAGACATTTTCACTGATAGCTGGGCAGATGTTCAAGGTCCAGGTGCTTACAAGAAAGCAGCTGCCAATAAAATGAATGCAGCCTGTTGAGGAGAGCGATAATTCTGATTTCACACAGATGTGATCCACTGGTTGGATGTTAAAACAATCGACCCCTGATTCTCTCTGAGGCTTGAGTCTAATCGTTTTGTTTTGTTTTTAAATACAGTAAATAAATTAATGAAAAGATATGCCACTCGTAGTATGATTCCAGCAGGGGAAAGTCTGTCAGTCCTTAGGAGGAAAAGCTATAGGTATTGCAGGGAGGATAACCTCAGTAACAATAATAATCCCGAGATCTTGTACAGCATTTTAATGAAATAAGACAGCAGAGAAAGGATCCTTTCTTTTGCCTTCTCCATGTAGAACTTAGGTTCTTCTGTGCAGGAATGTCTGCGCTTCAGCAGCACGGCTGTACTCCAGTCACGGAAGGGGTTTTTCTAGCGCTGTAGAAAATCCACTCCCTTGAGAAGTTGGGGGTTACACTGGGGGTTGGGTGGTAATATCAGGGCGTGATATTTTTCAAAGTCCTGAGCAACGTAGCTAGGTTGATCAAAGTTTTAGATATAGACCAGGCCTAAGTGTTTGTACAGTGCCTAGCATAACAGGGCCTAATCACATTTAGGGCCTCTACTAGCCACTAAATACGACAAACAAATCTGTTCTATATAGAGCTTTCGGTGATGACAAATTACAAAAGTCCTCGGGCAAGTCACTTAACCACTCAGAACCTCAGTTTCCACATGTGTAAATGGGGACAATAATACTTCCTATGAAGCTGAATTAATTCGTATTTATAAAGCACATTGAGCTTAGATGGAAGATGCTATATAACAGACACACAGGCAAAGATTATATATTAATGATGCATTTACAGTGGTCACCAACAGTCCTTGGTACAATTATTCCTTGTACTGTATCTCATTGCAGCCTCTCTATTCCACTCTGCTTACGCTCTCTGATGCAGTCTAACGGTCCTTATTTGCTGTAGCTACTCATAAATCCTTTGCTATCCACTCTTCATTTATTCCTACCCCCCTCAATAAACTGATTATAGTTTAATCATTTGCTCACCAGTTTTAAGTCACTAAGGAAAATGTTGTTATTACTCCACCTCTATTTTATGTTCTTTTAATTATTTCCACCTCTGTGATTACTCTAATTAGCTATCTGGTTTCTGATGGTTGTACAGTAGCTGGGATTATATTTTCATTAATCACCGTGTTAAACCCGTCTAGTTAGAGTCTGTGATTTTGTGCCTTATGATTTGAAATAAGTCAATACCAAAGTAATCTGAAAAGGAAAAAAATCCATACAAATAGACATTATATTAGTCAGCAGGTTGGCTGAGAGACTAATATATTTAGAAATGTTAT
This sequence comes from Platysternon megacephalum, assembly GCA_003942145.1. Lineage (NCBI taxonomy): Eukaryota > Metazoa > Chordata > Testudines > Platysternidae > Platysternon > Platysternon megacephalum. The sequence continues at coordinate 464,886 of QXTE01000119.1, read as the reverse complement.
GATTTACAAGCGCAAACAAGCCATTTATTTAGCTCCTATAATAAAGATAAATCAGAAGTCTCCATTCATACCTATTTAAGGTGACTTCTTTGATCCAAGTCAGATGATTGACGTATTAAACTGGGATGAGAAATAAAGAAACTGATAATACATTTCCTTTATTCCCATAGAGGCAACAAAGAACTGTGCTTCATATACAGTTTCTCATTGTCATGTGAGAAACACAGAACAGTGCAGAAATGAAAGTGTATTCTTCATCATCGGGAGATTATTTTTTCTCAGGCACTCCAAACCATGGAGTTTGTGAAACCAACATCCACGAAGTAAATTGACATTTCATGATAGTTTACAATAAACAAAACAAATCAAGGTTGTGAAAAGCGATATAATGAGACTTAGTACGTATACAGCACTCAAAGTCCTGGACCAACGCTGGCTTGAAACACCCCTGTGAAGTAGGTAGATAATTATTATTAGCTGGAGAAACTGAGGCAGAGATAAGGTGAGTTGCCCACAAGATCACAGAGCAAGAAGAACTCACTCTTGTAGACCAAGCTGCTTCTCATAGTTTGTTAACATAGCACTGCACTGATGCAAACACCACACATTTAATTTCACACTTATGTTCTACGGGTGGAAGCCTGGCTCCATTAAAGTCAATAGGAGTTTTGCCATTGTCTTCAACAGGGCCAGGATTTCTCCCAATATCTCTGCCACAGACTTGTTCTGTCACCTTGTGCAAGTCACTTAACCTCCCCACGTGTCAGGTCCCCAGGCCCACCTCTCTTCAATATCTTCGAAATCCTCAGATGAAAGGTGCTATGGAAGAGCAAAGCTTTGTTATTATGGATACCAACATGGCAATCACAAAGTGCAAACACTCTGAGCTCTTCATAAGGCAATGGAGACACAAAGGAGAAAAGAAGAGAACTGTGGAATTTTATAAATCAGAGCTATTTTAGTTTCCAAAGGCTGAATATTGATTACGCTCTGAACTAGCAGAGAAACTACAGATCTGTTTAGACTTTAGATTCTCTCGCTTTCTTTTTTCTAGGCCAGTCCTGCATATCATCAGGTTCACTGAAAAGCAATCTCCTTACGTTTAGCATCATTGCAGTCTATTTGAGGAATAATACTCACTGTAGCGAGCGTCTGCCGTTGCTGCTTGGCGGTGATAGGATTGGGCAGTGCAGCGGCTTGGGCTGAACACAAACATCTGGGCTGGGTCCAAACCGGGCAAGTGAAATGGAAAGGGACCGTTTTCTGCCTACTTTCTGCACTACCCAGAAGCATCTCCTGCAAAACAACCTACCCCTGTTTAAGTGGGGGCATAGAGGGTAATGTGCTCCTGTTTCTTGTCCACCACACAGCATCAGGACTTACTAGAAATGTCTGCCTCCAATGTCTCTTGTTAGGGAAGGGCCAGAACTAAAACCCTGAAACCAAATTCCCCTGAACTTCAGGATAATGTGGCCCCTGGATCCAAAAGTCTGCTTGGGATCCAGCACAACAGCTGTTTGCTGTTCTGCACAGATCTTCAAAAGATCTTCTTTAGAAATGGGTGCACTGGGCATGTCTGGGGAAACACAAAAGGTAATCTGGGTATTTTCTCCAGTTGCAGGAAAGGCTGTAGAAAAATTATAGCAAATTAATACCGTTCAAAGTAGAAATCAACACCGTCACAAACTGTGCAGATACAGGGATGCTGCAGAGAGGAATACACACCAAGTTTTTCTGAACCCCTTACAAATGCTGAGGCTGTGCAGCCTTCGTAAACTGCATGGAGCTCAGGAAAGCTTGCTACCAATTTCCATATGTAGTGTCCTGAATTTTCCAACAATCAGTATCCACGGGTTTTTCTTATACCTTCGACAAGTGTTTCTAGCCACGACAGACAACTGGCTGGCATGATACGTATTCCCATACTCAGCCCGTTAGTGTAGTAAAAGATAACTGATCTTAGCTCAAAGGGGAGTATATTACTCTGTGTGTCACTATATGAAATTTCTGGGAGCAGTTGTATTTCTTTGCGGCTCTTTTCAAAAATTGCATCGGTTCTTTTTCATGGTGGCGCGGACAAAGAATTTAATGTATTTTGTAAAATGGGAATGAATATGAAAATCTTGAAAGAGCTACTAACCTTTTATAAGTAATCCACATAAAATGGAACAGGAGTACTTGTGGCACCTTAGAGACTAACAAATTTATTGTAGCATAAGCTTTCGTGGGCTACAGCTCACTTCATCGGATGCATGCAGTGAAAAATACAGAAGGAAGATACATATATATACACACACATGAAACAATGGATCTTACCATACACATTATAAGGAGAGTGATCAGTTGTCAGCAGGAGAGAAAAATAAGTCTTTGTGGTGGTAATGAAAATGGTGCTTCTCGTCATTTTACCAGCTTGTATTTCTCTATGCTAACTCTTTCCTGAATTATAGTTCTGTTATCTGACTTTACGGTGATTGGTGTGTCTTAGAGGAAATATATCCTTCCAGTTACTCTGCAGGTAAGGTGAAGACTTTTCAGTAGTAATAATAGATGCTACTGTTTAAAAAAAGTGACTTTGTATAGAAGTTTAGGTAAGATTCTCAGTTGGTATAAATCAGGGTAGCTCCACTGACTTCAGTTCAACAAAGCTTATAGGGATTTACATCAGTTGAGACTCTCTCTCTTTATATTTAAGTCACTCGTCTAATAAGAACATTTTCAAGATGCACAGGAGAAAAAAAACATTATTAAATAATGTTTAATACTGTTTTCCATTGCCCCCCAGTTGGAATAACTGAAAACAATCCAATACAAATTAATCAAAGCCTGGAACACCAAGTAACTGTAAAAAGCTGTTGTCTGTTTAAAGCTATCATAGGTGTTACAGATGTTATAGTTAGGTCTGGTCAAAAATTTTCCATCAAAACTGGGTGTCAGATGGAGGTTTTGTGTGAAATGTCTGCTTTCTGCAGAAAATTTTGACTTTTGTCAAAAAACTTGAACAACTGAAAAATGAAAACTTTCTGGTTTTGTCCAAAAACTGAAAAATTTCAGCTGAAAACTAACTAATTTCCATTGGAAATTTCACTCTGGTGCCTCCTGGGAATTGGAGCTTGAGTGCCTCATGTCCCCATTCTACTCTATGAACCAGGCTACAGTCTGCATCTTCCACAATGCACCACATTATCTCAGGTAGAAAGGATACCATGGTGCATCATGGGAAATGTAGTCCAGCCAGGGAAATCTAGCCCATAGAGGAGAAAAAAATTCCAACCCACTCTAATTACAGTAAGCTAGAAGGCTAGTAGATAAGCTAGATCCTGATCCTCCAAAGATTGACATGAAGCTGGATTTTAAATATTCTTCAGTGATCAAGAATGAACCCCCCACTATTTGCTGGGAAAGTTTGGATCTGGATGCACACTTGATGCCTTGGCCAGTTCTAATATCCTCAATGAGGACAGAAAGCAAAAACAATCAACCAAAGTGCCTTTGACTGAAGAGAGACCATCTGACTGGAACCCAAATGCTTTACATGCCAAGACAGCATAGCTTCTGACTCATTAGTCCTTTCATCAAATGGCTGTCCTTTTTCTGCTAACTACTCAGGATAGGCCATTTATTAAAATGTGCATACAGAATCATGTGCAGACTGGAGAATGGACTGCCATACCACTTTTTAAAATCATCTATAGACAACATAGGGGAATGCTTTCTAAAGCCAACAATATGGAGTTGTGAAACAATCTAGACATGTCTAGTTTAATAAATTGGCGTGAGTTGTTTCCTGCCTAATCTTGTCAAATTGTTTCAGGCTTCAGTGGTCTCCATTTGTCAATAGTTATGACCTTTTTGTATCTGAAATATTTCAGTCTTTCTACTCACCTAGACACCAGTTCAGCAAAGCACTTAAGCACGTGCTTAACTTTGAAGTCGACGGGATATAAGCACATACTTCAGTGATGTGTTGAACCGGGTCTTAGACAATAATTGCAGTATCTCCACTACCACAGTGGGATAACTACTGGCAAATGTTGACTTTTTAATGGTGCCTCTGTATCTAGTTATCTCAGTATCCCTTAATCTCATACCACAGAGAATCAATCTACAGTATGGCCAACAGCTGAAGAAGTGCATCTAATCTGTGTTATAAGGCAAAGTCTTGTTCTAGGTTTCTCAGAGTTTGGATAGAGTGAGAGGGACTTTGAAAGAAGCTACAGTAGAGTCACTACTTAAAGAATTAATTGATTTAAGGCAATATATCTGTACAGTGTAACTTAATGAACCACGTAAGTAATGCTCATAACTTTTCAGTGTAAGGGACAAAAACCAATGTTGCATTTAATATTTGGTCTAGATGGGCTAAATCAGTTCCAAAACCAGCAAGTATGGAAATGAAATTTATTCTGGTATCCAGGACCTCTTTCCTGTAATGGCTGGGTCAGCTTTGTCAAAGGGTTTAAAATAATGCTTTCAATTTGCCTTTGAAGCATGTGATTTTTTGATCACCTTGCACTGCCTGTGTTTGGCTCTGGCAGAGATGGGAGAAATGGGCAGTTATTTCATGTGAGAGATTGAGAGGATGAGGGAACTGACATCACAAGCGACCCTTCAAACAGAGACAACATATGGAATGAAGTATTTCTTCAGGGAAACATCTCAGCTTGCTTTAGCCCCAGATTCTGATATTGTACCCCAAATAAAGATTGCACAAAAAGGCATTTGCAGTTGTGCAGTTGGATGATACACACATGCAACTAATTGCATTTGCAAGGGGGAAAATTAGAGGACATGCCTAAAAATACCTCCAAGTCATTTGAAGGTACATTTTCTGGGGGAGAGAGGTTGAGCCTCCAAGAAGAGTGAGCTCCTTGGGCTAAATCTGTAACTCTTTTCAAGCATGCTTCCAAGTTTCATTCACCTACTTTTGTGTCTGCGTGATGGTCACCATCTTGGCCAACACACTGGGGACTGAATTGGGGAACCTCCAGAACTAAAAGCATGAGCAGCCTCAGCTCTAGCTCTTACTGTAACAGAACTGTATCTTCTGCAAACTGGGCTTGGGGGGGTGGAGAGAGACATGTAGCTCATGCCAGTGGCTTACACATACAGTGGATGGCACTTGCATGTGTGGGCAGACGTCCGTTTCTCACATACCTGAGTCTGGCAGTTTATTACCTACTTCCCTTGTTCGGACACGCGAATGCATGTATTCAGAGCCACATCTTGAGAGGTGGGACTAGGGTGACCAGATGTCCCAATTTTATAGGGACAGTCCCAATTTTGGGGTCTTTTTCTTATATAGGCTCCTATTACCCCTCATTCCCTGTCCCGATTTTTCACACTTGCTGTCTGGTCACCCTAGGTGTGACTTGCAGCTGTTCAGCATTTCTCAGGATAAGGCCCTTAAACCTGAACACAGCAAGGCACCTAAGCACATGCTGAAGTCGGTCCCAGTTCAGCCGAGCACTTAGTTCTGGTTGAACGAGACCCTACATGGGCGTGCAGTCACTTTTGCAGGCACAGTCCATTGTATGTGTACAAATGTAAAGGTAAACTGAAGGCCATTTCAAAAGATAGTCCTTAGAGTCTCTCTGCAGCTAGCTGCCCAGAAGGGAGAGGAAACCCTTTACAAAACAGGGTTGAATCTAAAAGGTAATAATTGGAGATATACCAATCTCCTAGAACTGGAAGGGACCTTGAAAGGTCATCGAGTCCAGCCCCCTGCCTTCACTAGCAGGACCAATTTTTGCCCCAGATCCCTAAGTGGCCCCCTCAAGGATTGAACTCACAACCCTGGGTTTAACAGGCCAATGCTCAAACCACTGAGCTATCCCTCCCCCCAAGTCATCTAAACCAGTCATCAGCAATGACACCAAATAAATGTAGGAAATAGCTCCATAGACAGTTGAGATATGGAGCTCTGAGAAAAAGAAGCTCCTCATTACCATTATGACTCATTTCGCTCTGTCTGGCTGCTTTTTCTTCCATCTCTTCTATGACATAGTGTGTTTCTTTGCTTCATGCTGTAGCACCAGTGCTGATAAAACAGCACTTAGTCCAACACCCATTATTCATCTTCATCTCATTTTTGCAGGTGTTGAAATACAAGTGTAATGAATTCAGGTGCAAGGCCGAGTGAGTGACTCAGCTGTCCCTGGCATTTTTGGTGCCGCTTCCAGGTCAGCACCAGCTTCGCTCTACTTTATATAACTTATTTTCTCCAATGTTTCGATTAGGGCTATCAATTAATTGCAGTTAAATCAAGCGATTACGCAAAACAAATTAACTAGATTAAAAAAAATAGTTGCCATTAATTGCAGTTTTAATTACCCTGTTAAACAATAATAGAATACCAATTTAAATTTATTATAAATATTTTAGATGTTTTTCTACATTTTAAAATAGCTTGATTTCGAAGTAGACAATGCTCACTTTCTATTATTTTTGATTACACATATTTGCACTGTAAAAGAGAAACAAAAGAAAAAGTATTTTTCAGTTTACCTCATGCAAGTACCGTACTGCAATCTCTTTATTGTGAAAGTGCAACTTACAAATGTAGAATTTCTTTTTTACATAACTGCACTCAAAAACAAAACAATGTACAACTTTAGATCCTACAAGTCCACTCAGTCCTACTTCTTGTTCAGCCAATCGCTAAGACAAACAAGTTTGTTTACATTGACAGGAGATAATGCTGCCACCTTCTTATTTACAATGTCACTTGAAAGTGAGAACAGGTGTTCACATTGCACTGTTGTAGCCGGCGTTACAAGGTATTTACCTGCCAAATATGCTAAACATTCGTATGCCCCTTCATGCTTCGACATATAGATTGCATTATCCTTTTAAATTATTTTTTTACAGTGAAAATATTTGTAATACAAAATAAAAAACTGAGCACTGTACACTTTCTATTCTGTGTTGTAATTGAAATCAATATATTTGAAAACGTAGAAAAACATCCTAAATATTTATAATACCAATTTAAATGTATTCTATTATTGTTTAACAGTGCGATTAAACCTGCGATTAACAGACTATTTTTTTTTAATCTCGCGATCAACTGCATTTATTTTTTATATCGTTTGTCAGCCCTAGTTTAATCAATGAGAACTCATCTACTTTGATACAACCACTTCTAAGAAACAGTCTCAACTTAGTGATGCACAAAGAGCCTGAGTCTGATCCAGTTGACACCAGTGTAAATCAGGATTAACTTCAGCTACGTCACTTTTGCCCCAGTGTTGAGTATTAACATGCAACTCAGTTAACAACATACACAGATATGGCTTAGCTGTGCAGATAATTACCTCTTTTGCACATGCAGTTATGGTAATTAAATGAGCTCAATTGCATGTGCATTTGCACCTCTAGTTTTTTTTGTTTGTTAGTTGTAAATCTGGCTCTAAAAGCACTTAGAAATGTGATCATCTCTCCAGTCAGCTTTTATATGGCTTTCACAGTGCTGCACTTGCGATATTACTTTCAGGAAACAACCTGCACTCCAATCCATTGCCCCGCCCGCCCCCTTTTTGCCCCCCACCCCCGATAACACACACAGAGGAAAACCTACTTTGTCAGAAACTAAAGCGTTTTGTGAGATTAAAATGTAAATGTTATACTCCACTTTTCAAAATATGTTTTATATTTTACTTTTGACTGCGTGAGGAAATAGAATTTTTATAACCCTGTGAAATGATTGCCACCCAGACACTTTGGCAAATAACTAAAAACCTTAATAAATAAATCCTCTGTCAGCTAGGGCTGAAAACCAAGTTGCTCGTGGTTTGCCGGAATATTGTGAATTTCAAAGCAGTCTCATACAATTGGACTAGTAATCACGGGAGCACGTATTGGGCTGACTTTGGTTTCCCTAGTTGGGAGAGGGAAGGGTGAGTGTACAATGGCTCATTCAGCAGGACTAGAAATAATCAGTGTAAATTAATTTTTGGTACATTTGCTGATTTGAAAAAAAAAAAATCAGCAACAATTAATTTACAGCAAGTATTTCTAGTACCAGGCCAGCGGCAATGCTTGTCCGCAGAAACTGGTGGGGAGCAGGAAAGTAATTTAACCCTAATATGTAGCTGGCACTAAAATAAATAGGTACTAATAGAAACAGCTTTGCAGTCTATCTGCACCAGTATATTTGCAAAGGTAGATGGCTGATGCTGCGAAGTAAGTCCCTGGCAAGGTAATCGCTTTGACATGAAATTACTAGCCCTTCTTGTCACTGAAAATATCATGCAGTAGCAGGATAAATTAGGTGAGTACCTTGGTAAATGGACCATATGATTACAGGATAAATGTATATGAAAAAATACATTAGTCCACCACCATCTTCAAATAACTTCAGGTATTCTCAATTCCTTTCAAGATCGAGTTTGAAATGGCCCTCATGGTATCTATAGGGTTTCCATAGATTCCTTCCACCCCTGTCTTTCTCATCTATACTCTCCACTCCCTCTACTCATCTAATACCTACCTCCAAATCTGTCCCTTCTGATAATCTTCTCATTGCTGGTGCAAGAGCCTTCTCCTCTGCAGCTCCTACCATCTGCAGCTTCTGCCTCACTGAGTTTCAATCATTATTGGCTAGCTGGAGTAATAAATAGTTGGCATAACAGTTTGTAAACAACATATATATGTGTGTGTGTGTGTGTGTGTGTGTGTGTCTTCATCCAAATGCCAGCAAATACTTATGAATGAAAGCATCTGAATAAAATCAGGACCAGTTTTCCAGGATCTTGCTATGCAAAAAGAGGGCTAAATTCATAGCCCAAAGCATTTAAAAAATGATCATGATTTTGGCTACCTACATTTTTGGGTGCCCTTTTGCACACTTTTCAGAAGCCTAAAAATTAGGTCACTTGAAGCATGTCTGAAGCTGGGTTCCCAAACTAACTGACACACCCCAACTCACTAGTGACTTTTGAAAATCTTGCCCATAATAAATATTCATAGATCTGCACAATGTTTAAGACCAGAATGGACCATTAGATTATCTAGTCCGTCCTCCTGTATAACATGGGCCATGGAATGAGTATTAGGACTGAACAGTTTGACCAGCTGTGCTCACAACAGATTGCTCATGCATGATGGGCAAATCAGGAATCATTTGGTGAACAATTTCAAATAACAAATACATACAACATAATAAACAGACAATTCACCAATAGACAATGAGGCTGACCTGCGAACTTAATTTTTGACTATGAAGTATTCACCCAGTGCTATCCACTAAATAGGCTATGAATAGGGACATGTTTATAGTGGACTTAAACAACCATGGTGATGTATTTTATATCAACAAACTTTTCACCACTTGAGTTGGAATCCTACAGGGCGTACAGTACCAAAATACTGCAATGATAAAGACCGTGTGGCTAATGAGGCTTGGTGAGCTGTCAGCCAGCTGAATATCTTGCAAATGAAAAAACACCAGCTAAAATATGGGCTTACCATCCACTTAGGATACTGCTTTATTGGCCTCAGTCCTAACCCAAGGTCATTGACTGAGACGAGTCTGGGCTTTTCAACACCCCTTGGCATCTTTAAACATTCCCTCCTTTCACCAGCTTGGAACTTGGTCAGTTTCATTTTGATGCCATTTGCTACTTCTCTGCTTTTTTCTCCAGTGAGGTCTTTTTGTTTGTTTGTTTTTATTTAATGGTGTAAATCTCATCAGCTTCTAGACCTTTTCGCTGGCCTGCTCTCCCAGCAGTGCTTCCTACGGGATCACAAATGACATATTGCAGCTGCATTAAAACAAAATGAGTTCATCCCCATTTTTAGATAAGGGTGTCATTTGTAAATGCTTTATTCATAATTAATGAAATTATTACTGGATGCAGCCACATTCCTCATCCATGTATAATAAGATACTTTGTAAAGTGCATTAGTAAAAAGCTTACAGATGAGGCTATGACAACCCTACTGTGAAACATATTCTATGGCGTAGTGCAGCTTTTGTTCAAACAATCTATGTGCAAGCTTGTGAATGATCTGTCTGGCCAGATGGTGATAGATGGTGCAAATGTTAATTAATAATAGGCTAATGTTGATAATTAATAGTAAATCATGATGATGGGATTTTGTTAGTCGGTGTTATAATATTCATTTCACAGAATCATAAAATCATAGAAGTTAGAGATGGAAAAGCCCCATTCAGTCATCTCAGTCTGTCTTTCTGCCAATGCAGTACCATTCCTTACAGAGCGTTCACTGCTGGGTAAAAAGTCTTGTGATCCCAGATTCATCCAACCAGGAAATATGGAGAGGCCTATTGATCTCAATGCAATTTTTATATAGTGTTTATGAAAACACTGATGCGTTGTTTGACTGTAGAACATGAAGAATGAGTCATACCTGTCCTCTCACTAAGAGCTATCAAGAAGTTATGGTGATAAGAGACCTATGAATTGACGTAGCCTACAGTAAACATGTGAGGAAATAACAATGTAAAAGGTGTCTTCACACATATGACATGTGGCTTCATCCTGCAAGTTCAAGACGACATCATACCTCTTGCCTTTGGTATGGAAAACCTTCTTGTAGTGCTGTAACAATCTGCAATACCGAACACCACAGAGAGAGACACTTTAGAAGATTGCATGTCCTTTAGAAACAACAGAACAGTGTTTCTAAGTTTTTCAGCTGACACTACATTTCCCTGCCTTACATATACAGGACTGCATCACTCCCGGCATTACATCATGCTGCATGAAGTGAATGAACATTTGCCCTTGGGCATAGGCTGCCCCGAGGAAACAGGAAGTTCCACGTCACTGTAAATTATAAAATCTGATGGACAAGGTGAGCAGTATCATGCAATGGTAGAGATGGCCACTTAACTCTCAATTCAAATACCCCAAGGGAGTCCCATCCCATTTATATTGCTGCTAGCTGCTTGTGAGGCTATTCTTACAGCTGGCAGATTTCCTGGCTGATTGGGTGACTATCACACAATGGTATTATGGTGTATGGAGGAACGTGTTGCTATCGCTTTAAGAGTGTGGGAAAGTGGGGCTTCCTGGTCCTGCTTGCAGACTCGGGGGCTCTGTAGTGAAGTGTGCGATCAGAGCCATCTAGAAAGAACCAGATGGAATGAACTGGGCCTCTCTGCTTTAGAGAGAAGCCTGCTTTATCCATCTCTCGGTTTTTGGTTACTGTGGGTTATTATTCTGGAATCTAAGAATAAAAGTAGTGATACATGCACCCTTCCAGTAACACTATTTTATATACCGGGTATATATTTTTTAAGCTAACTTCTCTGTGTGTATGCCAGGAACATAACAGGTAAGTAGGAGCCTAAACATGATTGGGACTGACACTGCCTGTTAAGACATGGTGCAGTGGAATTTTCAGGCTGAAGATAAAAATGGGGTGACTTGAAGAATTGCCGTTCTTTGGAGAAAACAGATCAGAACCTCCAGAGACTAAATTTTCTGCCAGCCTCAAGAAGGGCTGATTTCACATGCCCTGTTTTGCATGCGCAACTGCACCATGCAAAATCCTCATTGGCAAATACGGCAGTGGCCTTATCTGTCAGCAAAAGTGGCTGGTGAGTAAGCAAATACAGAGGTCCAGGGCTGAAAACTGAACCATGAGTGACATTAAAAATGAACAACAACAAAACACAGCAACTAGAAAAGGCCCCATCGTTCAAGGCATTTATAAACAGATGGGATAAAAAATATATTGCAGGGAACAATTCTGGTTGGCCTATCAGGACGGGATATATTTTCTATGCTAAGATGTAGGCTAGTTATTCACTAGTACCCAGATATTTCATAAGTAATCTCAACCAAAGGCATAACATTTACCTAGCTCACTGCCATCTTCCTATCAGCAGGATCTCATGTGTTGAGGGGTACATTACATTTTGCCGATCTCTTTCGCACAGCTCCGTTACTTACCACCTTTATTAAAGTCCTAAATCTTTAAACCGTGTTAATACCTATACAGCTTTCCTGCCTCTCACAATCCACGCATACAGCTTATTGACTAGAGCAAGAATAATGTTCACCAAGAGCTAAAAGAGGCAAGTGTTAATTTTGGAGTTCTCTTGATAAGGAAATTAATATCAAGGCTTTCGCTGGACAGTAGAGTCCTTTGAACTGATTCACAAATGACCTCTGCCCCCCATAACCTTTCTTAACTTTGTCTTTGTTTGGTTTTTAACATTTTCATTTCAGACAAATCTGAACCAGGATTCAGTCCATTGTGGCCTCGCAGACAGACCATCTCTTATCTCACTTACGTTAGTACCAATTATTTACAGCAGAAATGTTTAAGCATGAAAGTGGGATTACAAACAATGTTGTACCTTTGCTACAGCAACGTGTATCTTGCATTGTTTTCAACTTCCTCAACCGCTGGGCTATTTGCCTTTCCCCATCCGGAGCCATTCTCCTGCACTTTGTTCCACCTTTTAGGCCTTCAAGGGAAGAGCTTTCATCGGGCACTCGTGACCCATGTTCTTTGCAGATGTTAAGAAGTAGGAGCAAGTTGAACACTACATGAGGTGCGGATGGTGTTCAGCAGTATTAATACTTGGTAATAACATAGCTATTGCAACAGCATTTAACACAGTGTTTTCTATTAAGGCTTCCTTCTTCCTTCCTTCTTCAGTTGTAAGTACTCTTGAAATTGTGGAACTTATAGCATTGACCTAAGCCAGGCACAGATCAGACAGGCACTATGCAAGTTTGCCACACATGAAGCTCCCAGGATCAGGGGGTTGGGAGACATAAAGGTGGCATATGCCCATCTTTGCCTCCCCTGCTTGGATTTTCTGCAGAACCTCTGGATTGGGCCCAGGGCAGCACTGTAATTCCAGACCTGTGGCCCTGTCTCTATTACACAAACTCTATGCACTCAGCATGTCAAGCAGCTTTGTTCACAGTAGCTTGGGCCTTGTCCTTAGACAGGAAACCCGTGTTTGCTTGTAATATTTGATAATCTCTTATATTACTGAGCACATAAGGGATTTTTAGATGAACAGTATTTAAACATGAATAATTAAAATCGGAGTTAAATGAAGATATTGTATAGCTCAGTGCAGTGTAAACACACTGACTACCTGGGCTCCATTCAGATATATTCGTTACTATGCCACTTTGGATCCAGAAGGGTAAAAGCTTTCACTTTCATTACTAACTACACCTGATTAAATGTGATTATGCTTTTGACAAATTTTCTTGTGTCAGGCACTAAATCAAGGGAGGGAGAGGTATTTTTCCAGTTACGATCGATATTGTTCTGATAAAGTCCTTCTCAATTCAGAAAAGTTGTTCTCTGCTTAGGTTAATCTGCTTAATAAATGGCATAGGGTGTTCTCAGCTCAGGAATTATAGCACAGAGCAGGTGGAGCAACCTTAGAATCTTAGCTGCAAAGATCTAGTCACATCTATTGCTTGATCCCAATGTGAGGATACAATCGATAGCCACAGGGCAGAGACCAGCAGAAGTGGAGCATGACAGGGAGTCAGCCTTCTGGGTCGGTGTATGACAATTCAGTTCGGGAAGAAGGCTGATGGAATGCTTCTACTCTCTATGAATTTTTCTTAGCTTTAAGACCGCAGTCCTAGATCTCCTGACTACAAAAGATCTGCCAAGAATCTATAAGTATCTGACAACTTGGTTTCTTCTGGCACTTTTTACTGGTGAAAAAGTTGGGGACGGGGTGGGGGTGAGAGAAAGAGAAAGAGAGAGAAAAGAAGAAGAGGAGAAAGATTGTTTTAATTTTGACCTCCTGCGAGTCACTTCATTAACCCTGATTCCGCTTGACCCTTTTACAGCCCAACTGTTTATTTTCTTCATGAAACTAAAACCAGATCGATCAACTCTTCCTCAAAGCCCTTTATGAAACCTTGGCTTCCAGTCACAGGCCTGCTGCTAACAACAGACCTGATGCAAATTGAATCTCTGGGAAACAGGATTGTTCAGTGCAAACACCCATCAAACCTCCCCTCCTTTTTCTCTTCAAAGCCTCACAGGTCAGTCCACTGAAAAGAGTGTGTGTGTGTGTGTGTGTGTGTGTGTGTGTGTGTGTGTGTGTGTGTGTGTGTGTGTGTGTGNGGACTTTAGGTGAGGCATTTGCTGGATTATAAATATAAATTGGATATAAGGGTCCTGATCTTCATATAATTACTATTATTACTTACTGTTTATTTATTTTTTTAATACGATCAGGATCTTCAGATGAGTCAAACATTTCTGGGGAATGGCGAGCAAAGCTTTCCAAGGGTGCACGTGTTGAATTCATTACAAGATTTTCCTTTCCAACCTGGCTCTCCACTGCATTTCACAGTCCAGTGAGTCATTAAGCATCTTGTTCAGATTCCTCCCCCACCCAGTCCAGCTCCAGTACTTGATTTCATTATATTGCTTCTGCCAGATCATATCAAGCCTCCTAATGTTTATTAATAATGTCCAGTGTATCCTATTGACAATGTGCCATTGTTTCTCTAAAGTCCTGCTTCCAATACAAGCCTTTGAATGTAGCTCGAAAGGTCCGCAATATATCCCAGCTCTTTGTTGAGTGTGACAATTTTCTTCTCCCTTGTTTATTAGAGTAGACCCGTGGTGTCCAGCAATAAGCCAAAGGGCCTCATCCAGTAAGATGCTGCGCATCCTCGACTCCCATGGAAGGAGTTTGCTCCACAGCACTTGGCAGGATCGTACCAAGTGCTTAGATGTGGCAAGTATCAATAACTGTGATGTATAAATATGTAACCCTTCTGCCAGGGGAGTTGGCAGCAACAAGGGTGGGTTGAATATCTAGGGGGTTCCTCTTAACACTACAAAACAGACCCGGTTCGAGCCCCCACCCAGGAATCTGGGAAAACTAACCACCACCCCAAGGTGCCTCGAAGAGGCAATACTTCCCCTCTCACAAGCACTGAGTCTGTATAATAAAGGGAACTCAGCATTAAGTTGGGAAAGCACCACAACCACTTTCAAAAGCATGTGACTATACACAAACACCCACCCCTCAGTACGTTGAGCAGTGTCGAAGTCTGAACAAATGTCCTTTTAACACCTCTCTCCCCCTTCCCTCTGCTGCACCCCACTCACAACTGGTCCTCCGTGGTCAGCGAAGACCCAGAGGTGCATACACGTGGGTCCACCTTCCACCCCTGAGTGGGGCCGGGGGGGGGGAGGATGTCGAGCAATACCTCCACTGCAACTGACTCACTGCCACTGCTATCTCTGGCACCGCTGGCCGTTGTTATCTCTGCTGCTTGCGGCCACCTCGGGGAGGCCACATTCTGAGCTTCCCCCACTTAGCACAGTTCTTAGTAACTTCCGGGGGTAGCAGGTGCTGTCTTTCACTGCAGCGCTGTCCTCATCCTAGGTCTAAGGCTTAGCCCCTAGACCTGCTCATCAGTGACCTCAGCTCTAGTCATCACTGGGCAGAAACAAAACGGCTCTGTCTTTAAACACTAGAGAAAGGACGGTCAAAGGGCATCTGGGACTCTTCAGGCAGCAGCCATACCATCAAGTAAGAACCTCTGTCCTCACCCCTCTCATCTTCAGTTGGATTTGGCATCCCTACCCTCTGCTTAGCTAGTGAGGTTCAGTTTAGGGTGCTCATCTCAATCCGGGTATGCTAAGTACAGTTCTGCTGCCCTTTACTCCTACAGGAAGGATAACAACATTTCCTTACCCCTGCGTTCAATACTAAAGTGAATCGTAACCCCAACCCAGCCAAAATTGATCACTTTGGCACCGCAGGTCTATCTGCTAACCACCTAGGTAGAGTAGGGTGTGTCTGTGTCTGTGGGTGTGGGTGTGTGCGCGTGCACAAATACAGTCTGCTCCTGATGTCTTTTCCCCCAGTGCGTCACTAGCTATCAGGGAGAACTCAGTCAGAGCCTGCTTACATCTGGGAGGGATCCAACAGGCTGTACCACGTGCAAGGAGAGCTGAGAGTGCTCAGCACGCTCTCAAGAATAAGGCCCATTGATTCTAGCCATGTGCTGGAAGCTTATAAGAGCTCTTTTTAAATCGATCATTCAAAAAATTCAGTTAGTTGCAATGAATCTTCCAGCCATTAGTGCATACAAACAGTCAGTATTTGTAAAACATCATTAGTGCGATAAGGGCTAAGTATCATTATTATTACATTGAGTCTAAATGTCTGGCTTCCACGCTCACTGCATTTTTCACTGAACTCGGAATCTCTAGTAGACTCTGATGCTGCAGCTCCAATCAGTTTCTTTATGTCACATCTGGGATGACCAAGGTAGCAAAATCATGTCAGAGACAATGAGCCAGATGCTCACCTGGTGTAAATCTCTGAAAGGCACAGAGCTATGCTGATTTACACCAGCTGCGGCTCTCCAGGTGACCGTTCACTGCAGCGACAGCCTGATGCGACAATGCAGAGAATTGTTAAACAAAATGAAAGCATATAAAGAGCTTTAGAACTAAACGCATCTAATGCCTTACACTGATACTAACAGGACATTTTACACTGGCATTGTCAGCACAGCGCACTGTTGAAAGTCTGCTTTTTTGAATTAGACTCTCTTGCTTAAATAAATGGAGACTTCAGTATATTAAATGATTTAATGCATTCTGAGCTTTTGCCAGGGATTTCTAATGAAAATGCTGTCCAATATAAAATGCTGACTAAATTAAACTGTGAAGGGTTTTAATAAACAGCCTGTTGTTATGGTGAACTGTATTAAAGTAATATTTATCTTCATGGTAATGATGTTGCCCTGGATTTAAACATTTTTATTCGTTTTGAGTTTTCAGATAAAATATAAGTATTGCATTTAATATGTCCAGATCTGCAGGGTATGTTCAATGATTGGGCCCAACCCGATTGCTGGGCAAGTCAATGGAAGCCTTGGCATTGATTTCGCTGGGAGCAGGATTAGACGCGGTATTTGTTAAGCATTGGCAATGAGTTCAGCACTGTACAGAACACAGAGGGAAATATAGTCCCAGCCTAAAGGGGTGTGCAGAATGAGCTCCCAGTCCTGCAACTGTGTCAGCAGAGACCAGCGGTCTCCAACTTTTTGAATTTAAGGGCAACCCAGGATCTACCCTGCCCCTTCCCCGAGACACCGCCCCTTCCCCAAAGCCCTGCCCCACTCACTCCATCCCCCCCTCTCTGCGTCACTTGCTCTCCCCCACCCTCACTCACTTTCACCGGGCGGGGGTTGGGGTTCGGCAGGGGGTGCAGGCTCTGGGCTGGGGCCGAGGGGTTCGCAGTGTGTGAGGGGGCTCTGGGCTGAGCCTGGGGCAGAGGGTTGGGGTGCAGGAGGGGGTGAGGGTGTAAGCTGTGGGAGGGAATTTGGGTGCAGGAGGGGGCTCCAGGCTGGGGCAGAGTGTTGGGGTGCAGGAGGGGGCTCAGGGTGCTGGCTCCGGGATGGGGCTTAGGGCTGGGGTGCGGCCTCCCACCAGGCAGCACTTACCTCCGGTGGCTCCCAGTCGGCAGCGCAATGAGGCTAAGGCAGGATCCCTGCCTACCCTGGCCCCACGCCGCTCCTGGAAGGGGTCAACACACCCCTGTGGCCCCTATGGGGGTGGGGCGCGGGCAGCACATGGCGCCACGCGCTACCCCTCTCTGCAAGCACCACCCGCGCAGCTCCCATTGGCCACAGCTCCCCGTTCCCGGCCAATGGGAACTGCGGGAGCGGTGCTTGCAGGCAGCAGTGGTGCACGGAGGGAGCCCCCTGCCCCGCCCCACCCCTGGGGCTACGCTGGCCGCTTCCAGGAGTGGCATGGGGCCGGGGCAAGCAGGGAGCCTGTCGTAGCGGCAGCCCTGCTGTGCCGCCAGAGATCGTGATCGACTGGGAGATCCTCTAGGATCGACGGGTTGGTGACCACTGGCATAGATGGCTCCTCTTGTAGACATGGTTCATAGATTCAGGGCAGCCCAGAGGATTCAGGGGGCCTGGGGCAAAGTGGGGGAGCTGCGGAGCTTGTACTCACCCGGCGGCGGTCCGGATCTTCGGCGGCATTTCGGCGGCGGGTGGCCCTTCAGTCGCTCCGCGTCTTCGGCAGCACTGAAGGACCTGCCACCGAAATGCCTCCGAAGACCCAGACCACCACTGGGCCAGGGCTCGCGGGGCCCCTGCGGGGCCCGGGGCAAATTGCCCCACTTGCTCCCCCCTCTGGGTGGCCCTGCATAGATTCAAATATTCCAAGGCCAAAAGGACCATTGTGATCATTTAGACTGACCTCCCGTATAACAGGCCATAGAACTGCCCCAAGATAATTCCTAGAGCAGATCTTCTAGAAAAACATCCCATCTTGATTTAAAACATGATGGAGAATCCACCAGAGCCCTTGGTAAATTGTTCCAGTGGTTAATTACTCTCACTATTAAAAATGTACATCATATCTCCAGTATGAATTTGTCTAGCTTCAACTTCCAGCTGTGTTATTCCATTCTCTGATAGATCGAAGAGCCTATTATTAAATCTTTGTTCCTTGTGTAGGTACTTATAGACTGTAATCAAGTCACTCCTTAACCTGCTCTTTGTTAAACTAAATAGATTGAACTCCTTGAGTCTATCACTATACAGCATGTTTCCTAATCCTTTAATCAGTCTCATGGCTACTCTCTGAACCTTCTCCAATATATCAACATCCTTCTTGAATTGTGGATCAGAACTGGACACAATATTACAGCAGCGGTCGCACCAGTGCCATAAAATAACCTCTCTACTCCTACTTGAGATTCCTGTGTTTATGGATCCAAGGATTGCATTAGCCCTTTTGGCCACAGAGTCACACAGAGCTCATGTTCAGTTGATTATCCACCACAACCCCCAAATTTTATTCAGAGTCACTGCATCACCCCAGGATACAGTCCCCCGTTGTGTAAGTAGGGCCTACATTCTTTGTTCCTCGATGGATACATTTACATTTAGCCATATTAAAATGCATATTGTTTGCATGCACCCAGCTCACAGAGCAATCCAGATTGCTCTGTAACAAATGCCCTGTTCTCTTAATTATTTACCTCTCCCCCAATTTTTGTGTCATCAGAAAACTTCATCAGGGATGATTTTATGTTTGCTTCTCTTTTAACATTCCTGTTGTGTGAATCATCCCACCAGGTTTCAGAAATGCCAGATCAAATTTATGCTCATCAATAAGCAATTCCAATTCCTCTAGTTTGTTACCCAAGCTCCTAGCATTAGTGAAGAGGCAATTAAAGAATTTCTTCTTTTCGTGTTCTTTGGTTAATTTTGGTCTCAACATCTCGATTTCGATTGACATGGAGCCACACTGAAGTCAACTGGGCATTTGAGGGGCATGAGTGTCTCTTTGCACTGTTCCAGTTGCAAGAGCAGGCCCAAATATTTTTTACATCTTCCTTTTCTAAGGGCCACAGCCAGAAGTAACGATTGAGCGAGGGCTTCATGGTTTGGCCCTATGCATATAAGACAATAATAGTGCAACTCAAACAACTTTAATTGGTCCTGATTTCAAATCTTATTTAGCCAAATCTATCTGCCATAATAATGGTTCTTTTAAAGAGCAATTCTTTCATTGACTTACCTGTATATTTCTGGAATAACTACCTGGCACTCAAAGAAACACAGGGGATGGGTGGTTGGTACCCATAGCAACTGGAGACACACTATTCCACCTGGCATGAATGATAGAGGGGATGAGTTGGGGAAGGGCTGAGGGGGGATTGGAACCAGACTGTGAACCCCTTTGCTCACATGAGAAGTTAATGGGACTGTCCCTATAACTGCTTGTCAAGGTGAGTAAGGTGCACCCAGCCTGGTCCTCAATTTCTTACGTTGTTCGTGCTGCTTTGTGCAATTACCTGATTTCTGCATTTATGGAAAGAAAGCAACATTTGCGTCTGACGAAGTGGGTATTCACCCACGAAAGCTTATGCTCCAATACATCTGTTAGTCTTAAAGGTGCCACAGCACTCTCTGTAGCTTTTTACAGATCCAGACTAACACGGCTACCCCTCTGATTCTTAACATTTGCCAAGGGAGTTGATAAACTGGGTATCTCCCAAACTGCGTAGCTGAAATGCTGCAGATGTGCAGCAAAATAGCGTCTGACAAAGCTTGACTGTGTGAGATTCTGATGATCACTCTTCTTCCATAATTTCCAAGGTGCCTTATGGAGATATTTTTTCACTTAATGTTTTAGGGATTTTCAGGTGATATAGATGAGTCTCGTCCTTTCAAATCCATAAAAATTAGGCATTAGATTGCCTGAGGGATTGAATATAGGATATAGAGCCTTTTACCCAGACAGGGCTTGGATTCAGCTAGCTTGGATTCAGCTAGCGTGGTATGCTGGCACCTATCTCAAGCTGCTATCTTCTCCAGAATTTCAGCTTTTTGTCTCTCTCTCTGTCTTTAAGGCTACGTCTACACTAGCGCTTATGTCAGCAAAACTTTTGTCGCTCAGGGGTATGAAAAAGCACACTACTGAGCGACATAAATTTGGCAGCATAAGCACTCGTGTGCACAGCGCTATGTTGGTAGGAGACACTCTCCTCTCCAACCCTCTCCTCAAGTAAACATTCTCCTCTCCAACACTCTCCTCTCCAACCCTCTCCTCTCCAACCCTCTCCTCAAGTAAACATCTTCTTTTTCATTCCAATATAGTATTTTGGGGAGAATGGGAAGAAGAGAAGAGGACCTACAATATGTAAAATTAGTTACAAAATGGCCTTGGGCTGCTCTAAATTATGCATCCTCATTTCTGGGAAAATGTTCAAGATTGTCTTTATCCTTGAACGGCTCCTTTGCAGCTTTCTTCCCTTTCTGAGATGCCTCTCCTGTGAGTTTATGGATTTCCTCTCCTTGCCTTATGTCATTCTCTAAACAATTTCAAGGCTTTTTAAAATCAGGACACTATGGGTGAAATCCCTGATGTGCAGAGGAAGGATTTGGGGCTTCCATTACTGTGTTACCTGTGCACTTCACAATTTTTAATGTAATTATCCTCACAATACCCATGTGAGCTAGAGCAGTGCTGTTAACCCCATTTTACAGCTTGGGAATTGAGGCACAGAGAGACTACGTGCCTTGCCTAAAGAAGTCTGTGGTGGAGCAGGAAATTGAAAGGTCTCCCAGGCCAGCACCCTACCCACTAGATCATTCTTCTCCTTTTTTCTCATGGAGAAAACTAAGCTATTATGTGAGAGTTTCTTCTACACGAGCTGTGTAAGTGGCCTTAATGGTTTTGATCAATGCAGCTGGGGAGGCAGTATAAATCAGACCTAAACCTATCACAAGTGAACTCTTGGTGAGATCAGTTAATCTCTTCATATCTAAACTCAAATGTGCTTGGCCATAAGAAATGGTAAATGAATTTATCAGGACGGCTATGGCCAATTCCAATGGAGGGCTGGGTATATGGAGCCTGTATTCAGTGGAGACCCAGTGCAGAGAATGGAGCGCAGAGGTGACATGTTTGTGGCAACTTATGCGACTCAGCAGACAGACTGCTGCATTTTGGCCCAGTTCACAACGTATCTACAAGATCCTGGTTTGTTTGACCTTATTATTCATATTTACCCACTTTTGTCTAAATGGGCCATTAAGGAATATTCTAAATTCAGACTGGGTTGCTTAGTGTGTTTCACCAGATAAGTCCGATTCTGTTCCAGTATGAATACCGACAGTCACATGCATACCAGTAAACCGGGTCTCTGGAAAGTTCAGGAAAAGCACACCTGGAGGGGCCCCATAATGTAGGGAGCTTCGAGAACTGGGTGAAGTCACAACACTTCAGGACATTCTGAATGCAGAGCTCACAAGACTTGTCCGCTGGAAGTAGCTGCAACTAAGGGTTTCAGAGACTGAACCTAAGAATACTAAAGTGAGGCTGGGTGTCCCTTATAATCCAAGGAACTCACTGGTTCCTACCATCATTATTTTGTTGTTCCTTTAGTTTTCTTGCTGTTGTTATTCTGATCCCATTAAATCCATTGTAGTTAAATTACAAGACTATATTGCCCGATTGGCCATTTCATTCCTGTATCTTATGTCTCAATGCCCAAAGTGAATTCCTTTAAAAATGCCACTGAGGGTCTATCTTCACTACAGAGTCACCTTGTAGTATCTACACTCCAGTTACTCCTGTTCCCAGTGGCCACGCTGCAAAATACCACTTGAGCTGGTGTGTCTACACTGGCGCTACACTCGCTTATGTGTGGCAGTTATACTTCTGGGGGCATATCCCATGATTCTTTTGTGCAGCAGTAAGCTGAGCTGTTCTGTGAATCTTTTCCCAATGAATTGTGGGAGAACGTATCTGTCCTTTCTGGGTGCACAGAGAATTATGGGAAGGCATTGGAGGACTAGTGGGACTCAAGTGGAGCTAGCCTGTGTCCACATTTCAGAGTCATGTTAGTAGCTGAAGAACTGTGCTAAATCAAGCTTTAGCCTATACCCTCTGACAGGCCAGCCAACTCGAGTTAAAAGCACCTCCACACTTGACTAAAGGGGTTGTGTGTTGCATACAGGACTCAAGTTAGGGGCAACACTTGAGTTGTAACTTGAGTTAACTCTGCAGTGAAAACAAGTCCAAAGATGCACTGAAAAAAATAGTTTGCATCGTTCTCTCAGCTTCAGTTTCCATGTCCAAGCCCTGAACTAGACAGACTTCATAGGGGTTCAGATTCTGTTGCAGCTTTCAGGTTCTGGGGCACCAGTATTGGACACTGTCGGAAAACAGGATACTGGGCTAGATGGACCTTTGGTCTGACCCAGCATGGCCGTTCTTATGTTCTTTTTAGAAGACATGTTTGCACACTAAATGCAGATCTGTTTGCATCTCATGTGGAACAGATAGGAAGAGTGTTTGCAATTCAGACAACAGCGCTTGGCAAAATCCCACTCTCATTCCTAGAGAAGATGGGGAGACAGTACCAAAGATGTATAAACCTTGTGTCCATGTTCAGGGTAAATCAGATGGATCAGCACTGACCTTGCTTGATATAGTAGCAAATGTGATAATGATATTAGCCTTTTTTTAATTAAAACACTTAAGAATTCTCTAGCATTTTCCATCTTTATGACACTTTCCAGCCATTAACTAATTGATCCTTATAACACCTCTGAGAGGCAGGTATTATCCTCCATTCAACAGAGGGGGAAACTGAGGCCCAGAGATACATAAAGTGACTTATTCAAAGCTACAATGGGGATCAACTTCAGAGCTGGTATTAGAATTTAGAGGCTCCTGGCTCCCAGGCCTGTACTCAGTTCCTACAACCTACCCCCTCTCTCTTTTTAAATTGTTCTTACTCTTTTTTGAAAATGTAACTTTGCTTCTGTGAGCAGCAAACCACATGTAAGTCTGGGCTCACACCCCTCTAGATGCTGCAGTAGATCTATTTGCCATCAGCAGCAGCAGCAGCAAACTTTTTTTAAATAGTTAAAACAGCAAAACTGTCTTGTGGGCTAAGGGAATAAACAGATGATCAGAGTCTATTTGGGTAAGAATAATGGAGCTTTTAAATTAAATCCATAACACTAAGTTGTTATAACCTCTCTAGAT
The DNA here is from genome assembly GCA_003942145.1 of Platysternon megacephalum. NCBI lineage: Eukaryota > Metazoa > Chordata > Testudines > Platysternidae > Platysternon > Platysternon megacephalum. Next base: position 441,363 of record QXTE01000119.1, on the reverse strand, counting down.
ACTATTAGTTCTAAGAAGAGCACCTCAATTTGGATGGGTGGATAGGATAGGAACAGTTGCTTTAGGAAACACAATGCCCTGGTGGCCTGAATTTATAGGGGGGCGGGGAGGGCATAGCTAGCAACTGCACTCTGCATTGGTCAGCCCATGTATCAATCTCTCCTGTTCCATGCACCATAGAGTTGAGCAAGGTAGTTACAGAGGATTGCTGGAGGACTGGGAATTCTCCACTTGCAGTAAGGACGGGGGTGGGAATCCATTCTGAGTTTTTCCAATTGTGCAGTTTATATAATGCTTCTAGCAGCCCTTGGCATTCCTACAAGTATAGCTGGTTCTTATATGAGGAAACTTTGTCAGATAAGAACAATTCAGTGTGACTGGGTTGTAATTAAAATATAAACCATTTCATGGTCTGAATGGTTCCTTCCTTGAGCATGGCTATAAAGCCCCAAACCCAGGCTGACTCCACCAGTTTGTTTTTAGAAAATGGGGAAGGGAGTGTCTTTGGTAGCTATAAAAAGGGGGGAGGGATAGCTTAGTGGGCCAAGCATTGGCCTGCTAAAACCCAGCATTGTGAGTTCAATCCTTGAAGGGGCCATTTAGGGATCTGGGGCAAAAATCTGTCTAGGGATTGGTCCTGCTTCAAGCAGGGGGTTGGACTACGTAACCTCCTGAGGTTTCTTCCAACATTACCATTCTATGAAATTAGAGGTGGCTAAAGTATCTTCTGCAGAGCCAGTTGCTGCTGGTCTGTGGAGAGCTGGCTGGTTGCATAACTCCTAAAGTTTACAGGTGCTGAGCTTCAGGTGGGGGGTGTGGATTCTCAGCACATCTGAAAATCAGGCACCTGGGGCTATCTCTCCTCCTTGTTTGTAGTTGAAAACCTGCATTAAAAAACTCTAATGATGCATCTTAAAACTTTCCAGATGCTTTTTATCCATGTAGGCAGTCACTGTAGTCAGGGATGGTATGTAATTATAACTGGGAAAGGAGATGGTCCAAGTGACACTGAGTGGGCAGGGAAAGAGCAATAAAACAATCTCACTATGAAGATGTGCACAAAATCTGAGAGTCCTGGCTCGAGTGCTTTTTGCCTAATTGATATGATTTGGTGTTTGCTATCACTTTGTCCATGAGGGCCTTGTTTTTCATTGAAAACTTTTTTTTTTTACTAAAGCCTTTAAATTTCATTAGTTTGCACTTAAAAAAATAAATTTGGCATAATCAGGGAGCTTTTATAGCCTGGCTGCAATAACATGACCTGACTGGCAGCAAATCAGCACTTCCATAGACTTTGATGATTAGGAACTTGGGTTTCAAGGTTTAAAAAAAAAAAATACATGAGTTGACTGTAAATGTAATTCCTGCTTCCTCTTCATTTCTGAATCATGGGTCATTAACCATGTATTTCTACTGGTGACAATTTTTCATCGGGCCTACCCTACTGACACAACCCTGTATTGTCATATTCCTGGAAGATTCTGCCTTTGTTGACCTACGCACACTTCTCTGTGGTGTGGGACATTTGTATAGCATAGGTTTGGGATTCTATAATTAGGCACATCCAAGGTCTTCACACAGAAAGGTCACAGTCTTGAGAAAGTGTGACTAATGGCATATAAATGTCTTGTGAATGGTGACTTATGTCATCTTTTTACATTAAAGCATCTCCTTGTCTTATATAATATTCCGGTTTGGTTTTTCCTCCACTCTTTTTACCATTGCAGACAGACAAAGGTTAAAGTATGGCAGGATCCGACCATTTGCTCAAGTACCAGTAGGGACTTAAATAAATGCCATTTCTTTCCAATTTAAGGTGAGCTTTCACTCAATGTGAAAATACTGGCAGTTTCAATAATAAACCTATAGCCAAGTAAAAGAAACTGGAGTCAATTCTGCTCTCTGTGTAAATCTGGAGTGACTCTGTGCCCTGTCCTGGGAGGTGCTGAGTTGCTTGTGCTCAGCACTAATTGGGGAATATGGGAAAGTTCTCAACCAACACTCATGATGGCTGTCAGTCCACCATCTTGAAAAACAGCCCAAGCAGGGAGGCTCCTTTAATAGGCTTCAGAGTCTTATTTATATTCCCTTTGAATAAATGCAGCTGATACTTAAAATCGACAGATTTAATGACAGCAGGCTGGCAAAAGGCCAGAACTGCAAATATTGCCACTAAAAGTCTTCACTGCTATAAAATGTGTTTAATGTAAGAAATCATATTGGGCCGGTTTTTGCCTGGCATTTTTATAATTAGCAGGAGAAATCTTCATTTCATCCCTCAAGAGCAGCCAACATTTTATGCGACGCTGCTGTCTTCCAATGAGAAATGGAGGAACAGATTTTTTTTGATTTTTTTTTTAAGGGGAAGAGGGACTGTTAAGAGCAGCAACTTCAGAGGAGCTTTAACCATATGTCTTTGCCCAATCCCCACACTTTTCAGGGGAGGATATGGAAAATATGCTCTTACCTTACATCCCTATGTGATTCCATGTGAATAGCTGAAAATACCTGCAGGAAGATCTGGAGCTTGTTGTCCAGTAAAGGGTGCACACGCACACGTTTGGAGTTTCTGACAAGCACACTTGCATTTACACTGGAGTAATGTCACTGAAGTAATTCCATTTACACTAGTGTAAATGAGCAGGGGCTGCACCATAAACATTGAACCACATGCTATGCTAATCTTTCATTTTCAGTGTTTTTCCTTTTCTCCTACTTGTCATGTGTAAACAGGGTTAGTTTGCAATCCTTTGTGATATTTCCTCCCTTCTTCTTCTTCTTAGCGTATGCGCAATGTGCCTCAGGGGGCACGTGACCAGGATTCATCACCAAAGTTTGTCCGCTGGTTGGATCATTCTTCTCCCCCGGCTTGGGCTGGGTACTGATGGGGAGTACAACGTGAATGCTGATCCATTTCCTCCCAGTGTAGCATTCTATGCTGCTACTGCCAGTGCTTCCCATGAGCAGGTGTATATGTTGTGGTTTCATAGACTGAGTTAATTGCACCTTCCTTTTGGATTGCTTTTCTGGTGTCCCACCCACCACCTCTTAGGATCTACCCCTGCATCACTGACATCAGTGGGAGCTTGGCCATTTCTTTCAGTGGGGGCAGGATCAAGCCCCTTGATATGTCAATAACATTCCTTTTGCCCACCCACTGAATGCCAAAGCCGTGCATGTAACCACCAGCCCCCATCTATAGTATGTGCATCATGGGTCTGATCCATTGGAGTAAACAGCAAGAGTTCTATTGACTTCAGTGGGCTTTGGATCAGGCCATTCAAGACCAGTTAACATTCAAGCTGCATTTAACTACTGTAAAATTTGGCCCATTGCATGGGTGATAGAACACCTAATTCATTAAAGGGATCATATCACATTTTTATATCTATTCCTTTTAAAAAAAATATCTCCACTGTATGTGATGTCATCTGAAAACTACCTATAACAGGTACCTAAAATTGCCTATTTTATGCCTTTTTCAGATTTTTTTCTTCCTGAAATGAGCCTGGCTGTTTTGTTTTCCTCTAAATAACAATAATGATAAGTTCCTCTGACAATATATAGTGCAGCCTATTGCACCTTGTGGCTCAGAATCATCTGATAGCTCCCATATCCTATCCCACTGGACACCCATCTTCCTCTGCAATATGAAACTGGTCCCAGTGCTCTTCACTGGTTTTTTTAATAAGAACTAGTTCATCCATCCCTAATGTCCATTACACAGAATCTTGTCTTTCCCGGGCTCATTTTATCAAGAGCCTGTGAACTACTTGAGAGTCCTCCATTAAACTGAGCTGATTGTTGTTAGCTCTATTGTGCTTACCCCTCTCAGGAGTGGCAGTCACAGCTTTGCAACCGTGATGGGTCCAGAGTTTCTTTACATATCATGATGTGCAGGCATTCTTCGGGATCCTCTTGTTGAAACAGCTTTGTCAGCTGGGTGCCCCACTTTGGAAAAGATGTGGACAAATGGAAGAGAGTTCAGAGGAGAGCAACAAACATGATAGTTCTGGTTTTCTAAACCCTTTATGAGGAAAGACTTTTTAAAAACAGGGCATGTTTAGACTTGAGAAGAGAAGATTGAGGGAGGACCTGATAAGCCTTCACCTATGTTAAGGGCTGTTATAAAGAAAATGGTGATTAATTGTTCTCAGTGTCCAGTGAAGGTAGGACAAGAAGCAATGGGCGTAATCTGCAGCAAGGGAGATTTAGGTTAGATATTAGGAAAATCTTATTATGAATGTGGTTAAGCTCTGGAACAGGCTTCCAAGGGAGGCTGTGGGAATCCTCATCACTGGAGATTTTTAAGAACAAGTCACAAAAACACCTGTCAGGGTAATTTACTTGCCCGTGCTCTTTCAAGACATAGGCACCGTTGTATGCAGAAATGGCAGAGTACATTGTATGCTTTTTACTGAAAGATATGCCCGTTGACTTAGGGCAGACTCCTCAGGATGTTGGACTGTGCAAGGTGATACATGCTGTACAAGTGGCAGGGCCGGCTCTATAGTTTTTGCCGCCACAAGCAAAAAAAAAAAAAAAAAAANAGCCGTGCTGCTCGATGTATCTTGTGCAGAGGAGCACGGGTGATCATTCCAGCAGCGATGCGACAAGCAGTCCTGGATGTGGCTCATGAAGGACATTTGGAAGTTATGAAGATGGAGGAATTTATGCCTAGTTTTGCTTGGTGGCCAGGGCTGCACTAAGACATTGAGCATCATGTGACGTCATGCTCAGCCTGCACAATGCATAGAACTACTGTTCCTCTGGCCCCTTTGAAACTGGTAGTCATAGACAGCCCATAGCAGAGAATTGCAGTTGGGTACAACTGGTACCTTGATTGTTGACTGTTACTCCTTTGCACTCATAATTTCACAAGGCAGCTCAGAGGAGCTCATTTCTCACCTAATGACTTTATTTTCTATGTTTGGCCTAGCAGAGAGCCTTGTTTCAGATAATGGGACACCTTTTCTATCAGGAGAGTTTGAAGGCTTTCTGACAAGTATTGATACAGTACATTACAAATCTGCTGTGTCCGTCCCTAAGGAAACGGGATAGTGCAGAGACTGCATGGGACTCCAAAGAAACATGTTGCTTGCATACTGGAGGAACATTGAGATACCTCTCCCTGTTGCATGAAGTTATGCTTTATATCAGTGGTTCCCAAACTTGTTCCGCCGCTTGTGCAGGGAAAGCCCCTGGCGGGCCGGGCCGGTTTGGGTACCAGCCGCGTCCGCAGGTTCGGCTGATCGCGGCTCCCACTGGCCGCGGTTTGCTGCTCCAGGCCAATGGGAGCTGTAGGAAGCGGCGGCCAGTACGTCCCTCGGCCCGCGCGGCTTCCAGCAGCTCCCATTGGCCTGGAGCGGCGAACCGTGGCCATTGGGAGCTGCGATCGGCCGAACCTGCGGACGCGGCAGGTAAACTGGCCCAGCCCATGAGGGGCTTTCCCTGCACAAGCGGCGGAACAAGTTTAGGAACCACTGCTTTATATGATATTCAGACTTTACCTCATCAAAGTACTGGAGAAACCCCATTCTATCCGTTCCTCAGCTGATCTGTGAGGACCAAGTTGTCTATGCTGATGAACCTTTTCCATCGCACCCCTTTGTCATCCTTGAAGCCAATTGATGTAACTAGAGAATATGTGAGTTTCAACAAGCATATCCATGCAAGACTCCAGGCAAGGGGATGTTAGGTGAGGGCCTGGGAGCATTTTTGATACTTGAGGTGCAATCTTGTGGGCTGCAGGGNATGAGGACCAAGTTGTCTATGTTGATGAACCTTTTCCATCACACCCCTTTGTCATCCTTGAAGCCAACTGATGTAACTAGAGAATATATGAGTTTCAACAAGCATATCCATGCAAGACTCCAGGCAAGGGGGTGTTAGGTGAGGGCCTGGGAGCATTTTTGATACTTGAGGTGCAATCTTGTGGGCTGCAGGGTAAGGCATGTGAGGACAACAGCAAGATATACTGCCTACTGAAAGAAGAACAGGGAGCAGGAAGATGACACACATGCCAACTGCTTTGTTCAATTGGTCCCTAAACTCACACCATTTATTTTGTTAAAGCAGAAGAAAAATGGAGTAAGAGAAATAAAAATATTTAACTGGATTATGATAAAAGCGGGGCGGGGGGGGGGGGAGATGCTGACAGAAGTTTTTCTCTCTGTCTTTCGTTCTTTCAACTCTTAGTCTTTCCCTTTTTCGGATACATTCCACCCCCCCCCCCACCCCCCCAAGGAGCATGAAAAATTGAAAGCCTGGGGAATACAATATCTCCTCTCAGACAGAAGTGAAAAGTACAGATGCAGACATTTTATTTACTGAAACTGGGATAACTCGATCATAAAAAAGTGAGTGTGTCTTGTTCAATTGCCTCTGTGCACACTGGGACCTGGAAAGGCACAGGGAAGCCAATCCTTTGATATACTTTTGAAATCATATCTGATGCACATGATATATGAAGCTGCACAAAGAATCTATTCCAGTGGATGCAGGCTGCTCCAGCAGCTCAGCTGCACCATTTCACTGCGGAACCATGTAGCCAGCGTGCAGAAATTGCCTGGGCTGTGCTTTCCCAGGGTCAGGAGAAAATGAAGCCCATAAAGACAATAGTTGCCATTTGTCCTCTTTCAGGGTTATAACCAAGTCTTGTGTAAAAGAGGCACCTTGTTTGCAGTATGTGCGTTTAGACTTGTATTTCACACTTCCTTCGTTTTTGGCTTCCCTGAAGGCTCCTTTGTGCTGCTGTGGGGTTTGACCTTGCAAACTGTTTGCGGATGTTTGTAGAGGAGTGAATCTGAAGGCTAAGTATCTGGATACAGAGGTTGTGTGCAGCTGCACCATGTCCATTGGGACACCCTGACAAAGTGTGCATGGAAACAGCAAAGGCCAAGGTCAGGTTTAAAAGGATTTGGGGGAAAGGTTAGCATTGCTTAGATGCAGACATTATTTTGGTGGCATCTAGGAATAGTGCCCCTGAACGTCTGAATTAAATTAACTCTGTGCGCACACACACACACACACACTGCACTATAATAGAGTTGTATGGCTTCTCTTTTTACCATCCCTCTTCAAAACAGGATTTCTTACTATACAATTGTAGTCTATGTATGTATTTCTGAGAGTAATAGTATATGCTTATTGCTGAATTCCAACCAGGGAAAGGACCGTGAGATCATCTGGCTAACCTCTTTAATAAAACAAACAAAAACCACAGGGCCAAATTCAGGACCGCAGAAAAGCAGGTACAATCCAGTGCACTGAAGTGAGTGGAATTGCACCCAGCAGTTGTCTCCCAGCTACTGTTGCCAATGCAGAAGTTTGGGTCCTTGGGTTTGGACTATGTCATTGTTTGGGATGGGGCAACAATGGTTTGATAATGATACTGTCTGAGATTGTTCAGATCCAAATATATTAGATTCAGAGCAGTCTACATTTCCACTCATTTTATTCCTTAATGATAAAGAGCAACCTGCCAGCATTTTGTCACCTTGAAAGGTAGCACAGGCAACATAAAAGATGTTCAAGAGCTTACAGGAGCCCTGTTTTGTGTGTGAACGTGAGGGCGGAGACTGGCCAAGAGTCATAGGAATTTGAGCTCTCCCCATCCTTTTCCAGGCTAGGCTACAAACCGAAGTCTAGGCCATGTGAAGGCCTCATGTTTTCAATCTTCCCTTCATTCTAGTACCACCGACGTAGGTTGGTATGTCCTGTAAATCTCTGATTAGCCAGGCTTGCAAAAATGGCTTCAAATGGCTAAGGCTAGCAAAAATGTTTCTCAGCTGCCATAGGAGTGCTATTAGGAAAGATTGCCGGAAGCTCATAGATGTGGTTTTTCAAGGAATTTCAATGGGAACTAGGTGCCTAGCTCCCTTAGGTTCCTTTGGAAATCCCAACTTACACTTCCCTACTTCCAGAGCCCAAATATTTTCCTCCTCAACAGCCTTAATGCAGCAGAAGGAATGTGGGGTGTGGAGAGGTTGGGGGTCCCTTGAGGGAGGCAAGAAGAGTGGATCAGACAAATAAAGCTTCAACAATAATATAAACCATATAAACAAGTCACTTTGATATGGGAAAGTTTGGTTGATTCTAGTTCCGCAGCTGTCCAGAAAATGTGTGTCACTGGAGTGTCTTTACCAGTATTTTACAGCAAGAACACAAAACTGGCCTTTTTTTCCTTTCCTTTCCAGTAACCTGCTCCTATGGACCAATGAACACTATTGTGCTGTAATATAAAAAGTGAAGAATTGCTTATTGAGTGCAGAGCCGGGTGAACAATGCAACACTCTATTAATGAATATTCAATCCAATTTGAATGGCAATTTGATTCTGTTGCAACCCTTTCCGTGAACGTTTGAGCATACAAGATTTACTACAATGAGGCTGTAAATATACATTCAAAAGCAAATTCTGAATTGCACAATTAACTGATAACAGTGAATTTTTGAATTGTGGATTTCAAAGTTTACACTTGAATAAGCAATTGGAAATTGAAATTAGTTACATACAGCAAATTGTCCAGTCAGGGGAAAGAAGCCATATCATGTGAGTCATGGAAGCAATTGAAACAATGTGAATTTCTAATAATGACTATTCACCATGCACAAACAATCTGCAGACTAAGAATTATTTGCTAAAGTAGTCAGCAAACAATTGAGAACAATGAATACATTGGAGGATTTCGCACTGTGCTTGCAGAGAATTCACAAACAGAAAAGGAGGTGAAACTCATTGAATAAGGTTGAAACTTTTAAAGAGGCCCAAATCTAATTGGCCTAAATTATTAATTACAAATGATTCATCCAGCACTAATTGAGTGTCCTGTTTTGCTGAGCTAAAACCAACTCTATAATGTCCTGTTAACCTACTGGGCTCATCTCCAGAGCAAGTTGTACTGTGGTTTCCTCTCTCATTTCTCCACTTCTCTTTGAGCCTGTCTTCCCTTATTCTTTCTTTTGCAGAGAGAGAAAAAGAAGGGGATTTTCAAACCAGAACAAGTTTGAGGATTTCTTTTTTTCCTGACATATTTGATGTGAGAAAACTAAAGAACCTGAGCTGCAACTGAGAACACTGCTCAAATTATCATATAATTGCTTGAAGAAAGATTTAACAGATAGTTCTGATTGCAGGTATCTGTACCTGTGACAAATGATTTCTGAAGTTAGATTCAAGGAACATCAAGCTTTCAAAGGGTCACTTATCTAGGGCTTTTATTTTATTTCCATATGCAAAAGAAAGTTGTTGTTGTTGTTTAAAAAAAAAAAAGTTAATTTAAGGCAAAATATTAATGAGAGAATTGGAAAAAGATTGAAGTGTTTTGTTTTAAAAGGACTGATTCTTGAAGCCATAAAGTATGAAAGAGAGGAAGGAAAACACTTCAGGGGGAAGACCCACAATATCATCTTAGACTTTAAAGCTGTTCCAACAGGCTAAGCATTTGAGAAAAAATAGTAGAGCACACAGCTGTTTGTGATAAGTTGCACCTCTTATCGGCAAACTGTCATCTGTCTGGAGTGAGAACATTTTGTCCACCCTACCAAAACAAGTCAGAAAAATGGGATACAAACAAAAGTATAAATCAGAAGGGAAGCTGGACACAGAACTTAAATGATGGCAATTGGCTGGCCAGGATCACTATACAGCTCAATGTCAGAGGGATAGCTCAGTGGTTTGAGCATTGGCCTGCTAAACCCAGGGTTGTGAGTTCAATCCTTGAGGGGGCCACTTAGGGATCTGGGGAAAAATTGGTCCTGCTAGTGAAGGCAGGGGGCTGGACTCGATGACCCTTCGGGGTCCCTTCCAGCTCTATGAGATAGGTATATCTCCATTTATTATTATTATGTGACAGAATTATATTGTCAACTTTAGGTTAGGAATCATGTGTGAGCGTATGTTGGACATAAGGACAGGCACCCAGACACATTTCCGCATTTGCTGCTCAGTCAGCTAGAAGTTGGGGCCTAGGCACCCGGCACACGTGGCATCTGTAGGCCCACAGAACTGTACCATGTTATGGAGCGGAGGAAGGTGTTGCAGAGTATTTCAGTTGGAAGGTGCCTTTCCGCACTGCAGCTTGTTTTATGCCACTGGCCCACAGAATGTTGTGGTCCTTTGCAGACTGCAAAGTGGTCCTAAGGTCAACAGTGCAGAGACAAACTGCATCCTGCACCGAGCCCAACTCTGCAGCCTCTGCATTGCGTAAATCTCCCCTTGACTTCAGCGGGAGCTGCATGGGGGCCATCACTGCCAACTCAGGCCCTTTATGTTTACAGAAAATAAATACATAAATGAAAGTGCGGAGAGATTCTTTGGTGCGATTCCTGAGGAGGGAGTGAATTGACCTAACTGCTGCCGTAGCCCTCTTGGTTGCTGTGTCTCCCTCCCTACACCCCCCCTTCCACAGGACAAATGGTTTCCTGGTGGATACGCACAGCCATGGATCCATTATCCAGCCCATCTCACCCTGCTTCCAAAACCACCCTTTGCACTGGGGGGCACAGAGCCCTCCTGGAGCTGTGCTCACTGAAATGCAGGAAGTACAGGTCCCTGGAGCAGGATCTTCATTCCCCACCGTGCATGTGTGCAGAATATTGCATTGGTCCCATGCCTTCTGTGTCTTCTATGAGAAGAAACCTTCTGGGGGTTGTGGGAGGAAAACAGGGCACGATTTATTCCCATGGTTTATTGTCCTCCTCCATCCATCCTCCAGGAGTTCTTAGCCTTAAAGGAGCCAGTGGTTGGATGACCCTGGTTAATAGCATTGTGTGTCATGTAGAAGATCGTGGGGATCAGGCTATGTGGAGGCTACCACAGTTATATTTGTGCTTCTGATACATGGAAAAATACCTCTGATTCACAGACATGATATTGTGGTAGCCTCTTGGTATTTCAGCTGCAGTGCAAAGCAGTCGCTCTGAAATATCTCTGGGGATCAGCAGTATTAATGCTCCCCCAAACATAACCCATGATCTCAGCAATACAAAACCACTTATAACTGGAGGCATGCACCAAATTTAGAACTTTGGAGCAGTGGGTTGCTCAAGCACCTTAGTTTAGATCCAGAAAGGATGAAAGAGACAAGAAGGTGCAGAAAATACTGGCACAGTTTGAGAGTCTATTAGCTAGATTGCACCTTATGTTCTTAAGTGCTATTCTTCCTCACTTCAACAAATTTAACACTGTGTTCCAATCAGCCAGCCAAGTACACATTGCCATAAGCAAGACCTGGATCACTTCCTGAAAAATTAGCTATTCAGCTTCATCAAGCTCATTGTGCTTTTATCAGCATTTAAGCCACTTAAACACCTAACTACATGTTTGTAGACACAAGAACAATGAGGGTAGATTTTTATGGTGTCCTAGGGTGACCAGACAGCAAGTGTGAAAAATCGGGATGGGGGTGGGGGGGGGGGGGNGTGTCCTCATAGGAGGGAGACCCTTTTTAAAAGGCACTTAGGGACCAAAAAAGATTTATACTGGAGAGGAATGAGGAGTCTAATCCATAAGGTCCCTCTTGATCTTGTAGACATCCATGATGTTGAAAAGCTCTGCAGTCTGATGCTAGAAACATTACATCTATACAAATGTGCCAGGATGGAAACCTAAAGTTTCACTTGAGTTCCCCCATGTGAATGAGGGATTGGAAGAGGAAAATATTGAAAAATACCAGGGAACTGTTAATTATAAAAACAAAACAGCACCTACCAGTAGACTGGCAGACCTTCAACGTCATTGTTCAGAGATGTTCTGCAGTTCAGCGCAGGGGCAAATTGCCATACTGTTTAGTTAAGGGGGCTCGTTTCAAGGCAAACTCAGAAGCAAAAGTCAGCAGTCACTTGCCTGTGTTTTAACCCCAAGGGTAACATGTTAAAATCCAAGACAGTCTTTGAAGACTGAATACGAAAGAAAGCATGCAGCTGAGAGAATTCAAACACAGTAAACCATTTCATACCTGGCGTCACCTCATTGGCTTCAGGAATGAACTTAGCTCCATCATTATAACATCAACATTTTAATTAATTAATTTGATCTATCTACTCACATTAACGAAGGGCAGATCTCAAGCAATTCACTCCCTACGACCCGCCGGGGTCCAAAATAGCCTCAATCTGATGACATTCAGGTCACACTGCAAAGCCGTCTTCTTCCCCAGGCATTTGAAACAGGAAGGAATGGTAAGAGTGAGGAACCATTGGAAGAAGGGGATTTGAGTTGGCTGGTTTGCTGCTGCTGGATTATAGTATTTGTTTGGATATTCACTTTGGGGCAGTTTTACGTTATGGCTGGGGCATCTAGAACACAGAGAAATATACTCTTTTTGAGAATGTCTGTGTGTGTGTGTGTGTGTGTGTGTGTGTGTGTGTGTGTGTGTGTGTGTGTGTGTNGATACTCTTTTTTGAGAGTGTCTGTGTGTGTGTGTGTGTGTGTAAATCTAAATGAATAAATAACATCCAAGCCTTCACTGTAGCCCCTCAAAGGGTAAAATCAAAAACACGGGGCCCTGAAGCTGAATTGCCTGGATTAAATACGACGCCGTTAAAAATATTTAGCCAAACCTCAGCACTTGTGTCCAGCAATAAGTTCTGCTTTCAGAAAGACTAACCTGTTGTCAGCAGCAACCGTGAAGGGCTGGGATAAGTGATAGGAATTTACTTTCTCGCAGTTGGCTTCTGCTGGTGGGGCCCTGGCTGGAACCCAAAGCTGCCCATTTCAGACAGAAGCCAGGAAGAGGACGGTGGCAAATATCAAAGTGTCATTCATTGCATGTCCTCTTGTGACAGCAGGGGTTAATCAAGTCTACAGTGTGTATAATGTGTATCTAGCGTATATGCAGCAGTGTGTATAGACATACAGCGTGTGCTGGGAGAGTGGGAAGGATACCTCTCGAGGCTATCTTCTCTCAACATTATGTGGAGTGGGGTGCCACGCAAATTCTATGAATTACTTCTCTGGAAATCTTGGCAAGCCCAGAGGAGTCGGCAGTTAATCAGATCTGTATTACTACACACCCCCGCAGGTAATGGAGCCTTACTGCAGAGTTTCAGGGAGACGTGTGGCAGTGTCAGATCATAAAGAAATGCGCTATCCTATGCGCGTATGCACGTCGTCTAGTTTGTAGAATGCTAATCTTCTCTCTTGGACCTCATTTGCATATTTAGCCCTCTCTGTGTGAGGGATTCCTGGGCTCACTAATTAGACTGTTTGTTTATTTCAGGACCATTTAGAAACCCTTTATTGGCCTTTTGTGTTCTAATTTAGCTTTGTGCACTAATCTAGCATTTTTTACTGAATAGTTTGAAGATCAAACTAAGGTCATGGTCATCGTGTCTCCTGCCTTTCTCAGCCTTCAGAGACACTGGGGAGTTGAACTTATGTTTTTTGTCGTTGATTGGTTTGGGGTTTTTTTTTTAATAAGCATTATCATATTCTGTGCCTGTGCTCCACCACTGACAATAAATCCAAAGGAACCAGGTCCGGAATTTTTAAAGAGGTTTACCCAAGGGAATGTCAATTACCTCTCCCTTCCCACACTGCAGACATTCCCTAGCACTTACAAATTCATTTTTTGTTTTGAGACATGCAACCGCTTGGCTACAGTTTTTCGTCTTGCACTCTAAAGTGAGCAAAAAAGACTTTAATAAGTAACCGTTGAAAGACAGGGGATGGGAGTGCAGCGCCGTGGCCCCAGTAATGGAATAAAATTGTGGATTTCAAAAAGAAAGAGTGTGTGTGTGTGTGTGCACGCGCTTTAAAACACAGTGGGCCAAATCCTAAAGTCCTCACTCAGGTCAAACTCCCTTTGGCTTCATCCGGAGTTTGGCCTCGCTTAGGAGTTTAGGATTCGGGCCAGTGTTTGAGAAATTAGTTCCTCCTTCACATTTGGTGATTGCCAAGACCTGAGTCCACATTTCTGTGTCCCCTCTTCAAGAGCTGATTACATCACCGGCAAGCACTAGGAGCAGGACGTTCCGCCGCACTCCTTGTTCTGTGGGAGAGGTGTTAGTGGTGTCATTGGATTTGAAGGGGAAACACAAGGACCTTGAATTCAGGCAGGTGAAGGAGGAGCTTTTTCTAGTATTAGACCCAGTTTATCCCTGTAGCTGTACTCAGGGCCGGCGCTTCCATTAGGCGACCTAGGCGGTCGCCTAGGGCGCTGCTATTTTGGGGGCGCCTGCGCCCCCGCCGCCCGTAAAAATTTGGGGGCGGGACCTTCCGCCGCCGCTGTTGGGGGCGGGATNTAGGTGAAGGAGGAGCTTTTTCTAGTATTAGACCCAGTTTATCCCTGTAGCTGTACTGAATCCAGCGGAGTCACCAATGGGATGAATTTGGCCTATGTTGCCTTAGAGTGAAATAACGTTGCCTTGAAGCAGATGCTTTTATTCCTGATCAAAGGCGCACCGGAGCACTCTGTCCTCCACTCTCCTCAGCCCCTTTTTCATACAAAACATCTCTCTCCTTGTGTGTTTGATGGTCTTTCTTTTGCATTTAGATCCACTGCCCATGTTACCCCACCCAATTGTCCCCATCACCCTAACCTAGCCCAGTTTTTAAATGTGGACCTGTAACGAGGTATATTAGCCTTTAAAGAGTAGAGGGGGGCCAGAAGACCCAGCTCCAGGGAGTTGGAATGAACAAAGGCCCAGGAAATGGCCTGGTAATGGAAGAGAAGAAGGAGTTAGGGAATTAGGAGTTGGCTGGGGGGAAACCTCAGGATGCTGTTTCTTTAAGGGCCCAGGATTGGAAGCCCTGTGGTTTAGGGTGGGTCAGGGCTCCCCTGGATTCCAGCCAGCCTGGAGAGGGGCAGTATGCAGACTGCCCTCACCCTCAGAACACGGGAGACACTGGCAAGAGCAGGAAGCTAGAGCCAGGAGGCTAAACTGCAGGGAGAAACAGCTATGAAAGGTGACCCCTGTGATGAGCAGGCGGTGGCAGGGGAAGAGCTCTATGGGGATGGCAGGAGAGCCAGAGCCTTTGGATTGCAGTGATGGACTTTACTGGTGGGAGTGTTTGGCACTGTTTGCGGGCATGAAGCCAGCCCCAAGTGGAGGCCGGAGGAAAGGCTCTGGGGAATCTATAAGGGCCCTGAAGAGGAAGAATCGAGGGAGGTTGCTGCAAAGAGAACTCTGGCCATGAGGGACCGCTCTGGAAGAGACAGTGCTGTTGCAGGCAGCCTTACTGGGATGTGAAAATCCCAATGCTCAGACGGACACACAAATGCCCTTTTTAGGCACCCAAGTGCCGATGCGAGGATCCAAATGCACAATTTTAACATCCTTTGAAAGTCCAACATCTAGAAATGGGCCTAGGATGTCCTTTAAATCTTATTTAGCCTTGTTATTTCTCTTCAATCTCTTTGTTTTCTTCCTTGAGGATTTTTCTGTTCCTCTAGGCAATAGAGATCTCTGATTTCCTTCTCTCAGCCCTCTCTCTGGGACCCCTCACTTCTCTAACTTTCCCGCTTTCTGGCTTGTCAGTTTCACACAAACTGCACTGTATTTCCAGTCAAAATACTCCGAAAGCAAAATCGAAGGAGATTCTTCACTCTCCCCGGGTGACAATCCAGACACAAATAAAAGCTCCAGTTGGAAGAAGGATGGAGTTAGTCAAACAGATTTGTCCACTTTTAAGAGAAACATCCTGGTATTCTATTCCTAGTGCAGAATTATACTGTCAAATGCACGCATGCAGCTGAGCTTATCTATGAAGACTGATTTAAGAGAGATCTGTTGGCTGCTAAAATGCTTAACTGGTGCTCTTGATATTCTTTCATCATATTCCCAAACAAACTTAACTCTTGATCCTCAAGCCTGCTGCTTTTCAGAGAGTGGAGGGCCCCACGAGGGGATGTGATATGGACAAAAAGAAGCATTCAGTTCATAACACAACACAGCATGCCCATTTAATTTCTCCCATTACATTTGTTGCAAAAGCACAATTTTTTCCACACTTTTGATAGGAACAATTGGCATCCTGCAGACATCTTTATGTAGGCAGCTGGCCAGCAACACGTGTTTGTAAAAATAGATCTGCTAATGTTAAGTTCCCACTGAAAGCTTCTGCATTAGGAACTCTGCATGGATTTTGGACAATCCCTGCAAGATTATTGTTCCATTTTTAAAAAAACCGGAATCCTGTGACAAATAGTCCAGCTCTTGTGTTTCTTAGTATTTGAAAGGAAAACATACCCGTTTGCATCAGCCTGTCTCAGTCTGAAATCTCAGAAGCAGTGCTACCGCTCAGCATGAACAAACTTCTATCTATCCAGCAATCTAGCTTTCTATAAGTACATAGGAAGAGTAATCTGATACTGTCTTTGGAAATGTCAGACTTCATGGGTGAGTAAAATAGTTTGTTTTCTTCTGTTTATCAATATTATGTGAGAACAGACTTGAAATTGCTTATAAATGGATAGTATCAAGTGATATGCAATCCATTTGTTACCCGGGCATATGCCCGGCAGCACATGCATGCATGCACACACATACATACACACAAACACACACACTGGGATGGTAGCCACAGCAGACATATGCATAGTGCATGGGAACAGTGTATGACAACTGAGTAATGCAAAAACCAATACCAGACATATACAGAAAACAATGGTCTGAGATGCAATATTGGTTGCATTGATCGCTCTGCAGGTACCTATCTATGTCCATGCACTCTGGTTGATAGTCCGGGTCTTGATATATTGGCCTCAGTACGGGAAAGATCAAGTCCCCAAGAATCACAACACATGAAACAGATAAACCCCACATAAAACACTACAGCCATCACCATATGTACGAGAACGTGTATTCCCCATATTATGGTTAATGTCTGTACCCCAAGGAAATAGTGAGGCTGGGATATTGAGATATGGTTGTGTCCTAACACTTAAGGCATTTTGAATGTTATAAAGAGCATTACTTGCACTCATTTCCAGAGCTAAGCAGAGTTTATTTCATGGCAGCCTGGAGCCCTAGGCATTCATGTTATACTCCTTTTGAAAAAGTTTTTTGTTTTTCATCATCTTTGAACACCCTCAAAATGCAAAACACATGCTAGATTTCTGGTAGCAATGGGCATCAACAAAAACCTTAGATCTGAACATTCCCTGAACATTGGGAACATTTGACATCCAAGTTGGATCCCTATCTGAATTTCACACATGGCCTGGCCTGAGACAAAATCTCAGATTCAAACACCTCGGACATTTGAAGGGTTTGATTTCTGGATCCAGACTAACCAGTTAAATTCGGTTCTAGTCAGGAATTTTGTTAGGTACCCCAGAAATCAGATCGGGTTCGTTGGAAAGATCATTAGGGCCTATTTCAAAACACGTGGGGCTGATTGGTGGTTTTACATCAAAATCATTCAGAATTCATGGTTTTGATGGAAAATCAAGTGAAAGTCAGTGATATGACTGAGTTTCACTTTGTGATTTGGGGTTAATTTGAACCCCAAACTAAAAGCAAACCTCTGGGGGAGTGAAACTCGGATTGAAACTGAAGAAAATATTCACACAAAATCGCCTGTGAAGGAAAAAAAACTACTGAGCTCTACATTTATCCTTGTCATGGAAAGTCCCGTTCAATCATGTACAGAGTTACACATAATAGATTTCTTTAAACCAGTTAATGCTATATTTACTCAAGTGTCAGAATTGCCATCCAATAGAAATCTAAGCCAGGTCAAAATCAAGGACCACTTTGATGCAGGAGAGGATAGATTCAACATGAGTGGAAGAAAAGTAAAGTGAATGATTTCTGGAAGGAATTTAGAACAGTAGTGGATGAACTTTTCAGATAAATAATAGCCTAAAAGAGATGAAACATTATAGTTTCAATTACAATTGTGTTCAACCACCCAGGAGATAATTCAAACAAGAAAAAAATCACTGGATTGCCATCCTCAGTACAGACGTACAATTTAATTCCACTTACTGTAGGTTCACTGCATGTATTTTGAATCAGATACATTTGTTAGTGTGCAAAGATCTGAAAAATGTGTGTCCCTTTTATCAACGTGACAGCCAAAATCTAAAGGAAAACCCCCTTATCTTTAGATCAGTCAGCCGGTGTTGAGTTTATTTACTGTAGATATTTCTTATTAAATATTTTTATCCACTAGGATCATCTCTTGAGATGTCCTGTCTCATTTTTTCAGGGGATACAGAACACATAGCCAAATCCACTCACATATTCCATCGTTCAGACTTAAGAAATGAATTACACAAATAAGTTAGGCACTTTCATTAGAATAATTAAACCCTTAGTATAATTGCTACATCTAATATATAATATTATAGCACAACATATATCTAATTAATTATACAACATAAAAGCTTTCACGTGCAAATGCTGTCTATTTTAAGGGGACACACTGTAATTTTTCAGATTATTTGGGCCAAATTCTGCCCTGTGAAATCCTAATGAATGCACTTGAATTTGGCCCAGCAAGAGAAGAATTTGCCACAACTCTATTTAATCTGAAAAATAGGCAGATTATGTATTCTGGAGAAAAAAAGTATATCTTCACTGAAAACTAACTCCACCATAAAGTATGTGGGCCTAATTTGCACAGGTGCAGCTGAGAACAGAATGAAACTCTGCAACACTATAATTCCAATTCCAATGACAACTTCTCTATTGCCAATGTTTTCAAGCCATTTGAATCATCTGAGAATCATCCCTGGGATATTTTAGCCCAACCTCTGACATAGTTGTCCTCAAAATAATATGGCAGCAAATGAAAGAGGATTTCTATTATTTGATAAACCCCTCTCCTCTACACAGCATTTTCCAGTTTCTGAGGTTTTTCTTGAAACTGTGAAACAAATACTGGCTATTAAAAAAAACCCTAAACCATCCAACCACACTTGCAAACACACTACAGTCAGGTTATGAGGCATATAGACAATGAGGATCCTTCCTATTAGTTATCCCAGTGTTGAGAATTATCCAGAGTTCTTCTGGGCCCCTTAGCACTTCTCAAATTTTAGCCCTGAAGTCTTTGAGTAAGAAGATGCAGCCTGCCATCATTCTAACTAGAGTGGAATATAGGAATGTTTGCTTCACCTTCCACATCCAGCCTTTAATCCAGGACTCTTCCCAGTGGCCAGGAGGTGTAGTCCCTAAGTGTGAAAACTTAATGAAGAAAGCAAGAGTCTTTTTCCTTTGGAGGCCAGGACTCAAGTCCACCTGACTGGCCAAATGAGTTTGTGGTCTCATTTCAGTCCCTCGTATAAAATAATCCACATCACAAACCCCCCCATGCATAATTTACTAAGGATGAAAGTTCGGCAGAACACAGAAGTAAGGTGAAAAGGAAACCAAGTAACCCCTTGGCCCAAAAGACACTTATGTTCCTAAATCAGGGTTAATCTCATAGATGTGGGGCAGCGTGAGGAGGGTGAATTGTGTCTGCTTATAACAAAAGCAGCCTGTACACAGCTAAATGGCCTTACTTTCCAATAGTGCTTCGAGGCTGAACTTTCCTCAGTACAGAAAGTCAGCAGAACGTGAACATTAATTAAAAAAAAAGAGAGAGAGAGATTGAGAGAGAGAAAGGACCAGATGGTACTTTGGTTCCTTCCCATCCTGGAAATAGGAGTAGCAGGCCCAGCCCCTTGAATGCCAGCACAGTCAGAGTGTCTCAGTCCCAGCACAGTCCCAGTCAAGTGCCTTAGCCACAAAAACATCCTTCCTCTCATGGGCTTATTGCATTAGGAAGTTCCTGAATCAGGCAACAGAGTTTCCTTAATTTTATTTTACAGTTGGCAGCCATACAGTATATCTGTGCTTTTCCAAGACAAGTTCAGTTTTGCTATCCCTATAGTTTCAGCTGGGTAAGGTGTTCACTTTCTTTCCCGTGCTTTTCTGTTTTGCTGTTGTGCGTTCTATTGTGTTTCAGTCCTGAGACAGCTGTATTTCAGTCAACGAAACACAAACACAGTGGAAGGGCAACATGATTCTTTTATATATGGTTTCTAAAGTACATTCGGATCCTTCCGGAAGAAAGGCACTGTCTAAACATAAATTGTCACTATTATTATTGTTTGCAGTGTTGCTGTAGCCATGTTGGTCCTGGGATGTGAGAGAGACAAGGTAGTAAGTAAGGTATTATCTTTTGTTGGACCAACTTCTGCTGGTGGAAGGTCCAAGCGTTTGAACTACACAGAGTTCTTCTTCAGGGCTGGTTATATCTTACTGTGCTGACCAATATTGCTTTAGCAAAGAGGCACTGGGACCATTGGCACCTGGCCTAAAAATATATGCCACCTTTGCTATGTGACCTATGCTCCTCCAGAGAGATGGGCTCATGCTCTCACAGCTTCACAAGCTGTAGATTCATAGTTGAATATTTTTGTGACCAGGGCAAAGTTTTGTAGTTTTAAATTGTAGAAAGCTAATTTCATGTTCCCAACAAACATTCAGTGGCACAAAGGACCACAGGAGACTCCAAAAGAGTATTTCAGTGGGGACTTCTCAGTCAATGCTTTATTTAAAAAAATATACTGCTTACCGTCGGACACAATAGCAGTTCAAGTGCTTGAACTAAAATATCCTTGTGAAGTCCTCATGACAGAAACTGATATGTGCTGCAATGGATAATGGATGAGTTTTCTTGGACAGCTGATACATGGAACAGACCATCCCTAATTTATTTATTATGATAGTGTGCAATGGTGGGTGACTTAAAAACAAAAGGGATGGGGGAGACTTTTCCCCCTATGTAGATGAAGACCCAAGTTATGTTATTTATGATGATTTTATTATAGTAGAGCCTAGAATTCTCAACCAAGATCAGGGCCCAGTTGTCCTAGGCACTGTACAAGTATACAATGACAGACAGTCCCAACCCCCAAGAGCTTATAGTCTACATAAACCGGACAAAGGGTATGAGCATAGGAAAAGTGACTTGCCCAAGGTCACACAATAGGTCATTAGCAGAGCCATGAGTAGAGAAGTCTCCCAACTCCCAATCCAGCCTGGTCCACTGCCCTGCACTGTACTGTAGACTTAATATAGCTAATAGTATTGCCTCATGCATGTAACATGGAAAAAAATAACACCAAATCTTCCAATATATCCAATCTCTGAGACCTATGGAACTGATGTTGCATTGCCTGATCTGGTGAATTAAAACAAACAGAAAACTGGCCCCAAATGGGATTCTGTGGTTTGGGCATTTTGCAGAATTTTATTTGGTAGACTTTTTTACAGTGGCATAAAGATGATGGGGAAAACTTGGCGGTGCTGTTGTGCTGCTTTGTGTTAAGAATAAACAAAGCAGCACAGCCCAATTATGCAAGCCTCCCTGAAGTTTAAAAAGAATGTATTACAGAAGAGAAATGGACCTTTTCATGAAACTGCACTAGCCCCTTTGATCTAGTTGAGATTACATTAAAGAGCATGTTGTTCAGATATAATTTCACTGGTTCCCGGATAGGTCATCTGACTGGAAGATGAAATTTTTAAAAGCTTTTCTCCTCCTGCTATTCATATCATTGCAGGTCACATTTCCCTAGAAGTTAACTCTGTTGGCTCAAGGACACAGGCGTGCAGTAGAATGAGGGGCGTGCAGAGGGAATAAAGGGGCAGTTGGCCCTTGACATATTAAATTGTTAAAATATCTAGAATCCACTTTGGAAAGATAGTCTGAGGCAATATCTATCCCAGTGCTAAAATAACTCCATGACGTGAGCTGATTTCAAAAAGTGGCTGTTAGATACAGGGCATTCTTTTGCATGCACTAATACAGGTAATTAATATAGAATAGGAGTCAGTAAAAGTAAGCCATAGTGGAAGGAGTATTTTTGTAAATACTACATGACTTTGCAAAAAATACTTTTAAAAATTAAAAACATCCATGGAGGGCTGGATTCTGCTCCCATTACATTCCATCTCAAAGCTCCCACTGATTTACTGGGAGCAGCATTAGGCACTAGTTATCTTCTTTTGCTGTAGCTTCTGCTGAAGAAACGTACAAAGTATGGGCTTTCCCTCTCACCCCATTGACCTGGGTAAGTCCATCTGCCCAGTAGCGGCGCCAGCTCTTCCGGCGTCCTAGGCGGCGGAAGGTCCCGCCCCCAAATTTCTACGGGCGGCCGGGGCGCCGGCGCCCCCAAAATAGCAGCACCCTAGGCGACTGCCTAGGTCGCCTAATGGGTTGCGCCGGCCCTGCATCTGCCTGTAGAAAGGACCTTTTGTCACAGCGTCAGGATTTCAGGGGCATATTAGCTGATCTGAAACTTTTTACTTGTGGCTTTGCTCTGAGCCATCATTTTTAACTGATATTCCCACCCTGCGTGCCTTGGCTATAGCTGGGATTGTAGACCCTGCCATGCTAGTTAGAGGGGAAGTAGTGTTCCCTGTGAGACTTCACTGCCTCCCTCACCAGAGAGGAAAGAGTCCAGTTCATAATACGCCCTCCATGTGGAAGCTGAGAACAGTTCCTCAATGCTCCCAGCCTCAGGTTGCTTCTCGACTCAGTAATTAAGCAGCAGTATCCATTAAACCACACCATGTGCCCCCTTGTTAGAGTTACTTGTCTTACTATGTACTTCTAAGTTATTTATATTACCAGCAGCTATAATTGAGGAGTCTCTTTCGAGCTAGAAGCCGAGATCTGGAGAGCTATTTTACACCCCTCATTATAGATTACTTCCCCTCCCTTCCCCACCACAGCTGCTAAATCATTAAGGGCTAATCCTGAGAACCTGCTGGGAGGTGCTGAGCACCCTGAACTCTCATCACTTGTCTTCACTAGTGTTTTTTTACCCTGCGATAATGGATTGCCAGTTAACTCAAGGTAGTTCACGCCTTTGTAAAGTCTTGTCTGGACACTCCCCAAATGAAACAGGCAGGCAGGTGGATGGAATTTGAGGGCGCTTATTTCATCACAGGGGGTGCTTGGGCCCCAATCCGGCAAAGCACTTAAGCATGTGCTTAAGTCCCATTGAAATCAAGTTTAGTATATTCAAGTCCAGCACATATTTAGGTGCTTTGCTTAGTAGGGACCTCAACTCCTTGCAGAATCTGGTCCTAAATTTGTTCCATTTCTCTTTAATTTGGGAGTAAACCCTGCTCACCTTGCCGTTGTGAGTAATCCCACGGGCATGAATGGTGGTTTTGCTCAAAGATGGTGAGCAAGATTTGACCCTCTCTTGGGCATTTAGTCTCAACCTTTCGTATGTAATTTTAAGCCTGAATTTCATTCGGTATCAACAGATGAGCAGTACCAGCTTTTATAAGAGCTTTACACAGTGGGAGGAGTGATAAAGTCCAGCAAACCTTCCTCTTACGTTTGCAGGAATTGGACAGGAATATTGTATGTATTAGTGCTAGGTTTCTGCTGCCAGCATGAACAGCACTTCCCATGATGTATGGTCCTAGCAAATGTACTGTAATACATGCATCAAATACGGTCTCAGAGTAAATAGATATTGTCTAAAGTACATTACCTCTGTGCTTTCGTGTTTAATTTAATGTAAGTGAATGGCCTTAATTTCTCTAAATTGTAATAATAATCATAATGCTAACAGTGACATTACTAATCATTTATTTTGCACGTCATTAATCAACAATGAAACATTTTAATTACCTGTTCAGAAATGTCACACTGAAAATTAATTCTATGTAATTATATATCTGAATTCCAAGGCTAATTAAAACGAATAAACAATCACAGTCAATGGATCAGTACATTTGTAAGGGGATCTGCTCTTCAGGATAGTTATGCAGGTTATACACAACACAAGAAGAATTAGACTCCATTGCTTTGCCTGAGTCACTTGTATTCCTTAAACAGTGTGTTACTAGGTTAAAGTAGCAAATTGCATGGCCTATGGGGTACAAAGAGAATTGCATATGCACAAGTCTGTAACTAATGTGAAGTTGGGTGTAGATCTTTGATGATTGTTTCTCTTTCAAAGTGCTAAACACAAATGATTTAGCCTTTTAAAGTGTCTGTCATGCAGGCACCTCAGGGCACATTGGAAATAACACAAACATGAAATAGAACAAAATCAGAAGCAGACAATAACACTTTCACAGTAATTAGGTCAATTGCTTTTTGGGGACAAGTGCATCAAATTACCAGCCTGAGTGACAGCTCAGATTTTCATGGCAGTACAGGTCTGTCCCATCTTACGCTGGGGTTATGTTCTGCGGTCAGAGCCTAAAGCGAAAACCGCGTATAGTCAAAATTACATTGAGTGTAATGGCGGGCAGAATCGCCCGCACTACAGAAACAGTATTTACATTGTTATTTTTCTCTTTTTTTGTTTGTTTTTTTTCTTGTTTTTGCCGACCGCGTAAAGCTGAAATCGCACATGTTAAATGCGCTTAGATGCGACAGACCTGTACTCAGCTGCAGTATTCTGCTTTCCTTTTAGGTCGTCTCTTCCACTGACGTGGGAGTAAGAGGTCTTTACTTTTAAGAAGAGCATGATATTAAGATCAGTCAGTGTGAGATGAATTTTGCCTCATGTGGGCCAGCTTGTGACCACCGTTAAGAGCTGATGTAAAGGGCTGCACAATGGAAGCAATTTGTAGTGTAAAACAAATTTGTAGTGTATTGGTCCTATAAAGCCCAGAAACTATGCTAGGTATTCTTGAGCATCCTCTATTGCATCTTATCTATTACCAAGCTATTTACATATGTACAAACATAGGACACTCTCATTAACACCTGCTGGCTTCTATTCAAATGTTGCGCTATTGAGGCTTGAAGGTGGTGAGTGATTAAACTCCATTTGCAGCAGGATGTGTGCAGCTGAAATGAACATGAGTGGTGGATTTGCACTGAGGCCCAGCACTTTGGCTGCAGTCACTGAAGTCTGGTCCTGGAACATGTATCACTGGTTTTGACACCTGCAGCAGATCATTCCTTTAACTGGAGTTTATAAAGAAACAAAGTTAGCCTTGTTGGTGGGTGGGGAATTGCAGGGGAGTGAGTTCCTAATTGAAGGGTCGAAAGTGCGGCAGACCTAATGGTTTATAGAAGCAGCTTTGAGAACAGGATGATAAATGAGAGCAATGTCATGATGAGTACAGCAACTAAGTAACGAGACCTTTATTTGATACATAAGACCACAGGGAGCTTCTGTGCAGAGAATACAAGGAATAGGGCTAAGTTTTGCAGATTTTGGAAGGCATTAGTAAGGGGGAAAGGAATGCTGACACTGCAGTCAAATGCATGGATCAGGGTTTTAGTATTTTTCAAAGTAAGCATGGGACATAATAATTTGCTCATATATATTTCAGATAGCGGACAGGTATCCTGACTTTTGATTTACTATGCTATGTTGCTGTAGGGAATGTTCTGGGTTTAAAATGAGGTGTCCAGAGCCCTGATTTGATCACCTAATCGCTGAGGTCCAGCTGGGAGATGAGGAAGTCGTTGTATACATAACAAGAACCTCCAGCCAAAAATTTCCTCTGTTTTCAATTGAACTGGAAGAAGCTGCTGATAGGTTAGGGCTGGATGTCCGAAACACAGCAGTTAACGGTAAAGATGAATGAGCGATTGAGAGGTGATAATTTAGAAAAATCAGTGTGACATCCATATTAAAGAGACCGCTTACCCTGTGTTACTGCTGGACAACACGAGTGGTGGTTCATATATGTATACTAAACTACATTGGTCCTAAAGATAAATCCCCAAGAGCCATCAGAAGTAAGTCCGGAAACCCTTAGCAAAATCTGATGCACATTGTAAAAATGTATAATCTGTCACTGTACACTATGTTCTCCATATAACTTCTTAAGTTTGTGAGACAATTATAGAGAAAATGATATTGCAATCTGTAAAGCAGTTTCTGTAGTGGTTTTATTCACAAGCTCAATGCTATGCATAATCATTACCAGAAACCTCTCCAGAGGTGTGTGCATAATAGAGGGATATCAAGTCAATGAGTCAAGACACCAAAAATAAAATTCAGATGAACATCACATTCAAAAAATTATATAATCTGTCATTTAATGCTATCTTAAATCCTCCTTATTGAAATAATACATCTAATCATAAAGCAACCTGGGGCATCAATACCATATTGCACTGCATTCAGAATACATGAAGAGTCACAAAATTCTGCAACTTTAGTTTGCTGCCAAAGGATGATGGTAACTAACTTTTTAAATCTTGCAATGATCTTAAAATGGAAGTCCACAATGCACATGAATTGTTCATAGCTGGAAAATGCAGAGATCTGGTAGGGATGTATAGAACATTTTGTCTTATGTCCCCTGTTCAAATCCAACCTGGGTTGGTAGTCACCTTATGACATTATCAACTGATGACTTATGTGAAATAAGTTGTTTCTTAATTATTTTAATATTATTCCCAGATGTTTAAGTGACCAATTGGGGTAGTATACTGGAATGCTTTACATGGCTTAGATTGCAGGAGAGATGACATATTGTACCTCAAAAATAAGCAGCAAGAGCAAGTCAGTCCAGATCTTTTCACCAGCACTACATTCACTTATGAAAAAATGTTTTTGAACAATTGTATAAAGCCCTGAAGTGGCATCTAGAATCTTTTATGTTCCAATATATATGAAGAATTCTATTTGTATTAGTGGCCCGATCCTAACTGTGTTCATATATGAGTAATGGACTTATGATCCCCTCTAGATTTAGTTACAGATCTGAGGAACTTGCATACAGCAAAGGTCAGACACACTGGTGTGGTGGGAAATAATGTTGTTTCCACACACACTAGTTCCCAATAAATCTGTTGTCACAGGAAAGTATCACAAAACTGTTTTTTAAATTGGTTAGGTACAGGGGAGCTGGAACAATTTGTATAGTAGGGATGCTGAGAGCCATTGAACCAACTGTAAACCCTGCATCTGATGGAAACCACTTCAAGCCAGGGGGTGCAGTAGCACCCCCAGCACCCCAAGTTCCAGCACCTATGGTTAGGCATGCAATTTTATATAAGTAATTCTCATGGTTGTGCTCAAAAACCAGGTACTGTTGTACACAGTTATCTGATCTGCATGGACAAACAGTAACTTTAGTTTGCCTAGACATATTAAAATCAGACCTCAAATGTTCATTTGACTGATTGTTTAGTTAGGATATTGAAAGGGAATTGATTGGCAGAGGTAGGTTGGGTGTTGTTTGCTTTGTAGACTTTTTAAAATCCATAATTAGACTTTTTTTTTTTAAAAAAAAGGCAGTGTTCAAATACAAATTTCATTTGTATTCACTGAAACGACATTACCTTGGGTTTGATTGTTCATTTCTAATGCTGGCAAAATGCTCATTGAGATGAGAATTTTGCATGGGTAATACACTGGGTAAAACTGCAGGATTGGGTTCACTGCAACTTCTAAAAGTGTACTGTAATTTTCATGTGGCATTGACCGTTATCCTCACCTCTGTGATAAACAGGGGCCAGAATTTGGAAAGAGCAATTCACAATATGTACGTAAAACGGAATCTAGAAATAGCGTTCTGGAGAGATTTCATGGAAGGAACCACCAGGAACAAGGAAAGTTCAAAGAAAACATTACTGTTCTCTTCGGAAACTTTTTTTTATTCAAGGTTTTTTACATTTTGTGTAAAATCAAAACCTGCTGTATTGTATAAACTATGACAAGTAGTTGGCAAGTTCATTAGAATTTCCCACATGCTCTTGGTCCTTTCTATTGAAATACTGGTGTTTTGCTTCGTTCTTCTTGGAGGCTATACACTATATGCCTGGCTACCGTATACCAGTTCTTCTTAGCACTCTCCTCACCTTAGTCTGGTTATGTTTCTCTGCAGATCCAGTCTACTGTGGGCCAGGGAAGGGTACATTTCAGATTTATGGTGCAGCCTGCAGGGAGAGTGAATGCTACTTAATGAGCTTGAATTGTACAAGTGTAGAACAGTGAACAATGAGCCCGGTGAAACTAATGCTGTGATTGCTTAACTCGTCATCACTCATCATTATTTCAAATACCTCCTTGCCCTTTGTTTACTTCGAGAGAGACTTTTTGTTGAATATTCCACCTCTCTAGTCCTAAAGGAGCTTCATTTTGCTCCATAAAAGCGTCATTTTGCTCTCCAGAAAGATATGCTTTTCCATCATTCGCATCTAAAGGAATGCTTTCAATCCTTTAAAGAGATAGTCTCCGCTAAAAATCAATAGCCAACATTGTCTTTAAATAGTCTGACATTTACCTTTAACATGGCTTTCATTTCTTCTCCTGGTTGAGC
Organism: Platysternon megacephalum; assembly: GCA_003942145.1. NCBI lineage: Eukaryota > Metazoa > Chordata > Testudines > Platysternidae > Platysternon > Platysternon megacephalum. The sequence goes on along the minus strand of QXTE01000119.1, from coordinate 413,155 downwards.
AAACATTTATTATCCATTCACATTTTTTATTTCTCTGCCTTTAGCTATTGCTTGAGTACTCATCAAGATCACAATTCTTGTGTCAGTGACATCGGCTATCTATAGAAAGGGTTGTAGCAATATACGTTAAAGGGACTGGAACTCACTAGCAGAAGCATTGTTCACTAATTTACAGAAGGCATCAAGTCAGAATAATTACTGGCAAAAGGGTAGTGTAAATCCCTAGGGGAAATATATTTTGGATGCTTGTTTTACTTACAAGCAAATCTGAATGCTGGCCCAAAGGTCAAAAATAAAAGACCATGTGCTTTATTCCTCTCAAGTCATCCACCTTCCTTTCTCTTCTCATACATGAAATTGTCTAGGGGTTCATTTAGAAAACTCTATTTTGAGAGCCGGGCTGTTTGCAATCTGGGAAAGTTAAGCAAATTAGCAGAATTATTAGGAAAAGAGCCAATTCTCTACAGCCTGCAAAACAACCGTTTGTTAAATTGGCTGCCATGAGAGAATTGCATTGATCGAATGATGGTTGCAGTGCTTTGGGAGGGAGAGCTATGCGGACCTTTTTGGAAATAATGGTGCTGTATCATAAATGAAAAATAAACAGGGAATCTGTGTAGATTCCACAGCAAAACTTTCAGTGATTTCTTGGAATGAGAGAATTAAAATGTGGTTCTGCTCTGCACACACATTCCTTTCATGTCTGCACTGCTGGGGGGGCAGTGGAGGGCTGTGCTATGTGTTTCTAAAAATAGAAAGGGTGGCAGGAGGGCTGAATTCAAGAATCACCTCAAACCAGGTGGCTGGTTACACCTGTTTCCCCTGTGAGATCGTGAGGACATCTGCAATTCTGCTAACTCACCCTCCTAGCACAACTTCTGAGTTGAGTTTTTTTGGAAACAGAAATCTGAATCCAGTAAATAGCCATTTAAAGAGATTGCTCTCGCACTGTTTCTAATAGCTCATCCTCATTTTTATATACCATTTTGCTATTGATTTGATATTTTTATACATTATAAGGGGCACTTAGCAAAGAGAGAATGGATTAGCAGATTAAATATGCTTTATTAGCGGATATCTGTTGGGAAATTATGTCCGTTTTCCATTTAAAAGATGCATCAGATTTATTCAGTTATTGAATCAATTTATTCATGCTTGAAAACCTACTAACGCTCCACTGAACTATTTCCAATGTCAGGTTTAATACTGGAGAACTGGACTTAAGGAGAAAAGCTAAAGAAATGAAGAAAATGTACAGCATGGCAGTACTTTGCATTTCTACCGCAGATGGGGAATTAAGCATGTTACGTATGTCGTGATAAGTAAAGCGAGGGTAGGAACTCTGGGCTTGATTCTGATATCTCTGACATCAGTGTAAATGAAGTGTTACCGTACCGAAATCAGTGGAATCCGTGTAGCACTGTCGCAAATGAGATGGGAAGGAGGCTGTCTTTTTTTTCCAGGCACAGCCTGACTTTTCAGAAATGCTGGAAACACTCAACTCCAGCTGATGTCGAATTATGAGTGCAGAGCACTTCTTAAGGTGGGCCAATTCCCCATTAATTGCACAGTGTAATATGACAAAATTTCAAATCTACACATGAAAGGGATTATCTAGCAAGGTGACTGTTGTTAATATTGGCCATATCCTGCAATCATTGTGCCTGCAGATTGATGGGGAAGGTTCAGCGTTGTTTATTAGAACAGACCTATGCTTCGATTCTGACACAGGTAAGACGCCTATTGACGTCAGTGGAGGTGTTTGCCAGCCTGAAAACTGCAACATCAGGCTCGTTATATTTACCAAATAAACCCTTTGAAATTACCAGAGACGTAACAGAGCTATGAAGTTTGGTTCTGGATCCAGATCCACATTTTTCCAAAGCTTTGAGGGTATTCAGATCTGGGGTTTGATTTGGGTTCCTATCCGGTAATTAGTTAGTAGCTACATTTTGGTTCTTAATAGCTTTCCATAATTGTTCCTGGAGTCACATTTCTATAGTATGTTTCACATTCTGTTCTGCTCTTTTAAATGAAAAGGACAAAACATTTACGCCTGTAAGATGTCTGGTTTTGGGCCAAGGACATTAGGCTCAGTAAGTTCTATTAGTTGATTTTGTTATTGTGACTTTATTGACTCAAACGTCAGCCATAACGGATGGTACAAAATGTGGTAAGAATCTATATCCTTTCTCATATTCATTTCAAGTGAAATTCACCCTAACACTCCTGGATGAACAGCTACGAGTAGGGGAAATATACTGAGATTGCTGAGATGGACTCTACCTTCCAATCCACCGCTGGGGCATGGGGGCAGCCCAGTTGCAGCTGCTGCTTTTGCCCCTGGGTTGAAACAAAGGGCTGTGTCCTCTACATACACCTCATGTGGGGTTTTGTGGCCAGTGAATCTGTGTAATCGTAGCCCCAGTGGCTATCTCCATGGCCATCCCTTGCCTTACCCCTACCTTTCCCGTGAGTAGGGGATGTAGATTCCTCTTAGCGCTGTCCAACTTTGTCTACAACAGGGGTCGGCAACCTTTCAGAAGTGGGGTGCCGAGTCTTCATTTATTCACTCTAATTTAAGGTTTCGCGTGCCAGTCATACATTTTAACGTTTTTAGAAGGTCTCTTTCTATAAGTCTTTAATGTATAACTAAACTATTGTTGTATGTAAAGTAAATACATTTTTAAAAATGTTTAAGAAGCGTCATTTAAAATTAAATTAAAATGCAGAGCCCCCTGGACCAGTGTCCAGGACCCAGGCAGTGTGAGTGCCACTGAAAATCGGCACGTGTGCCGCCTTTGGCACGCGTGCCATAGGTTGCCTACCCCTGGTCTACAGCAACGTCAGAGCCACAGTGTAAGGGACCTAGGCTGCTGGGTGAATTTCACCGTCAGTGAAAAGCATGTATTAAAAATAGAAGCTCGGAGATTTGATAGTTTTGTCTACGAGGCCTTTCTTAAGGGTTGGATAAAGAATATCAGGGTTAGACAATATGAATGCAAAGTGAGGAGCAATGTGGAAAGAGGATGGAAGTAATTTTATTGAGAAACAATCTGTCACATAAGTCAAACTCTTCTGATATTTTCAGCATGTTAATTCCCTTTTGGTTAGTTGAGCATTCAGAAAACATCATGGAGCCCATCCTGCAAACCCTTATTCGTGCTAGTACTACTCTTTGTTTCAGTGGAGCTCTGCATGAATACACAAGTTTGTACTGTAGGGCCCATCTCCGCTGTCCCTTTAATTTCTAATGACATATTTAAAAATCCTGAGTTTTAATTCCAAATGGTTATATCGTAGGTCTGTCCTGCAGCTATTATCCCCGGCCAATAGCTCTGCAGAAGTCAATGGGAGTTTTGCATGCCTAGGAACTTCAGAGTCAGACCCCCATATGGGATTTGTGCATGAGTAATATCCTAGATGGTTGGGAAGAAGCCCCTAAGAAATTTTAAGTACAAAAAGAATGGAAATGCCTCAATTTAAAGAGATCCTACCACCTGTTAAAGAGATTTGATTCACCAGGCTTTTGGAAAAACTGGGCAAAGTTCCAGTGCTCCCCTATCATAACAGCTAACGCCTGTAGTCAGTAGTGGACCAGATCCCCCCATCTGATATAAACTGACCTTGAATTAATCTAGCTATGCCCATTTACACCATCTGTTCCAGTGTATCCAAGGGTGGCTCTGGTATATGGGGGGGCATGCAATGAAGTTATTCTTGGAGCTTCCTCTCCATATCATTCTTCCCTTCCCCTTACAAATTTCCTCTTCTCCTATCACCTCTCTCCTATTTACTCTCCAAGAGCCTGATCCAGAGCCCAATGAAGTCAATGAGAATTCTTCCAATGGGCCTTGAATCACGGCTTTAATCCCAACAATTGGTCCCTGCCCTCACAAGCTGGTCATGGTTTTTCCTTAGAGGAGGCCTTGCCAAGAGCAAACCAACCTTTGCTAGTTCTCTCTAAGACTAACAGGCCCCACTGTGGGGTTGTCTCGCCTCCCTCATAATTCAGGGGTGGGTTTTTTGAGTTACTAAACCCATCGCAGAATGAATGTCTTCAACATGAAGAAAAGGGCATGAAGTGACTCATACATGAAGTGACTCGTACCCGCTCCAAATGTAAGATGATGCCCATGCTTTTTCCCTGCCCCTTTCCCATTTGTGAAATATCCACACTTTCTTGGGTTCTAGGGCGAGTTGGCTGCTGTCACTGCCAACCAGTAAAAAATGAGTGATGCTATTAAACCTCCGTCTATTTGCATTTCAGAAAGAAAGAAAGTAAGAAAGAAAGAGAAAATGACAGATGACATGGTAGGAAATTCCTGTTAGATAGCCAAAAAGTTACTTCATTAGAAGGTTCTGAGTCATTGTCAGTTAGATCCAAAGCAGTAAGAACACAGTATTAAAAACAAATACGCAGATTAGTGTCCGAAAAAGGTAAGGACACAAATAGACATGTAACCCTCCCCCCTCCCTTGAGCAGGAACAAATATTGTTTTCTCTCCGAGTTTGAGATTAATTTTTGAATAAAACACCAAAGACATGAGATCCAGGGCTTTGGCTGCTGAGCTTCTGAGTGAAAGAGATTAAAAGAAAAACAGGGCTGTGGCTTTAAGAGCTATTGGCTAACCTGTCACAGCCCTCACTCAACTGTGCAGGGGTGTACGGCCCTGCACCCTGCTTGGCTCTGCTTAGATTGTGACTTCAGCCATGGATGGGTTGGAGCACCAAAATCTAATTGCTCAACTCTCCTCCTCGGAGCAAGTTAGATGGGTCGCATCCTGCAAACCTGTATGCATGCTGGCACTCCCCGTGACTTCAGTGGCATTGGTCAGAGATGGGGGAGTGGGAGGAGCCCTGGCTCTGCATCCCATCCCCAACTCACTAGCAAGAGTATCTAGCTAGGCATAAGTGGGGAGAAATAACTTACCCCTTCCTCAGCACAACGGGGCATCAGCGGTTGCAATTCATTGTTTACTGCTGGGCCATTGCTGCTGGGGGCCACCCCTTACTTGGGCAGAAATGTTAAGTCACAACTGAACCCGGTGCATTTGAAAAATCTTTCTTTCTTTCTTTCTTTCTTTCTTTCTTTCTTAGGAAAAAAAGCTATCCATCATGTATTGTGTAAAATGTTTGGGCGCTTGGCGGGTGCGGGTGAAGGGGCAGGAGGCAGAGGTGTTATCAAGGGAGGAATTCAAAGATACAAAATAACTGCTCCACATTTAGGTGATGCTACAATGTTCAGACCTCCTCAGCTTTGTGGTGGCAGGGGAAGGGGCAGAGGGCACATGCCTTATTATTTATTTCTTGATGATGTTATATTATGAGAGGCAGCTGTAGCAGGTCTAGATACCCTGACATACATTAAAACGTGTACATAAAAATATTAATACAGAAAGTCCATCTAGTCCAGTCAGCCCAACCCCATAATACAAGTCAATACAGACAGGACCTGACCTTAACCCTAAGTCCTTCCTTAACCCTATGGGAATCAGATTTCATGTCACCGGACAAGATTTTGCAATGAGGTGGTTTATGAGAACCAAGAAATCTGACCACATACATTATGATCTCACCATGGTGTAAATAAGGATTAACTTCCCTGAAGTCAATGGAGTTACATTCATGTAAAACTGGTGTAAATGAGAATGGGATCAGGTCGTTCAAACTATCAAGATTTAGGGCTTTTATCTTTCTCGTCATTTGAAATCTGGTTCCTTTCTCATGTCAGATTTGCAAGCACTTGAACAACTCCTGGTGCCCAGGTTAGACCAGAAAAGTCCCACTCATCTGGCTTTGAGAGGACACTTGCTGTTCTATTATTATATTTTTGTTGTCTAACACTCATAAAAAAGGAATTTGGTTTCACAGAACAAAATGGGGGGAAATGCTGTTTTATAATGTTCATTTCCTATCATAGCCAGATAGGGCCAAATTTTCCAAAGGGCTTGACTCCCATGGTGAACAGTGGTAACTGCTGGGTGCTGAGCTCTTTTGAAAATTGACCCACAATAAGGTAAGGCCAAATTTGGTCCGCTTTACTCACTTGGGGTAATACCGTAGCGCCAAGTAGTCCTGTTGGAGGAGAGAAGGAGCTTAAGGCTAGCAGAAGCTAGCCTGAAAAATCAGGGACATAAATGATGTGCCTGATCCTGTGTATATATGACAATTGAAGGCTCCATTTTGGCTTTGCCATGAGTTCCGAGTACTGCCCTAGGAGCAGATGGAGAAGCAGGTGGAGACTCATAGGGTCATCACAGTCTGTCTCCCAGATCCCACCTGCTTCAGGGGTGGAGGAGGGAAACAACGCCCACTCTAGCCGTGTACCTAGTACAGTGCATATGCCTCAGCAAGATGGCACCGCCCATTCCCATCCATATGCAATGACACAGATGTTCCTTGGAGGCTGCTGTCTGCCCACTGCACAGCCCCATATGTCCCTGCATGAATGTGCAGGACATGCCATAATATGGCCCTAAATAAACTGCAAAAACAACATTCCAGTGTATCTCACTATTTATATTTAACCAGTTTGTGTATTATTATTGCATCCATTTTTACTTACAGCTTGTGTCGATATTATTGACTTTTTAATTGCTTTTTTTGGCAGAGGGAGGTGCATTTTTCACTTCACTAAGTACCCTGCTCCTGTGTCTCTTTCCTACGAGCTGGCTCTGGCATGTCTGACGTAAAAAATATCTGTGAGTCTTATTAAAAAGAAGTTCTTACGTTAGTACTGAGTCCATTCGGGGTCTCTACACAAGTACATTGTGAAGACTTAATGCAGCACCGATCTCAATGAATGCAGACATGCAAATTCTTTCCAGCCCCGTGGAAAGATTTACAACCCTTTTCTAAGTGGGATATTTATTATTTAGCGTAACAAAACCCATGGCAGGACCTTGCAAATGCTGGCTATCCTGAGACAAGAGGGATGTTCACTAGCCTGCTGGGAAGTGAAGTCAAGCGCTGAACAGATCACTTGTATGATCAGCCCAATCATTGCCCTCGGTGATAAATAGCCCCACAGGAACCATAATTCATCCAGGAAGAAAGATGCAGGCAGCCCATTATATTTACTGGTAATATTTTTTTTAAAAGAAAGAGTCAATAAAGACCAATGAGAAAAGGCCTGTTAGTTACATATACACATATATTTTTCATGTATCTTTAAAATATCTTTGGCCAGAGAGCTGTAATCTGTATTCGCTCTTTTGCCCGATACATCAAAATACATCTTCCTCTCGGATGATGTTCTTGGTGTAGACGGTGCGCACATCATAGAATTTTTAATGTCTTTAACCATCTTTAGCTTTGGATCTGAGAGCCCCTTCAGGCTATATGTCAATGCCAGCTGTGAGCAAAGAAAGAGTAGCTTCTGCTCAGGCACTATGGTAATGTAGCACTCCTGGCTGAAAATGGGCTTCCATCACTTCATGAAATGTCACCATAGAACAGCTATATGTGGGTTCCTTCCCCTACACCCCCACTTCTCTTTTATCAGAAGAGCTATGTGAAAGAAAGGGTCAAACATGATAAAAATCCATGGACAAAATCTGACCAATAGGATCACTGTACCCAACAGTGATGGCACAGATTCAGTCACCCCCGGTAAGAAACAAACCAAGCCACAATATGAGTGATGGAGCTGGGTCCCACCCAAAAATGCACGGCCAAATCCAGATCCCATTTTTCCTCAGTGCTCAGGGGTGTTTGGATCTGGGGTTTCTGCTAGGGATTCATTGCTGATAGACACATAAAAGATTAAAAATGTAGAGCTCAAATACAAATAGCTGGAGGTCAGGCCCAGTTGCCAACATTCAAGGTACAATTCAAAATGGTCTGAAGTAGCCAGAATCTGATGAGCTTCTGAACACATAGCAAAGCTCGTCTTCTGTTCCCCCCAGATATGTGTAAACGTGGGAGAATTGTAAGAGTGGGGCATTGTTGGAAGGGGAGGGGGAGGCGTGATTTTAAGTTGCTTAGTGGTGGGTCATCTTAAATTGTATTGCTGCACTTAACATGTATTTTTAAATTATGTCAGGGGGATCCCGAGAGCATGGATAGATGCCCTAAATAAAATATCCCAACATATAAGATTCTTTTTTAATATAATATAATTCACATTAGCTTAATTTTGGCCACCCCTTCCATTGCCATCTTCCTTTCCAAAGTTTGATTGATACACACTCGGAGGTCTTTGGGTCATGGAGTGTGTCTGGCTTTTATCTCTGTTAAATCCTATATAAATATTGTGGATATTTGAGCATTAGGGTATTTAGGATGATCTGTTTAGCAGATTCAGGTTATGAATGGCTGCTCAAAATAACACTTGCATTTCCAGACAAGGGTCTTTATTACAGCAGAGGTCAAACGAAAAAGGATTATTCTTGCTAATTATTTAATATTTACACAAAACGCTTGAGGGCTGAGTCCGCAGGATTGTCTTGTTTGAGAAGCTAATAGGTTTCCAGGAAACTAGCATTATCTGGTTGAATGTGTAAGGGGCCTGTCATTTGGAAATGGTTTGCAGTTCTATCTGATATATTTAGAAGCCGATTGGCTAAAGGTTTAATAATGACTATTATGCCGTCCAATCCTGCTGCCTTTGAAGTCAGTGGCAAAACTACCATCCACCACTGCGGCTTATGCAAAGCACAATGAAGTGGATTGATTTTTCATGTGTTTAAAAAACGAAAAGTCTGTGCTGCTGAACGAGGTATGTGGCATACACATGGGGGAGTTAAAGACCGTGGGGAGCCTGGTCTCTGCATGGATTGGGGTGTGAACCTAGATCTCCCGGCCAAATCCCAGCCTGGGTAATTCTGCCCCCTGCCCCAATAAAAATTCCTCTATGTTATTTCCATGGTAGTTGCCTCATTCCCCTGTGAGTCACTCACATCTCCTACTCTAGCAGCAATAAAGCCCAAGCTTGGTATCTACCATGGCAGCTTGTATGTGTTGAGCTGCAGAGATCCCCTCCCACCACCCGTCTGCTCCCCAAGTCTGGGGCTCTTTCTTGTTGCAGGGACCTTGCTGTGACAGCTCTCCACACCCCCATTCTGCTCTATGGCTTCTTTTTTAAGGCCATCCTATGAGTCTCACCCTCTTGGGGCTGACTAAACAACTGCCTGTCCATAAAGCAGGAGGTTCAAGCAGCTGCTTGGGAGATGTTAGCCAGGGTTGGGAGTCTCCTATGGAAACCAATAGGCGTATAGGGCCAGGGGTATATTTAGCCCCTGCGTTCCCCCTCCCTGGGTCGTATGAGCCTGTGGCTCTGCAGAGCTTCTTGTCCCCATCCCCCCACGCCCCAGTACACTGGAAAAAATTCCCTTGGGCTGCTGTAACCACAGCCCACAATGTCCTGCAGAGTGCATGGTAAGGGAATCCCTTCTACCCCTCCCCCACCCCCTCATATCCAAATCTCACTGGCTCCTGCAGGAGAAGATGGGGACAAGATTTTACCCTGAGTAACGGCTGCCGAGTTGGTGCGGTCATGGCGGGAGAAGAGCGGGTTACGAAGACAAGTGCTCCCTCTGGAAAAGCCACTCGGGTCTGTTCTGCTCAACTCCTGTTGGCATTTCTTTGTGGTTTTAATCTGTGTCTGGACCGAAGAAAATCCTGCTGCTCTCAAAGCGCTAGGAAATGTTGCCCGGCTCGTGAGAGACTGTGCTTGCCTCCTGGACATGGTGTCATCCTCGTAGAGAAAGGGATCTGCACTAACATGTGCAAGTAACACCAACGAGGGCCCTAAGCCATGAAGGTTTGTTAAGAAATAAATAAAGGCCCCCCGTGGAGCCCAGGACTGTTGAGGGGTTACCCCTCCTCAGTGGCAGAATTGTTTGCAGCATTCTGCACACAGCACCTCCTCCTTCCCCAGCTGAAGTCAAGCCCAAGCCTGAGTTGACTTCAATAGGAGCTGAGGGGGCACGGAGACACCTTTGAAAAGCACATCGCTATTCTGGGGGGGAGTCAAACTCTTCTGATATCTCATTGAACGATTGTATTTCCCTTTTGATGTGTATTCTGGGATCCTGCAGGGAGCCAGGGGGACAGCCCAGGTGTTCTGTTTGCCCCCCCCCCCGGCGCAGGCACAATCTGAGCTGCAGCAGGGCGTGGATGAACCTCAACCTTGACCAAGTGGAATTATCTCTAGGGAACAACAGGATACTTCATTCTCTATGGCTCATTCGATCCCTGGCCTTTGCACGGACTGGCTGCAAGTGAGCCAGTTAATGCCAATTGTGCTGCACTAACTAGGTTTAGAAAAAGTGTAACTATAGACAGAATTGCGACAGAATTTTTGACCCAGTCTTTATCTTGTTTGCACACACAAGAGGGCCCTGGAGAATTTCCTCTGCCATGTCTGGGTGGCATAAGACAGTTTTAGCAGCTCCTATACCTCTCTCCTTCCCATCTCCTGAGTGAGTCAGGAGAGAGCCTGCTTGACCAGGGCATCCCTATGTCCCAACAATCATTAGCTGCCAGAAAGGTCCCTTGGAATCCCTAGGCAAGCAGCATAAGTAACTGCAGCCCACGGGCTGCTCTGAATCAGACCAGCACAGATCAGGGGCTTAAAGCCACCTTTGCCAACCTGGTCCTTTCCAGTTTTGCTTGTCCTGACTGGAGGATCTGGCCCAAGGCTGTTGTAATACATGCATAGTAATCTACTATGTTTAAGCCTTACTCTTGAATCTCGTATTTCCTCTAATAGACTGTCATAGGCTATATTGTTACAGAAATTCCTTGTTAAGTGAATTGAATTGCCTGTTCTATAAAAATGCAATCAGTCAATAAAAATACTGGCAAAATTTTTCAAGCATGGGTGCCTAAAGATAATCATCAGAGCATCTTTAAGCACCTAAATGAGTGGCTTAATTTTCAAAGGTCCTGAACACTCCCGGTGGCATAGATTTTTAGTGGGAGCTGCAATTTTCCAGCACCTCTGAAAATTGGGTCACTTATATGGACTTACACGCCTAACCTTAGGCATCCAAGTTTGCAAATCTTGGCCAAAGTGCTTATATACCAAAAAAAATAAAAATAAAAATAAAAAAAATCTCTATTTGATAAGTACATTTTATAAAACGAAAATATCATACGTGTAATTTTTATATGTATCTACACGTGTGTGTGTGTGTTTTCTTGGGTGTACATATGCTAAATATTGTTATATGCACATATACAGAACAATTCCTAGAGAAATAAGGCCTTGGGATAAATGGATGCTTTACAGATTGTCTGTGCAAATACATTTGTATAATTATGCCGTGTGTCAGTTGCTTCATGCATTTTCATGGGTTAATTGCAGAAAATCTGTCCAAAAAGTTAAAAGAAAAGTCCACCAAACCAGTTGCAGTTGATGTGCTATTATTCAATATGGTACCTTTAAGAAGAAAAACACTTAAATTCATTTACATTCTGTGTTATGTTTAAATTATGATGCCTCCAGCTTTCCCATTTGACATTTTTTAGCAACTTAATTATTATTACCAAGGAAGAATTTTAATAATGGTGTTGTTTACACTAGATGCAGCCTGTGGGAATTAGAGAGAATTACCCAGATTGAGAAGAGAGGGAGGGAGGGAAGTAATATTTTGAAAACCCATGGGGGGCTCTGCTGGAAGCATCTGTTCTTACTCTCTCTTTTCTTTCTAGAGTCTTGATATCATTCACAGCCTAGACTGTCTGCAAACGGGGACTAGTTTTGAGGATTCCCTTTCCCTTCAATATTCCTTGTTGTTGTTCTTCCTGTCCTTCCTTGTTTCTAAATCTGTGCTCCTTGCTTGGCAGCAACACAGCCTTGAGGTGATGCTAGTAGATGTTGAAGCAGGGTTAAATTACTGTTTCAGTGGCTACCCTGACTGAGTGGCTCTGGGATGTTGTGAAGGCAATTCAGAGAGCTACATTTTCAATCAGCCTTAACCAGGTTTCATTCCTGCATCTGCACAATTATCTAAGGCCCAATTTGAGGGCTCACTCGGGTGTTTGGACATTGACATTAATTATAAGTTGCAATGCAAATGGCTGTTGGTGAAAAAACTGTGGACACAATTATTTGTGTCTGCAAACTGAAGGTACAAAGATGAAGGACAGCATATTTTGCCTAGGGAACGTCTGGCATTGCTTAACTCAGTTTACAATCCAGTATAGCCTGGTCACTTCCCATTGAGCAAACTGCTTACCCAGGGGTGTATGTGTGATGTCTCCAGCCACCAATAATAGGATGCATAAGATCCTGTTGTTTTTCATTACTCCATAGGGAAATCCTTCTCTGAAGCATTTTCATGGTATGTGATCTTGGTGTTCTGCAATTTGTTGCATGATGAAAAAGCCTCTTTTTTGTGTGTCTTTAAAAAAACCTAGCTCACTTTATGAGGATAAAAATGTCCCTATTTTTTGATGCATTGCTTTATATCTTTTCATTTTTAAAAAATAAATGTAATTATTTCTAATCAGCTCTGATGCACTGTGTTATCCCTGCTGGCATATTTGCTAATAATTACCAGCTAATTGCAGGGGGCGGGCGGGAGGGGAATACCAAACAACTTTATACCTACATTTTCAAAGTGTTTCCATGGGAATTAAGTTTCACGACACCATAGTCATTTCCAGTATACAGAAACCATCTCTAACAAAAGATTACCTTATTGCAGAACATGTTTTCACTGTATAGCCGCTACATTGTTACTAGTCATGTTTAGTAAAATTTGTTATTGTTGCCTTTTGACCGGGCTTTTCAGAATGTGAGTCAATCTGGCTGCTATTTTCCAAGAAGATTAGCTGGGAGGATCTAGCTTTCTCTACCTATTGTGAGTGGTACTTCAGTTTAACTGATTTTCAAAGAAGAAACAGTGGGTGAAATCCTGAGCCTATTGAAGTCAAGGGCAAAAATCTCATTGAGTTCAGTTGGGTCAGGATTTCCTCGAGTATCTTTGAACACCTCCAAAATGCTAACAAAATGGGTCTTTTAATAATGACAGAAACGGAACTTTACTTTTTAATTTGAGGTGTGGGCTCTAATTTAATAACATTGCTCCCTAATTTCTCCATCATATAAAAATACACATGAGTTTGAACGTAATTTAGAAATTAAGGTGAGACTCCAGCAAACATCCCATTGGCTTCTGGTAGATCATTCATGTAGGTTTCAGTATCTGGGCCTAAATCTGGGCTAAAGCAAGCCAAATTCTTTCCTCGTGAAAGCACTCAAAACTGAATTTAAATCAATGGCAGTGCACTCAATTACGGCAACAGAGAATTTGACCTGAGTATCCCAAAATGAGAGAAATATATAATCTCACATCAGAATTTGGGTCTTAATGGCCCATTGCACCGGCAGTATCTGTAGCTTGTGATAGTCCCATAGATTTATGATAAAGTTTGGGAAAGATTACACTTGGCTTACTTTCTCACCCATCATTATATTAGCAAGTGAGTGATTTTCTTTAAGTTATTAGCATAACATCAATGATCATTATGGCCAGATTGGACTTTATATCTTACACCAAATCCTTAAGAGCATGAGGTCAACTTAAAGAACAAAGAGAAACAAAGGACCATTATTGGAGCATATTTGTTTGCTACACATCATAAACTCTCAAACCTAACACGTGGCTGCACTGATTATACAAGCTGTGGATATTTACCAGTCTGGGGACATTTAGAAAGTATCTTTTATTTTGTAGCTCATTTCTTGCATCTAGCTGCATTGGCCATCTAGCATACATTGCTTCATGAGAGCCTGCTGAATGATCAGTTTATCACATAGTACAAAATACCGACAAGGGAACTTAGCATCAAAATGTTTATTCATCATCACAATAGATGGAACATTGAGGCATGGGGCTCTTTGAAAGGCTTCAGTGCATACATGTGAAAATGCAGCATTTGCAGTTAAAATATACAGTTCTGAATTACAGCTCAGATCAATACAGTCGGAAGATTGAGATTATCAATCTCGAGGGGTCTCAGTTACATGGAATTGACTGGCAACCACATAATGACTCAGGTTCAGCCCACCAGTTTAGAGTCAGGGTGATAGATCTGCAGGCGCCAGTCATCATAATTTCCTTATCGACAGGGTCCATGTGGCCATTTGTCTTCTGCTACCTTAGTTGTCTTGGTCCAGTTCAAGTACTTAATCCTTCAAGCTGCGTCTGAGTGATCAATGCACAGCTACAGCTGGTTGAAGGGGACCAAATCCATTGAACAGTTGATTTGGTTCCATTTTACCAGCTTTAGCAAAGCATTTGGCCTCATGGTTCATGGAAAGCAAAAAGGGTGATTCCTCAGGGTTCTTTCCTTCACAGCCGCCTGGACCTCTTCTGGACTTGCTGCCCTGGTTCAAACAGCTTCATTTTCAGGCCGTCAGGATTTATTTAAGCTTCTTAGCTGCTAGGTCTGAACAGTGGGTCTGAATGTAATAGATAATTTGAAGTAGTGGCCTTCCTACTCTGCCATAGTAACCTCTGGGCCATAGCACTTTTAAACCCATTATTTAATTTCTTCTTCTTCAAGAGCTAAAATACTATTAGGATCCAACATAAGTAAAGGCCATGGGCTTAATCTGGATACTTAAATCCCCCACCTCACGCTTTCTTCCTTTCAATGTTTTATTGTTTGCTGTTCTCCTTTCTGTTTTATGCTTTGCTGCTCACAAGGATGACCTGTAGGTACTGGCTACAGAGGCCAGTAGACCATGTGCAATGTCACTCACTATTGTGAGTCATCCTGTGATTGAACAGTTTGGGGTTGGATAGGACATCTTCTCTCAGCAATGTTCCTCAGCAGATGGGATGGAACAAGTAATATAAGCGTAAACATTTCCAGGGGTTAGCAACCTCTGTCTCTGTACCCACCAATCTACATTAGCCTGTAACCTGGCATTAAAGGGAGGATTTTCAATCTGTTTAATATCTGCTTGAGACAAGTGATGTGCGGGGCAGTGGGGGAGTTTGGCCACCTGCAACTAACCAAAGGAGAGCAATGAAAAGGGAAGTAAAAAAGAGGAGCAAAAAGGAAAACAGCTATTGTTTCATGGCAACCTTCTATTCCCTTTGATTTGTTGTTTGAAAAGGGTTACGGAATCAGGATGGGAAACCAGAAATAAAGCAAGTTCTGAGGACTATACAATACTTAGTGCTGGTAAACTCTGCTTGCCCAAATTGCAAGCATGGAAGTTATGTTTCAGCTACTTGAGAGAGATTTGTCTCACAAGGCTCTGCAGAATTAACAGTCTGTTGCTGGAAATAAGTAAATTAAGTAAAATATATATCGGTTTTGATCATTTGTGATGTGCTGTACAATAAAATCAGGCCTGTTTTATCGGGGGGGTGGGGGGTCAAACATGAATATTGCATATATCTTTAAGTCTAACATACATAAAGAATTTTTAAGCTTAGTAAGGGAAAGGTGACGTTGCAGCAGTCCACCAACTGTGCAAAATAATAGGAGAATAATGCCCGTGCTTAGAACCACTGCATGTAGAAATATAACAAATGGGCCAGCATTACAGCTCACCAGTACAGGCTTTGGGTTGTATCTGTAAGTATCATAGATCACTTAACTGCTCAAAACTGTTACTCTAAGCTTCCTATAAATAAATGGGAGTGGGGGAGAGGGCGGAGGAAAGAGAGAATAGCTTTTAAAGAAGAGCTCTACAATTAATTAAATCAAGTTCTCTCTAGGAACCATTTCTAGAGATAATCCAGTCAAGGAACTAAATAAACGTAGACAGAGAAGACCTGGAAGTATTAAACTCATCCTTTGGCTAATTGTAGGGGGGAAAGGAATTATTTACTGGTGGAAGAGGGGGGAGGAAATGCCTTCAGTTAACAATGCTTCATGGAGCATGCAACCTAAATCCTGACAGACAGGGGCATTTTGTTTCAGCATGCAACAAGCTGTGTGAGCTGTTGACATCAGTGCATTTAAGACATGCTGTGCTACTGGATGGACCTGGTCCGCCCTGACGTTCCATTGATGTTATGGGAATGTTATCTGAAAGCAGCCATAGAGAAGAGCTGCAGCACTGGATCGTGCACCCCTTTTATTGTTCTCCCAGACATTGGCTCCTCTGCTAATACTTATGCGCAGGAGGGTACACAAATGTACCAGGTTACAGAATCTTTGATACGGAGGCGAGTGTCACCAGGAGGTAATACAAAAAGATCTTCTATCTTGAAGAGCTTTCTGCCTTTGTCTCGCTAGTCTAATACAGACGTGTTATAGACAGCACAGGGAAGCTAAAGAATTTATCACAAATTGTCAATATTCCTAATGAAGCAGAAGATTCGACATGCAATAGAATTAGCCTGCATTGAACCATTGCACTGGGCCCATCCTTCTGACTCTAGAAGTGAGCCTGGCTACTGTACTGGATAGTCCAGTCTAAACCCCTTTTGAAAAACGAACGCCCCTCAAAGCCATTATCGTTACAAGCTAAAAGGCCAAATGAGACAAAGTACTGTTGGTCTTCATCTGAATAAACAAATCATTTTTAGATCAAATGCATTAACAAGTTATCATTCTAAAATCCAATCAAAAGGAAAAAACAACAATACAGAACATTGATTTTCTACAGCTTTATCTTAATGAAGTGCACATCGCCTTAGTAATTAGCCTTAGAAGGTTTTTTTTTCCCTCCGACAAGTTAATGTGTTATTTGATTTCCATCCAAATGTTGCTAAATCTGAAGGAATTTCCCCAAAATGAAATGCCTTTTGATAACACAGAGAGCCGCTTATCTCTCACTTTGTTGGTTTTTCACCAAAGGGCCCATACCTGTACTGCAGATGATTCAATTTGATTGCATTGTATCTTTGCAAGGATGTTTAAATCAATGCCCCAGTTGCTGTATTCTGCACAAAGTGTAATTTGCAAGCCATAAAATATAAACTAACTGGTTATTTTTTCCCTACAGCTGTCAAATATTAATCATATTATAATAGATTTAAATCATATATAATAGAAAGATTGTACTGCATTTTCTTAACATCTCTTTTTAAAATGGGAGTATACAACCCCCAAAAGTACAGCACAGACAGGGCACATGCATCTTCTGCTTAGATTTTATTTGAACTTATTAAAAAGCACTTGGGGGGGACTAGAGTAGTTGCAGACATCTCACTTGCTACTGAGTCTTTCAAACCAAGACTATTACCTGAAGTTAATAATATGTATATTTAACTTACACACCTCTATAGAACTCACCTGTCTCCCACAAACACAATGAGGTTTCTGCTTATGGCTAACAAAGACAGCAAAGCAAAAGCAAACTTACCACAACCCCATGTGTAACACTCCAAAACACAATCACTGTCAAGTTTTATTATATGGAGATATATACAGGGCCGGCTCCAGGCACCAGCATTCCAAGCAGGTGCTTGGGGTGGCAATTTGCAAGGGGCGGCAGTCGGTGTGTGTTTGCCGCTCCAAGCAGCGCACCGAATTGCCACCGCGGACGGCGGGGGCAGTCCATGTGCCGTTAGGGCGGCACGTGCGTTATCGTGGCGGCGGCAATTTGGCGGCAGCTTCTATGTTCAGCTGCCCGCGGGGGAAATTCGGCAGCTTCTGTCTTCCGGCTGAAGACAGAAGTTGCTGCCAAATTGCCACCGCTGCGGAAATGCGCGTGCTGCCCTAACGGCACACAGACTGCCCCCGCCGCCCACGGCGGCAATTCGGCGCGCTGCTTGGGGCGGCAAAAACAGTAGAGCCAGCCGTGGATATATACCTATCTCATAGAGCTGGAAGGGACCTTGAAAGGTCACCGAGTCCAGTCCCCTGCCTTCATAGCAGGACCAAGTACCATCCCTGACAGATTTTTGCCCCAGATCCCTAATTGGCCCCCTCAAGGATTGAACTTACAACCCTGGGTTTAGCAGGCCAATGCTCAAACCACTGAGCGATCCCTCCCCCTCACTGCTCTATGTCCCAGTAATTGATACCAATATACAAACATGCTCCAAGCTTGTTTTGTGCCTCTAAGGTACAAATGTACAACACTGAAAATACTTTGCTGAGATGCCACCTCCCTTCCTTCTCTATTCTTTGGGCTAGAGAGAACTTTAAAATCCTATTTCTGCAATGATGCTACACAGAGGACAATTGTTTCAATCCTGCTGCAGTGGTTATTTGCTTAAATGCAATTGATCATTTGAGAGTCCACGTTTATTTGGATGTTACACCTTGTTACTATGGTATATATCAATTTGCACCATGAAGAATAAAGCAAACAAAACCTACTATGGAAAAAATATTAGCCAGTTTGTCCCTTATTAATGTTTAAGACAGAGATAGGCCTGAATCAAAATCTTGCATCTGAACATCCAGATCTGGATCCAAATTTTGCTACAGGGCCCAGTGTAAGTAAAGGGCCAAATTCAAACACAGAGCTAATCCACCCAAAAAATGCAAGGAGTTCACAGTCTGGATTTGATGCAAATGCTGTGTCTCAGATACATCTCTAATGTAAGAGAGCGAGTAGCAGCAGTGCCCCTTCTACAATGGTCATATTTCTCTGAGGCGTTCTGGTGCCTAAATACGTAGACCCTAGAAATGTAAGGGAGAAAACTCTGAAGCCATTGATCTGAAATGCAGCAATATGTATGTGCTTCCTGAAGCTGCATCTGTTGGGTTCCGCAATTGCAATACTATTCTAGGGTACTAAAAGAGAACGAAGCTGGTCCCTAATACAGTTGGTGCATTTTATGAACCAAACAATTAAAGAGGTTTTAAAATATCTGCTGATTGCATAATCCTATCCAGGGCAGTGTAGTCAGCACTTTTAAACAACCACTGATACCACACACGGCTGTACACTACAAAACACCAGCAGTCCTGTTAAAATCAATAGAAAATTAGATGCTATGAAAATGCAATATGTGTCCAATTAGTTATAATTGGAGCAAATGGTGATGTAGATAAACTCCCAGAGTAAGATGTATTTGCCCAGAATACGCACTGCCTCCTTTATGCACAGCACAATATTGGCAGTCCCCTGCTCTGATGTATCCTATAACATGAATGACGATCTATCTAATACACATATGTTAACTCTTATCTAATTATGGAGTTGCACAGAGCTTTTAGGATTGCTTTGGTGCACTACTGTGTGTTGTAACAAATGATGCTCCACCACAAAGAAAACTCCCTGTTATACTTGACAAATTATTCCAGCAAACCTGTTTAAGAACAGGTTTAAGAACCTGTTTAAGAACTGAAAAATCCTTGAACGCTGTCACAGGTAAAGAAATATGCTGTTTGTGAGATCAGAGGGATTTTTTGTTGGTTCAAAAATTCTGGTTTTAAACTATACATTTGCTTCTTTTCCTCATGTCTTTTGTTTTATCAGTTCAAAAACCTTCATACCAACTATTTTTCAAGGCTCTTTCAACATTTAAAAGCTTGGTTGCATGACCAAACAGAAACTAGGTTATTTGATTCTAGTGTTTTATTTTTAACACTGTTTGTGCAACATTTTGGGTCCTCCCTCTTTTAATCTTATGACTAAAGAAAATGAGCAAAGTTCCTATATCATGCAGCTATACCCATAACATTACAGTACATCCACAGACAAGAGATATCAAGCCAAACCTGGTGAAACTGGTCTAAGAAGCTTCACTGCATTACTAATACATTTAATAGAGACCCAGTTCAGATATCATTGGGTATTACAATTATCATTTGACTTGTTTGCATTTATTGTTTAAGCATATAAATAACTTAATATTTCTTGTCCCAACGGTATTGCCTCAATTGCCAGGAAGTGATGATTCACTGAGAAATGGCTGTTTAATTCCAATGTTTAGTTAATTATTCACATAAATAGCAAAGAATCACAGCCTATCAAGGAAATATGTTTGCATTTATCCACCCCCTAAACCGTTTACCATCATCAGACACTGTTACTTACGTTGTTTAAGAAAAGGTCTCGTCAGAAAAAAAAACAGATAGTAGCTTGTATTTGCTGCGCTGACTCAGCCAAACTATGGAACAAGAAATGCTAACGCTCAATCCATAACTTTGGTGTCTATTCAAAGAATGCATTCTTTCGCAACACTGATAAAAGTTTAATACATAGTTGCCCGGGTTTTTAATAAACTTGTCAACAAAAGAGTAAAGGAAATTGATGGGGGCTTTCCTAGGAATAAATTCAGTTTCAAATAGACCAAATGAACATGGGGGACAGAGTGGGGGGAGAACAGCCAGGCAAGGGCTACTTTTGCTGTTCTTTGCAGAAATGGCAAGATAGATTTTTTTGTGTCTTAGGACTTCAGTAAAAAGCTAGTTTAATTTAAAGAAAGAAATATGTTTCTGCTCACAAGTGCATCAGAGCCCTGACACCAATGAAGAAAAAGAGAAGGGACAAACACTGTGTATTAAATTAATGACTAACACATTCCTAGATAAGAAAATACCATTTCACATCTAAAGGGTATGCAGGGATTTTTTTTTTTCTTTCCCTTACTGACCGCTTAGGGTTATGCAATGCGTGCTACTGAGAGGTGTTAATTTTGGTATATCTTCATCAATGCACTCTCTGACAGTCTTTTTTCATGTGCTAAATATTTCAGATTGAAAACAAGAGCATGATATTCTTTGCTGGTTACATCACTGAAATAATTATATAGTCTAAACAAAAGAAGGGTAAAAAATCTTATCCTCCCCACCCCAACTTATTCTGCCTTTACATTCCCCGAGTTCATCCTTCAACAGAATTACTCGTGTAATGACTGAAGTACATTTCAGTTGTGTCCCCCATATGCATCATCTACATAAAAATCTCACCCTCTTAGCCAGCCCTCTGTGTATCCACATAAATTCCATGTCCCCCATTCCATTCAGAAAAACAGGGCTATGGACTCCAATCCGAGCCCCATTCAAGCAAAAGTCAGTGATTCCTTTGATGACCTGGTTAAGGCCCCTACTGCCTAGATTTATACAAAGCAATCTGTCTCATACATACATACTGTATATATCTATATCTAGACATGACTATATTATAAATCAAATCCACATGTGCTATTCATTATTTTACATTTATCTTGATCAATTGGATGCCTCTAGATTATTATTGCTGTTGTTGTTATTATTTATTTATTTATTATTTCTTCTTTGGGATGGGGAGTTTAAAAATGTTGCTTACCGGACTAAATTTAAGATTTAATTCAAAACTCCCACAGACTTCAAAGGGAGCAGGACTGGACCTCTTAATGGGATCAAATGCCTTATTTTGTTTACTTCAGTAATCACTTGCATTGTTTCAGTTTCTGCTGTGTGAGGGTTGTCCCTTGCTCTCTCCCTGCGAGTTTAATTTGAACTCAATGGGCTAAAAAGGGAAAGGCAAAGTCATGCCTCCAAAGTAGAAAGAGTGACTTTTTGAGATTGACAGGTGGTGTCCTAGCCTTCAAAATGAACTTTATTCTTGGTTGCTGTTAGGTCACCAGATTCCTGCTCCTGTCGCATTAGCCGACTCCTGAAATGCCTGCGTTTACTTGCCTATGTAAGGCCTTCACAGGAGTGGCTCATGTTCTTACAGCTGTTTGGTCACTGATCACATTGCACTTCTGCGTTTGGTTATCACGAGGAGGCCTGCACTACTTGACTGCCCAGATGACATCTGAATACAGTTTCACCAGAAGGGCAGCTGAGAATGAGGACTATTTATATCAGCTGTTCTGTAGTCCCCTTGGACTCATCAGACGGCCTCTGGGCTTTTTTAGATAGCGGCACACTTTCAAATACTGGCCATATCTGGGCATGGCGAACAACTTGCAAACACAGCACCGTGCTTTATTAAAAAAAAAACCCTCAACAACAATAAAAAGCCCTGCATCTGTTCAGGATGTCAATTGGCCTGACAAAATATTATGTATCCCCTTCCTTCAGAACGCTGTTGGTGAATGATCTGATTGCTGAAAACTTCTGCTGTTGAGTTCCCCTTGAAAGTAGTAATTCCTTCATTGTTAAAAATACATTTGTTCTCTGAATAGGCTCCATTTGTTCGTATGTATAAAAATTACATACACAACACACATCTGTCATTTACTATGTGGATATACTTACCATACGTGTACATATTGGAGTGGGTGTTGAAGCTCTACATAGTTAATACTACTAAAGATAGGGCTAAAATTGTAGATTAGATTTAATAGGACTTACAAAAAACCTTTTAAAAGTATGCTATTTGAAACAACATATCTTTAGATTGAATGCAAGATAAAAGAAGATGTGAACTGATCTGCATATGCATCTATATCTCTACAGTATAAACACACTAGAAGTTATGGGCTGCAAGGCCATGGAAAGAAAGCACTTGCATTACACAGACTCCTTAGCTTCAGAAAAATCACAGGACAAAAGCCACGTTGCTCTGTTGCACACAAACTGGCAAGAGGCACATGAGAGTCTGAAAACTGGGGACAGATAAGGCGCCACAACTCCAAGTGCACAAGCTTAATGACAAAAATCATTGCTCACTATCTGAACCGCTCAGCTGCTTTGCAAAGTCAGCGTTGGCTCTTTGTGTTCTCTTTCTCCTGCAGCAATGGAATTCTTCCATTAGACACCGAAGTCACACCCGACTCTTTGGATCATTTTGAACAACCCATGCTATGTTGGGCCTACTCTCCTTCCTGAGCCATTTCTAGGAGCCATGCCAGGCTTCATGCCTGTGTAACACCAACAGACGTTGGGTGGGATTGAACCAGGGACCTCTGGAGCTTAGAGCAGGATCGAACCGGGGACCTCTGGAGCTTAGTGCATGAGCTAAAAGCCAACTGGCTGTTAACTAAGGCTGTAGAGCAGAGTCATTAATCTCTTTTTCTCTCTCTCTAAGTGATCTCAGTGCCACTGATGGGACAGAACGCCACACCCGGGAGGTGTGTGGGTTACACATGCACTACACCAGCTAGATGTGGTTAGTACAGGTAGAAGTGAGTCAGATGTCCCATAAATGGCTTTGTAAAATCACTACAGACTAGGGTTTGGGCTTATCTTTAAAAAGCCTATTGTCCTGGAATGCCTGTATATGGCTAATGCTACTCTGGATAAAATCTTGACCCCACTGAAGTCAATGGGAGTTTTGCCATTGATTTTAGGTGGAGCCGGGATCTCACTCTCTGTTTAATACACAGTGCAATGGTAAACTGAAACACGTCAGTATATCATATATATTGTGGATACATTTGTGTGCATGGGTTTGCAGTAGCAGTGAATGATATTTTACATAATAATACTTAGTATTTAGCTATGCAGTGTTGTTGTAACCATGTCAGTCCCAAAATAAAAAATAATGGGAGATATTTAGATAATGGGCCAAATTCATTCGTGGGTATAAACACCATCTGAGTTAATGAATTTATATCAAGGACAAGTTTGATCCATTGCTAGTTAAGTGCGTAAAATACCAGCTCAATACTAGAGAGAGAAGGTGGGTGAGATAATATCTTTTATTGGACCAACTTCTGTTGATGAAAGAGACAACCTCGTCTCTCTAGTATTGAGCTGGTATTTTAAGCACTTAACTAGCAATGGATCAAACTTGTCCTTGATATAAATTCATTAACTCAGATGGTGTTTATACCCACAAATGAATTTGGCCCAATATCTGAATAAAACTTCAACAATTCTACAGAGATAAGTGCATAAATATTATTCACCTTGTTTTGCAGATGGGGAAACTGAAGCAGAGCGTTTTAAATGACTTGACAAAGACCACACACGTGAGTGTGTCAGAGTCAATAATAGAAGTCAAGACTTCTAGATTTCCAGCGCCCTCCGTTAACCACTAGACTCCATTTCTCTCTCAATAACCTTGTACAGTCCAATAGAAATACTTTTTTTAAATGTAGCTGTCCACTTCGAGAACCATTGCAATACCAGGCTGCAAAGATTAACCCTATTATCATTCACTAAAAGGGAACAGCAACTGGTGTCTTTAAAAGGCAGTTCTAAGCTTTCAGGGGGATCAAACAATAAGCAAATATATCTTTCCTGACAGAGCGCCCTCAGTCACTATTAGATACATGATGTGATGGAACTATTTTAAAAAAAATATATCCTAAGCAATTCATGACATTTGCATTTGTCCTCAAACCTATGATGAGAGGTCCTGCTAACTGACTGAAAAGAATAATTATCAGCTTGGGGCTCACAAAGGCTTCTTTCTTTCTTTCTTTCTTTCTTTCTTTCTTTCTTTCTTTCTTTTTCTTTCCAGGGCCTTGCTCTGGGCCTAAACCGGTCCTGGGAAACACATGGGAAGCCCTGCCCAGCTAGGCTGGTGTCAAAGGAAGGGAGAGATACTGCAGTGCAGTACTGATCTTTTCTGCAATCAGACGTGCAGACTAGTCCAAACCCTGAGTCAGCACAATTTCTTTTTTGATTGGTTGATCTAAGTAACATACTTTCAATTTATGCTAAAGTGGCAGCAATTAATACATTCCCCCCACCCCCACCTTGCAAAAAACCTTTGAATCAAATGCACAAATCTCATCCCCAAAGTCACGCTCTGGTCCTAAATATTCTAAGGCGCTTTCATTTTTAATTTAGGGCATTAAAAAAAAAAAATTGCAATCCAAGCTATGCTCACTTTGATCGACTTGTGCTGCAGCAGCTAAAATATCTGTCCTGCAGGTCAATCTAATCATGCTTAATAGCAGTTTATTCTTCAACGCACCATTTTTCACATTGGGTCGACAGTTTTAAATGAGATTGCTGATGCACCCCTTTACTAATGCTTTTACCAGGGCCAGCACATGCTTTGAAATACTTGTGCAATAAAATGCTTTATTGCGCTTGATGAAAGCACTATTAAACTTGAATTGCAAACAGACCTTTTTTAGAAGGGGGTACTGAAATTTATTTGGCCACCTGCTCTAAATATATAAAATAATAATAATTATAATCACTTGCCATCAACATGAACAAACAAACAAAACCTAAACACCCACTGGGAAAATTGTACGTCACAAATCGTCCTTGTGCTCTCCTGAGTGTGTGCAAAGTAGCCATTTTATATCCGGGGATGGTTTCGCTTACATGCGGAAAATTCATTTCTAAAACGGCTGGATTTTGTGAGGCATAGTATAGGAAAATTTTAACTAATTTGGTCCACTGGATTTACGGCTTTTATAATTCTCAAAGCTACTGTTTCCACAACTGGCATTTCCCAATCCTCAGTTTGCTATTTGCATGACAGCACCTGAATTTCCCAACTGGTTCCAATAGAATTACTTGCCTAACATGAACTGCGGAGGGATTCTTAGGAACAAACTTAGATTGGACTGGAAAAACGGGAAAAAATCTCTCTTGTATGGAGAACAAAATGGAAATAACTTGAATCTTCATTTCAATTGATGAGTTCTGCAGGGATGGGGCCTGTTACAATTTTAATTAAAGAAAGAACTATCAACCAGGCAGTGAGAGTAGCCTAATGTTTTTACAAGGACCTGGGGCCCAATTTGTCTCCCACTGAAGTTGATGGCAGGCTCCCCCTTCCTTTAACTTGGATGGGCACAGGACCGGAGCTCAACTTTTGATGTTCACTCAGTACCATATGCTTTTCATTCTCATGTGCTCTCCATGAGGCTGTTTTAAGAAGCACAGAGATATGTGTGGAATCATAGAATCAAAGGGTCAGAAGGGACCGCAAGGGTCATTTGCATTGTTACAGGGAAGCAAGTGGGGACAAGAGGGAATTGTAATGGACATCAGCAAACCTAAGATCCAGACTTGGGCAGAGCTACAGCAGAAGGCCTCATCGCTGAGCTATACTCTACCGTATGCTGCTCCTTAAAGCACAGCGCCTTTATCTCCCCTCCACTCATTTTCCTTCTGCCAAGATATTAAAATACCACAAAGACGTCGCTTAAAATTATAGCTTCCAAAATATTTACATAAAAATAAATCTGAATGCTTAGTTACTTCCTAATATTAGTAATTCCATAGGATTAACAAGCTTATTAATTTAAAGAGGGAAAAAGTAGGTAAAAATGGCATTAGGAATGCAGGTACCTATTGTAAATCAGAACCAGTGTCCCTGAGCACAAGAGCAACACTAAGCATCGGAAAAGTTTCAGTGAAACCTGAGCTGGGAGGAAAACGTTAGCAACAAAAAGGGAAAATTTGTTTTCTATCTACGACACTGAGAATCTCTCTCATTTTTAATTCCGTGGATCAGGCTAATGTAGGTGATTTACAATAAGGGGAAGCTGCAACCAAGCCTATGATCTGTAGTTTTACTGCTCAGTTAAATCTATTTTCAAAACACTAGTGCTTTTATTTAAGCATGCAGTGTCGTTGTAGCTGCGTCAGTCCCAGGATAGTAGAGAGATGAGGTGGATGAGGTAATCTCTTTTATTGGACCAACAGAAGCTGGTCCAATAAAAGAGATTACCTCATCACACCTTGTCTCTTTATTTAAACACAACCTCTTTAATGTCAAACATGGACTTCGTCTGGGCAAGGAGTTGCTGTCTCTGTGAGATGGCTCAGCGGGTTCGGATGTCTTCCCCGTGTAATTCCACCAGTGGCCGCTGCCTTCGTTGGTGGAATTGCAGACTAGGCAAACTTTGTCAGGACATTGCTTCCCTGCTTACTAAATGATTTGGTGGTTGGTGAATGATGGGCTCCTCCCCACATCTACAGCAACAAGGGAAATATTTTTTTAAAACACGCCTGGTTAAGCAGCTTGGGGGCCCCTAGCGAAATGCATATCAGCAGGTGAAGAACATGAGTCTCCTCACTCCCCCTCCCCATACAGGGAATCCGTCATTCATGCCAAAAGGTCATCCCTTCTGGCAGAAAAACCATAACAGTTTATTGTGGGGACTTGCACCTGTTGCAGGCTCCCAAGGGCCTGTCAGGAGTGGGATTCTCCTAAAGAGCAAAGATCACATGATTTAAAAAAATACCAAGACCAGAAGGACCACGCCCCTTTGAACTATAACAGGTGCTCTTTCTGGTCGCTTACATGTATCTCACAGTGGAAATGAAGTTAGCTCAGTTTCACTTTCATTCAGTGTAAAGTCTTTTTTTTTAATGAAACTTTGTAAATAAAAAGATTTTCACTTGTCCTAGTCAGCTACAGCTAAACCCTTTCTGCCTTTCTATAGCATTTACTATAAAAAAAATTAATATCTACTGAATAATATATGGTATAAAACCTCAGTGGTATTCAGCCTGTCTTTTCTAACCTGTTATTCATGAACTCCTGCTTATAGTTAAATCCCCTTTGGCATACATGTAACAACTGACAATGGTGCTTGCCTTGAATAGAGGAGAATAAGGACTTTTGCAAAATCCAAATTCAGTATCTCGCTTACTCTTCTGGGCCATTAGAACACGCAACGCTCTACTAATTTCCAAAACCAAATGTCTGTTGGTTGCTTGACCAGCCCCAACTATGGATAGCAAGTTGCCAGGACTCTATCAAATGAGATGTTAGCAGTAAAGCAAATCAAAGGTGGTGTTAACCAGGAGGCAAATCATTCTATTAAAGCAAAATGTTTCAGGTTAATTTCCGATAGCACCACTAGTTGAGATTTGGTTAACTTTGGGGGAGGAAAAATACTTTTGATGAAGTTTAAAACAAAACAAAAATCTGCGTTAGGCACTTTTGTGGGGAGGCGGGTTGGTTTTGGAAGTGCGAGGATACTTTTAGAATGAAATCGCTAAACAGATAAGGGATTACTTCTACATATGTCCAATATCCAATATATAGCGCTATTTTCTTTCGTCCTGATTCACTTCTTAAACCATTATTTCAGAAGAGCAGAAAAATAACCAAATGCATTTTGTTGTACAGTGTAAAAAAAAATGTTTAAAAGCCTAATAAGACTTCCCGAATTCAAGCCTGCTAATTTTATTATTCTTTTGGGGGAAATATATGCACATATTTAGGGTTGCTTGTGCTTTAGCTACGTTTAAATTGTTTTGATGGCTGTTAATTGAATGCATCATAAAGACGATTAGGATATCTTTTCTCGCTGCTTTTAAACATGAGAACTTAGTTTGTACATTAATTTAGAGCTAAAATACTGCACAGCTAAGGCAGAATCGTATTCTCTCTCTCTCTCCCCTCTATTCTCCTATCCAATCCCTTTCTCTCTTTTCTCAATTTAAAGCTCAATCTGCTTTGCTGGCATCTAGTCTACTTTTTTTGAGGGGAGGGAGGAACAAACAAATAAAAAAGAGCAATTGGCCTCTACCCTTGTTAAAAAACACAAGTGGACAGCAAGCTTTCTTCTGGCGTTGCCTTTCAAAGCCCATGCCGCAGTCAGCATATTGAATATTTAATGTCCTGATGAGCATTTCCACCTGCTGACACAGGCAAAGTGACAGAACAATACACGCACTGGAACAAGATCATCAATAGACTCCCCGGTCAGTCTGCCATGTCAGGCATTTAAACAAATTTCTGTCTGTCCTTCTCCCTTTTTTTACATTGGGTCACACATTGCTCCACTGAGAATGATCCCCACCTGAAATACATACTTCTTTACATTCCATAGCTTGCCAGGTTCATATGGGCATATAAAGAAGTATGTCTCTCAAGCAGGTAGTTTCAATATGTGCATTTATATGTTCACAGGAGAAAATAGCGCTGATTCAGAATTCACATCCCAAGAGTGTTCAGTTAAGGCTCAATTTAAAATAGCAGAGTTTCTCTTTCCTCCAGCAACACACACGCACACTTTCCCCACCTCAGACTAATCTCCAATAATCCATAGCTGCTCCTCTGCAGGTTTCTGATTTTTTGTCACCGAGAATAGAAATGGACACTACATTGGACAAAAAGTCTGAGCAATCTGGCAATTTGCCCCGACAATGCTTCATTTTCACATAAATGGGATGGGGGGAGGGGTGCGGGGGGGAAAGCAAAAGAAAACAAAAATCCCATCCAGTTCACCTGAAAAGTAGATATTTCATTTGAAATCAGAAACTTTCAACTACGAAAAAAAATCAGACAAATATATATATATATATCTTACTGGAGGGATTTCTTTTCTTTTTTCTCCAAAGCCACTAGAAAAAAAATAAGACACCTGAATTGTTTCCATCCCCGGATTTAGAAACAACCACAGCCAATTTGGGGTTTATACCACGCAAAAAAATCCAATGTCTGGTAGATAACTTACAAATCAACACCAAGCTTGCCTGTTCCATTCGCCAGGGTTAGAAAAGTCATCAGTTACAGACAAAGAATTGCTTTTATCAATTAGTTGGGGTTAAAACATAAGAAGAAGAAAGGATCTTACCTAGAGACTCCAGAGATTTTTCCTTTGCAGGTCACTGTAAGTGAAACACTACCTTGCAGATACAAAACCCCGGAAAGAAATGACATGCCTTTTGGGGCTTGGGGGTTGGTTTTTAATTTTTTTTTAAATGTCATCCAGTTGAACTCCATGACAGCTGAGGATGCCTGTAACATACCTGCAGATATGCAAAATAAAAAACAGAATCGGGCAGCCAAAGGTAGATGCCAGAAAGCATAGGCCAGAGTGGAAGTCTGCAAGTTACTCCTCGAGCACTCCTCTGCATGCGTGTGGGGTGTGTGTGTGTGCGTATGGCTCTTTCTCCTGTTTGCATTAGTCAGTCAGTCTCTTTTTTTTTTCTTTCTCTCTCTCTCTCTCTCTCTCTCTCTCGCTCTTCTCCCTCATTGCCTCACAGCCACTCTGAGCTTTAAAGCTCCCCTAACAATGTGGTCCTAGTGGCACTGCTGAAAATGATGATTGTACTGAATACGAGACTATTATGGGCAGGCTTTAGGCATCAAGCAAACCAGGAGGTCACACGGGGCGCTTAATGCTCATTCAGCATTGCTGTAATGGTATGCTTAGCTTGTCCACTCACCTGCTTCATTTGACTGCTACCCCTAGCCCGAGCCGGCAGATCAATACCAATTTACAGGCAAATGCAGAATGGCTGCCTTAGTGTTAATGAATTTTACCGTTTCTCTCAGTCTTCTAATGAACCCTTTAAAGAGGGTTTAAGTAAACTTAGCAAGTGGCAAACTAAGCACTTTGGAATACTTAATTGTATCGATGTTTTTTCCACTGCATTTTAGAATATAACTGCAAACTGGGAAGTAAATATTTCCCAGTTCCCAGTCAACTTCTATCACCACCGAAAAGAAACAGAGCGGTCCCACTATGCTAGTGTTTCGGAAGGTTAATTACTGGGAAGCCCTGGAAGTCACTTTACTCCTGCCGTGTTACACTGCTCACATGCTTTAGCCCTGATTTTGTTCAACATCTTTTTTTGATTCCTTTTTGTTTGTTTGACTTTATCACATTGTTATTTGTCTAATTTAAAGGCAAATTTCAACCTTTTGGGACTAAAGAGAAGAGAGGTGGACCTGTAACACTATCAGAATGCACAACTGCAGGGAAATTAAGGCAGGATAGAGAACTGAGGGCTTAAATAGACACACCAATAGTGTGAATGAACATCTGATTGCTCTGATTTCAGGAAAAATCAGACACTCAGGGAGAGTTTTGCATGGCCGAGACATTAGGGTGACCAGATAGCAAGTGTGAAAAATCGGGACAGAAGATGGGGGGTAATAGGAGCCTATAAAAGAAAAAGCTCCAAATATCGGGACGGTCCCTATAAAATCAGGACATCTGGTCACCCTACGAGACATTCAGTTGAATTTTGTTTTCCCTTGTCCCAACAACAGTAAATGTAAGTGTGGGAAGAAGGATGGTTACGTTATTTCTTCGACCTCTAAAACATTTGTAATCGACACACCATTAGCTTTCCCTAAATAAATGTTGATGTATGCTCTCCTGTACAGTCCCAAACTTTTGCAGATGAATTGGACACCAACTAAAGGATAATAAGGAGAATCTTGCATAAGGTATTTAAAAGTAAAGGGTTTAAAACTAAAGATTAGGGAAAGAACCCCTATCTAATGACTTATAAAAGTCAAGGCAAGTTTATCCAGTCTTGCTGAGGACAGCAAGTGGCAGTTGCTTTTATACTAGTAACACCTGGGTGGAAGTGTATTTCATTTTTGTTAATTCACTTTCAGGGTCTTCATGGAAATTCATGTTTTCCCAAAATGCCCCTTTTTAATTTTTTGGGGCATAGTAAAAAATATCCGCACCCCTGTTTTACATTTCGTCAGGTCGTGTTGTGTTCCAGTTACCCAAATTTCCCTCCCTAATCTGAGCTGGTTTAACTGTCTGTTGATTCATTCAGAGTGGAAAATGTTGCATGCTGATTGGGGGCATACAAATCTTGGGAAAGGGAAATCCTAAATTGTTGGTGTCATTTGACAAAGGAGGAGTGCAGAGATGAGGAGCTGATGAAAGCAAGGAAGACAGCCTGAGCTAATGGAAGTGAAGTTAAATGTGGGAGGGGAGAGTATGAAGGAGGGGAGGGATGACATGTGTTCATGCTCACAGGGCTTTCCTCCTTCGCCTCAGACTCTATGCACTTGCCTAGTCATTTTACAGAATTCTGTCTGCAGCTGGACAGCACCGAACTTTTTGGAGCTGCAAAGAATGAGAGATGCAGGAGAAGGTCTTTATTCATGGAGGCAGTGGGGAGAAGTGAGAAAGGAAGTTGAAATGAGGTGGAAGTTTGTGTTAGTTCTGGCCAAGCCCACCCGCAATCCGTTCTGTACAGTTTAGATTAAATTGAGTCACTTTCCAAAAAATGTCTGCGGCATAGACGATATCATCAGTTCAGGAGAAACCCAGCAATTAAAATGACAGCACAAATCAAGGATTTCTGACTATACAATTACACATGATTGTACATTCTTCAATCCCTAACACACACACACACACAGGCATACTATATATACACAGATATAATATATATTGTATTCACATAATGTATATTACATATTACATATATTTATATAATGTGTATATGTATTATATATATATACATACTATGCAATATATCTCTACTGTGCATATATATATATTTATCATTATATGTGTGTGCATGGGTGTGTGCATATATACACCACTATAATAAAAAATGTAATGACCACAGTCAGCTCTTTGCTTCAGAAGCAAGAATAGTCAATTGGCACATGAAGTGTAACCTGCGTTTTAAATTCCTTGCAGGAAAATATAACTTCTCTTCCTCTGACTTTCCTTTTCTGATTGTCCATAAACCACATGTCTGTAATTAATACTCGCTTCTCAGCATTTCAATGGTTAATCACCGCAGTGTTGAGATCATTACAACTTAGGGTAAGTTTAAACACATTTCAGCTTTGCTCTTGTTGGTATTATTTCAGCTCGCAGCTACTAGATACTAAAAAAAAAAAATCCCCCAGGTGTCATTAGCCAGCCCATATCAGTATTAGGCATTTAAAGGCTGGTTTAACCTTGCAAAATGATTGCATGTCAAAGTTCTGACATTTCAGTTCAGATTATTCTAGTCCAGTGCTTGCTCTGCAGTTTGTTTTTTTAAATGCGGAGTATGCCACAGCAGAACAAGAAAAAAAGGTCTCCTAACCCACCCACATATTAAAACACACATTCTGTACACAAACACACAGTCAACAGAGCAGAGGCACACATTTAAGTCCCTGGGCAAGTTTGATGGGCACCGAGTCCTGCATTAGCCAGGAAAGTGTTTAAAAACAAGCTGAGCTGGTGCAGTTAAAGGATAGGAGAGGGGGGGGGGAAAGACATACCAGTTAGAAGATTCTGTTGCAGCAGTAGAGTCACCAGAGCACTAGCTGAAAGCTGAATCAGCTTTCGAGAGTTAGGGATGCATAGAGGAGGGTCATGGAATCACAAGGTAATAATGCGCTTCATGCTGCAGCCGTCAGCCTTCTCCTTATAGCCAATCTCTAATGCAGGAAGGGAAAAAGAGAGCAGGCCCGGTAATAGTATTAGCCCTCACTTGGAGAGAAAAAAAAAATTATGAGGCAACCCCCCCCCCACACACACACACACCCCCTCCAACAAGCACCGCTACAACTCAATCCCTCCTGCTGCATCGCAGGCTTAGTGGGGTGGGGGGAGGGAAGGGAAGGAGGGAGAGCTTTAAAGCTTACAGCTAAGGCTAAGAGAGAGCGAGAGCACTGAAGAGCACAGGCAGAATAGAAGGTTGAAGCAGGAGTTAAGGAGAGGCAACCTTCCATGCTCAGCTTGCCGCACACCTTGATGCATAATGGCTGTGTCTGCAGAAGTCTCCCATCTCCCGCCCTTCCTCTCTTCTCTTCCCCCCCCCCATGCCCCTCCAAAGGGTCAGCCTGAGGTAGAGGTCAGGATGCAACCAAGAGCACGCATGCAAAAAAAAAAAAAAGGGGGGGGGCTGCTGCACAGAGTCTGGGGAGGCGGGGGGAAACCTCTGATCAGAAAACGAGTCCACCTTTCCAGTGCTTATATACCCAGCTAAGCATCTGAAACATGCACGCCCAGGCAAGTGGCCCCTTTTCATGCCATTGCCTCCCTGACCATATTTAGTCAACCATGGCAAAAAATAGCCTGTCAGCTGGAGACGGCCGAGCAGGGAGTATTTGGAGTTCAATCACTTCTCTCAGCCCATTGACTACTAGTCCTGCAGGGTCCTGACTCTGCCTTTTTTTTTTTTTTTTACCCTCGGCTATTTTTAGGTAGGCCAAATAGAGAGGCATCTCATCTTACCACTCTGCCTGTCCCAAGGTTTCACCAGGCCCAGACTATGTATGGTAAGCGCTGTTGTTGAGAGACAGAGACAGAGACCATGTCCATTCCGGAAGACCTTTGTCTCCCCTCAGGGTTTTTGGTTGGGTTTGGGGGAGGAGGGGGGGCAGGCAGAAGGAGTTGGCGGGGGAGGGGTTGCCTATTTTTCTTTGGTTCCTTTTTTCCTCCCTGGTGGAAACGTATCCGGAAGAGGATGTGGGGGGAAGAAGTTGAAAGGCTATTGATTCTTACCTTAAAGAGAGAAGAGCCGTGATTCAAAAGCACCACATTAAGACAGACTCCCTGACTGTGAGATCCCAGGCACTTCACCGCCTGGCCGAGTCTTTCTCCATTCTGACCCTTTCCAGGCTGCTGGCCCCCGGGGAACATGCGCTATCTCTTCCTCATGTTGGGGAATGTGAGTAAGCCCAACTTTAAGCCAGGGAAAGTCACCCCACAAAGGGTGCCCTGTTAATGCACCTGAACAAGCTGGTATCTCTCAGGGTTTTTGTTCATGCTAGTTTTTTGGCCCCAATGAAAAGTCATCATCCTCGTTAATTTAAGGTAAGGTACTTACACAAAATGTGAGCACGTTGCATTGACTTGCACTCCTGAAGTGAGGGAAGCAAGTGGGTGATCTGAGATTTCAGGGCCCCTTATAAGATCCAGCTTAAAAAAAAAATCAATCTGAGGATAGGACCAGGTCACCTTGGGGAGAAAACATAAATAATGATCAATGTGACTCTGCCTGTTCCTAATGAATCTGCCTTGTTTGTTTGCAAGCAAAACCCCAAATCTGGGCTTTTCACTCATCTAATGATCCTCTTCCTCCTCCCCTCCCCCCCTCCCCCAATGCACAATTACATTTCACTTAGCAGCTCTGTATAATTCAGACTTGGCTCTAAAGAACATGCCACTTCTTCACACCCGGAATGGATCATAAAGGCCCCTATGGGATCACTCTCCTTTGTGTGATTTGGAATTGAATTTGATAGCATCTCACATGAGTCGAACTCATGATTCTGAAAACCATCCATGAAAAAAACAGAAATGTACCTGTACATGCAGTATGATGGGCCCGATCCTGCAAGGTGCTGAACTCCCTCAGTTCCCATGGCAGTGAGACGGCTGGCACCAGGCAGGAGGTGCTTGGCACCTTGCAATGTCAAGCCCCATATCCTGCCATGGGAAAAAGGGAATGAGGATCAGGTGACTTACTCCACCTTTTATTCATTATCATTATAGCATCAGTGGAGATTTCTAACCTACAGGTAAATAAAAATATATGCAATTAATAGTACCCCGTAACAATCTAACAACTTTAAAGGTTGCTTAATAACCCATTTAATAGAAGCAGCAGAAACTCATACAGTTATGCAGCAATTGTAAATGCTTTATATTATTGATCCTAATGGATATCCCCAATTGATGTTATTGATGAGAGGCTATAAGAAAATACTATTCAGAGACTGTCGTGCTTGTGGGTAGCTGATAGCTTTTAACCTACCCTGCACTCACCTGAACTGATATGAGGTGCTGAGCATCTGCTCTGAGGTCCTGAACATGCCTCCATTCCTATTGACTTCAATGCTTGGTAACGCTCAGGGTCACACTCAAAAGCATTTCTTCCTGAGGAACCCAGCACATTTCATTCAGAGATGAATTATTAGTTAAAATTTGAGTGATGAGCTACACAGGGTCAAATTCTTCTCTTAATTCTTAAGTCACATTAATGCAGCCTCATTGCCTTCAATGGCTTGTGCCGTAAAGGTGAGATAATAGGAGAGAGGCCAAGACTAACATGTGTGGCTGACAAACCACATCTGACCCCTGTCTCTCTCTCTTAGGCCCTATGGCCCACCCTCTGGCTGCCAGCCTGAAAGCTGCCCTAATGGGGCAGCTAGGAATTGCCCTGGCATTAGAATATCCTTGTGTGGTATAAAGCCAGTATAGCCAGCTCATCACCACCTGCTTCCAGGCTCCCCATGATAGAGATATATGGGGAAGCAGGAAAGGAGCATGACCATAGCATGCTGTACCCTGATGATCCTGAGATGGCAGAAGTCACTCCTATCAATGTAATGTAGAACATCCCAGAGGCTGCTCTAAATTATACCATGGGCCGGACCTGCCCCCAAGCCAGCCACAGGATTGGGAGAATAGAAAGGTAGCTTAGAGGCACCTTTCTCTCACCTTTCCTCTCAGGTCTTGATCAAAGAGAGCTCAGCAGGATCTGAGGATCTGACCCCAGAAGTCTAAATGATCTCTATGTATATTAAAGGTTCCACCAGTCTCAACAGAGTGCTCATTTAACTTGAGAATTGCTAGCAATACTGAGAGAAGAGGGATTCCCAAACCCTCCATCCTCCCCTTAACACATAGACAAACACACGCACACCGCACACATGCACACCGATAGTCTGCCCCCAGCTGCACACAAGATTCAAAAGCATCGTAGGAACTGTATGGCGTACATATCCAGTGCACAACCAGTGCATACCCAGGGCACAATCAGTGTAGACCTTCCAAAGGAGGACCCAACACAACTCTGTGAGCTGTAGAAATCTCCTGGTGCCTCTCCAGAGGTTGCCAGGGAGAGAGGATGTGGGCAGTCCAGGGCCGTGCACAGCATATAGGGTGACCAAACAGCAAGTGTGAAAAATCGGGATGGGGGTGGGGGGTAATAGGAGCCTATATAAGAAAAAGACCCAAAAATCGGGACTGTCCCTATAAAATCAGGACATCTGGTCACCCTAACAGCATAGAACCACTAGGCCAAAACACATGGGTTTCTTAGGACACAGGGGAGGGAGGGAGCTAAATCTGTTGTCTTTCTCCTTCCCCTTCTATTATCACATAGTAGCATCCACAGCCTGGCAGCATATCACTGACCAGTTGGATCTAAAACAACGTTTCTCAAATGTGGCCACCGTGGCCGCATGCGGCCACAAGTGACTTTTCTTGTGGCCACAGCCTCCTGGGCAGTGATTGGGGAGGATGCGGGTGGGGGGGAGCAGCAAAGCAGCGGCCCCCTCCCTCAGGGCCACCAGCAGTGGTTGGGCCCTGCCCACCTCTGGAGACAGAAAAGCTGGAGGAACAGATAGCCAGTGAGTTCCCCACCTTCCCAACGCTGGTGGGGTCAGGCTCCAGCCCTGGGATGGCAGGTGGCAGGCTCCAGCCATGGGGCTTCAGGCTCCGTATCCCAGCCATACAATGGCGGGCTCTGGCCCCAAGATCACTCTTCCCCATCACCCCTGCCCCCTGCTGCCTCCCCCAGTACTCCTGCCCCCTGCTGCCTCAATGTCCACCTCCCCATCCAGGGCTTAATTTATCCCTAGGCTTGCCAGGGCTGAGTAAGTCTGCTGTGAAAAGTGATATTTGTTCGTTTCTTAATATCACTTTTCAGAGGAGACTTAGTAACTAGGAAGTCTTAAAAAAAAAAAAAAGACAACAAGAAAAAAAAATTGGAATGTGCAAAGCACCTTATTTGTGTTTCTATTCTGTTTAGGTTCAGTAAAGAATAGAGACAACTGTACATTATTTTTATTATTGAGTCTGCAAAAAAAAAAATCCTACATAAATAAATTACAATGCTATGGAAATGCATTTGTGCATATTTGTTTGTTTCTCCTAAAGCTAATTAAGTATTTTTGGAAAAATTGTCAGAGCGGCCACCAGCAAGAGTTGGTGGCTGCACTCTGAGGCCACCAGAAAAACTGTTGTGAGAACCCCTGGTCTAAAGGATGTTTTCCCAGTCATGGCCTTATATGAATAAAATCCATTCCTCCAAAGAGGAAACCAAAGAGATTTTTGTCCAAAACTCCAACCCAAACTGATAAAAGGTTTTTTAAACTCTCAGATCATTTTTGCCACCTGATATCATTCATTTCTGTACAACTAGGATAAGTGTCACAAGTGACAAGAAAGGTTGTTCTCATGCTGTTTTCAGCCCAGTGCAGAAGCATGAAATAGACAAAATTCCATGAGAAAGACTTTAA
The DNA here is from genome assembly GCA_003942145.1 of Platysternon megacephalum. Classification (NCBI taxonomy): domain Eukaryota; kingdom Metazoa; phylum Chordata; order Testudines; family Platysternidae; genus Platysternon; species Platysternon megacephalum. The sequence continues at coordinate 375,510 of QXTE01000119.1, read as the reverse complement.
TCAGATCTTCATCCTAATCTTGCAGGCCCATCTACTGCTAGTTCCATGTATTCTCCACTAAAAGAGCAGAGCTAAGCTATGGAGCTTTCTTTAAGATTAGTGGTTGTTTGGTACCTGAGGCCCAGTAATACCATCTGTTGGCTTGAATCAGCTGTGGGCATACCACTAACAGATATCTGAGGTTGAGAACACACTCTCATGCCATGAACTGCAGCAATTATTTAATGGAGGTGGGCCCCAGCCAAATCCCCAGAGCAAAAGACACATGTACTTTTGGAGTGCACACAATCCAAACCTTGATCAGGATCTGAAGTTGCACATGGTCCCCGCTTCTTGTATAATGGACAGAACCAAAATCACAGATCCAATCACCCTGAATGATACAGTGTTTGACATCTGGATCCAGAACCAAAATTGGTGGCATGAGACCATCTCTTTTCATGAGGTTCTGGTCATACACCTGTTCCATGCATAGATAATGGTGAGAGTTGTGTGCACAGAGTGCCACCAGAGATACGGACCTGAATGTGCAATATACAGTTGCTGTGGTAAGTTATAAAAGAACCAAACACTTTCACATTGTGTGTGTGTGTGTATAGATATAAATACACACATTAAAACTTCTTTAACCAAAGAAGCTTCAGTGAGATATACAGCAGAATGTAAAAGTGAACAAATTCAGGACTTTATGTGAGACATTGCAACATTCTAAACAAAATGCAAGATGTAACTTTAAAAGAAGCAGAGTTTGGCAGTTTTGAATGTATGAACCTTAACTGATTTTGTCTCTTTGATACTGTTTTGTGTGGAGAATCCAAAAGAGCCTAGTAAAAAGTTGCAAACACTTCCTTTGGAATCCAAGTTTACAAACCTCTTTACTTCTCCTTGCAGCTCCAAAGCTGTTACTGGTTTGCTTCCTTTTATTAATGGCAGACTGGAAAAAAGACAAGAATAAAAAAAAATATCCCTCCTCAAAGCATGTGTGAAGTGACTAGTCAGGTAATAACAGCTCCTTTGGAATCTTTTATAGTACATTAGGCAAACACAGTGCATGTTTATAGACTTTTTAAAATGCTAATGATATAAAAAAGCATTTATAGCCTTCTAAAATACTAAGCTGCTGTAATATAAATATTCTTAATAATCATCATCTAAAAATGCAGATAATTGACCCAATGGAAGCAAACATTTCTGATTCTGAAATCTGTGAGTCAAATTTTTAGCTCTAGCCAAAGCAGGGAAAAGGTGTTGTTCTTCATTTTATGAAAGAGAAAAACTTTTATTGGTTTTGTTCTTTTTTAATTAAAAAGAAAGGCAACGATTTGGCTTTAGAGTCACATATAGAGGTCATCTTAAATAATATAGGCCAGGTTTACGTGCACAGTTGTATGCCAAAAGAACACCTAATTTGTGCTTGGAGTTAACATGCTTACATGCACAAATCAGGACATTGTATATGCCTCATCATTTGCACATTGAGCTCTTCAATTTGCATGCACGGTCACAATAACTGCAAGTGCAAATTCGGTGCACAACTGCATACCTACTGGCTTTACTCTGGCATTGTGGATTTGATAATGGTTATTGCACAATCAAAAGATTGCTTTGTCGCTGCATCCCAGAGAGTCCCATCTCTGTGTGCACTGAGCACACTGTAAAACTCCAGACAATTTGCAAGGATCTCTGCCAATAGGATTACCACCTGGAAATGGAGTAAGGACAGCAGCATGCTGACTCTCTCAGAGCATCCCACCAGGTGAAAACCAAGGGGTCCATGACCATATTGAAATGCATCTGTGCCTGTAAAACACATCTTGGAAGTTTCTCTTCACTTCCAGGATGCACCTTCCAATGTGTGTGCATATATCAGGTCTGTGTGAAACTCTTCGAGTTTTGATTTACATGGAACTGGTGAGGCAAAGCTGTTAACCGCTCCACCCCCTTTGGGTTAGCCTGAGCTTAGTGTTTTTCAGAGAGGATAAAACAACTGTTAAACATTTGTTAATGCTAGTCACAATTATTAGTAGTCATATTAATGATACTTAGCTCTTCACAGTGCTGCACAAACACTAATCCATCCTCACAAAAACACAGGGCAGTTAGTAACTGTATATTATAATTCTCATTTTACAGTTGAAGAATCAGAAGCAGGATAGATGATTGCTTTGTCCAAGACATCACAGTGAACCAGTGTCAGAGCTGGGATTAGAACTCAGGTGTTTCAAGCCAATCCTTAGGCCATTAGATCATGCTGCCTCTCTGCATCTTTTAAAATGTGTTTTATAGATTTGCACGACAATCAGCAGCAGCTTGCTGTTGGCTGATGGAATTGTGACATTAGAGATATTGAACAGCTGACTTTGATTCATTCACATGTTGCAATCATTTTAGTTAATATGCTGAAAAAGGATTCTGGTTTTTTTTTCTTTATTTCAAAAGTCATGAAATTCAGACTTCTGATGATATCATAACTGTGAAATAAGACTTTCACTAGCTGGCTGGAAGAGATTTTCAGTATCTCTATACATGCAAAATAGCATGTTGTTCCTGCATATATAATACAATTCTCTTTTCTTTAAAAGATATTTCTCCTAAGATACTAACCACCTCAAATCTGAACAGAAATGTTTTTCAGGGTTTGTTAGTTGTTTGTGTGGTTTGTTGGTTTTTTGTTGTGGGTTTGTTTTGGGGTTTTTTTGTGAGGGGCGGGAGGGAATGTTTTGCATTGTACAAACGGTTTTAACTATGGGCAAAAAATCAGCATAACAAAGGATTTGTATAGCAGTCTATCTATTTAGGTATTGATAAGGCGCCAATCACTTACCTCTTACTATAGGTTTAAAATATTATTACACCATCATACTATAAAACGGTGAACAAATACCGCTCATAAATATAACTGAAAAAATATTTTCCAATCTGTGTGATCTTTCTGAAACCTGGATCCTCTTTTGTGTTGAGACATTTATCTATTTTCCAATGCCCTTCCAACAACAAACACTCCAGCAACAGAGAGCACATTATATATTGTGGTTTTTGTTTGTGGGAGAATGAAATCAAACGAGAACATAAATTACTTTGGTGTTGGAATAAGGAAACAAGCAAAGAGTAGTTTTTAAAAAGCAGCCAATTCCCCAATAGAACTAGTTAGATTTTCTTAAATCATGGGCAAATTAAAAAGTTCAGGGTTCAAACACATTGCGCAAGCTAAATCTCTGCCTTATTTTGAAAGGACGTGTTTGGGAAGATGCATTTGGATTTATACAAGAACTCTTAATTGGCTTCCTGTGTCTTCACTCAGAAAGGGCTCTTTTCATTCACTTTAACATCGTCGCTGCTTAACAGCGAAAGGATGCTCATGCCTTAGCAAATGGTACAGAAATATCTTTTGTAGTTAATGGAGCACTGCAGCGTTCCTCTGCAAAGACCAACTACCTAGAATAAATGCATATCAGAAATGCAGCGATGCCCTTTCCACCTTCTAAATGCAGCCTGATACAGAATACCAGGCCATGACAATGTTTCTAAGAACAATAAGAAAGCACTTGGTATCCTTGTGGTCAATTACACCACTGTGTCAGGAAGATCGGTGGAGATAGCAGGCACAGAGCGCTCCCCTTGGGTCCTTCTGCACTGCTCCACTGAGCACTAATGTACTGGCAGGCTTCTTATCAGGCTTCTGTACTGTAAATCTCAAGAAGGGAACATTTGGGGTCACAGCTGATAACTGACCATCGCAAGGATTCTTTTTCTTTCTTTCTTTCTTTCTTTCTTTCTTTCTTTCTTTCTTTCTTTCTTTCTCTCTTTCTTTCTTTCTTTCTTTCTTTTTTTCTTTCTTTCTTTCTTTCTTTCGCCTGGAAAGTCAGGGACAGGTCACAGAAATATGAGACACAGAGAATGATGGAGTACGATGGAGAAGACTAAGCCCTATCAGGGACTCGGAGCGTTTTTTTGTTCTCACACATCTTTTCTGCGCGTACAGTACAAGGTAACAAGAAGAATGATTTATTTAGCTCAGCGAAAGCAGCTGTTCAAAGGAAGTGAGGGATATTTTAGAGGATTGTATTCAATTCCCAGGGTCTTCCAGGTACAAACAAAACACCCGTAGCTTCATTTTCTCCTCTTTTTTTTTAATGCTATGCCTTCTGTTCAGCCCATCTTTCTAATTCTTTTCTTTCTTGCCATTTCAGCTTGTCCTCATTTAGAGTCAACATAACTGGCTTCAGGTTTCAGAGTAGCAGCCGTGTTAGTCTGCATCAGCAAAAAGAACAGGAGTACTTGTGGCACCTTAGAGACTAACAAATTTATTTGAGCATAAGCTTTCGTGGGCTACAGTCCACTTCTTCGGATGCATAGAATGGAACATACAGTAAGAAGATATTTATACATACAGAGAACATGAGAAGGTGGAAGTAGCCATACCAACTGTAAGAGGCTAATTAATTAAGAGAAGCTATTAACAGCAGGGGAGAAAAACTTTTGAAGTGATAATCATGATGGCCCATTTCGGACAGTTGACACGAAAGTGTGAG
>QXTE01000119.1:303790-370923 GCA_003942145.1 Platysternon megacephalum | reverse complement strand
AGCCTCACACTTTCGTGTCAACTGTCCGAAATGGGCCATCATGATTATCACTTCAAAAGTTTTTCTCCCCTGCTGTTAATAGCTTCTCTTAATTAATTAGCCTCTTACAGTTGGTATGGCTACTTCCACCTTCTCATGTTCTCTGTATGTATAAATATCTTCTTACTGTATGTTCCATTCTATGCATCCGAAGAAGTGGGCTGTAGCCCACGAAAGCTTATGCTCAAATAAATTTGTTAGTCTCTAAGGTGCCACAAGTACTCCTGTTCTTATAACTGGCTTCAGCACATCCGAGACAAAGCTCCCACTACTGTAGGCAACATGCACACTTTCAGTCTCCCCTATCCCACTCAGCCAACTGTCTCCTAATGCTTTGGTTTACAAACCCAAAGGGTCAAAATCTGTCCTCACCTAAGCTCCTGCAGCCCTGTTGAAGTCAATGGGACTGCCCGGTTTTGAGGAGAGAGTTTATTATCCTTCCACTGCCGAAGCCATTAAATGGCTTGATATGACTAGCAATTTCCGATTAGAAGAGACCCGGCGCTGGAATGTCAGGGCTGCGGCAGGCAAGCGGTCTGGCACTGCACCCATTGAAGTCAATAACAGATCTCCCATTCGCTTCATTGGCAGCTGCATGAGCACCCCCAGATTGAGCTGTATTGACAGAGTGTTGCAATCATGATGCTGTGCATAACTCTGACTGGTGCTGAGTGTATGCAGGCACACCAAATTCACCCATTTTTGAAAGCTCTGGATTTCTGAATAATAGGGTTTTACGATGGACCTGTGGACAGAGCTCCCAGCTCCAGTACCATGAACACATCAGTATGATATTTACATGAACACTTGACCATCATCCTTCTGTCCAAGAATGGGAACAAAACTTCCTTATTTAATTGTGAATCTTTGCTCCAACATTGCAATTCCCTTTGATTGCCAGCTTCTCTGGACTATATTATCTGGAACTGGCCTTGCAAAAAGCACCACATGTACCATAAGCCATTCTGCAGAATTTCTAAGTGGTCTGGAATGAACTGTTCTCCTGCAAGTAACTCACTAACAGACGTGATTAGCAATTAAGAAAAACATTATTATCTGTCACATGGGCTCAGAGAAATATTCATGGTGAGCCTTGTGCGTAATAGCCAGGAGGGCTACGAAAATATCAGTAAGCCAATGTCAAGGAGGTTATCAAGGGCAAAGAGATGATGGTGGTAAAGGAAGCCAACAATATGATCCATGAAAGATGGGAATGAACAGCACTGCAAGCCAACAGTGTATGCACTGCATAGCACTTACAGCAGTATGTAATTTATCATTAGATATAGGTAAAAGTTCTCTTTAAAGATCTATAAAGCCTTGGATACTGCTAAGAAAAAGCCAGAAGAAGGATGTTTTGGGGAGGAAAAAAATGGATGTAATGAAACAAAATGCATACTTCCTAGTGTGATGAACAACAGAAAGGAAAGCTATTATTCCTGTCTTTAATTTTGCACAAAGGCTAAAATTTGCTGTCAAAATCATAGCAGCAAATGAAGTGTTTTGATATTGCCCAGGGCGTAATGTTTGAAGAGTCTTTAACGCGATCACAAAACCGCAGGCAATAGGAACTCATTACTGCTGCCAGCGTTGGCTTTTTCGCTAGGGGAGAACTACCGTCTCACCACAGCTATTTACATGCGGTGGGATCTCAACTTTCTTGATCCAGAAGAAGCCACAAATAGGGAAAACCCTACTTGCCTGTTATTAAGGCATCACTTACAAAGTAGAGATGTCCATCCTTCTGCCAATGTAGGATTGTTTCCTACAATATATTTGCTAGTGCTTTGTTATCCTTAAGCTCAGTCAGGCACTCTGTAGCCTGACATTATAAACAGGGGGCCCATGGAGGAAACTCATTTTGCTTATAAAATCACAGAATCATAGAAATGTAGGGCTCAAAGGGACCTCAATAGGTCATCTCATCCAGCCACCTGTGCTGCAGCAGGGCCAAGTAAACTTAGACCATCCCTTACAGGTCTTGTCTAACCTGTCTTAAAAACCTCCAATGATGGAGATTTTACAACCTTCTTTGGAGGCCTATTCTAGTTCTTAACTATAAGTGTAGCACCCAAAACGGGACACAGTACTCCTGCTGAGGACTCACCAGTACCGAGTAGAGTGGGACAGGGCCGGCGCAACCCATTAGGTCGCCTAGGGCGCTACTATCTGGGGGGCGACGGCGCCCCGGTCGTCAGCAGAATTTCAGGGGCGGGACCTTCCGCCGCCCCTGTCGGGGGCAGCATTTTGGGGGCGGGACCTTCCGCCGCCTAGGGCGCCGAAAAAGCTGGCGGCACTCCTGCTGTGGGACAATTACCTCCCACATCCTACCTATGACATGCTCAGCTGTGACTTGGGAGCACTGACCTAGACTCATAGTCTAGCTAAATTGTGAGTCACGTAGTTGTATAGAAAGCAACTCGCATAGCTGACAGTCAGATTGGTTAAAATTAGTTTGCAGTAAAGTTATAAATGATCCAGAAGAGATAAGGGCCTTTCCTTAAGCACCTTATCCTGCAACTCTTATTCGTATGCATAAATTTTACTTATAACTCAACAGACTTCAGTGGGGCTGCTAGCAGAGGGATCAACTTGGAGGAAGGATGCTGGATTGACCCTGATATTCTTTGATACTTTTGATTGGTTCAGTTTTTAATCACAGAGCTATGTCAGCCACCCATAACATTTCCATTGTGACTTGTCTTTGTAGCAGTAGCTGCCACTAAACGCTATTCTGAAAGGTATGTCACCGCAGGCCAGATCTTCAAAGGTATTTAGGCATCTAAAGAGGCAGCTAGGTGCTTGGTGGGATTTTGGCGCTTAATCTCCATAGGCCCTTCTGAGAATCCCACTAGGCACCAGCCGCATCTTTAGGCGCCTTGCTACCTTTGAAAATTTGGCCCCCTGTTTCTTTGCCTAAAGGACAATGGGACTATATATACGAAAGAAGCCACCTGTTTTCCTTGAGGTGCAATAGCTAAGTTACTTATACTGGGGCAGGGTGTATAGATGTACTGTATAGTCGGAAGCACTGATACGCCATCAGAATTGCTGAAGGCGAGGATACCTGGTAAGAGTTATACAAGTAACAGCTAAGGGTGATTCTTACTCACATGTAATGAGTAAGGCTACGATTATGTCATGGAGGTCATGGAATCCGTGACTTCCATTGACCTCCGTGACATTGTCTGCCTCGGACTGGAGCTCCAAGACAGCCCTTCCCCCCCCCCCCCCAGCTCCCAGGCCCCGCACGCATGGGGGCACCCTGCAGCTGTCCAGCTGGGGGTAGCGGGGGCCCTGCAGCTGCCCAGATGTGGTGGGCGACCCCCCGAAGCTGCCCAGCTGTGGCGAGTGGCTGGGGGACCCTGCAGTTCCCAGCCACGGTGGGCGGTGGGGGACCCCGCAGCAGCCCTACCCCATGTGCAGGAAAACCGCACAGCTCCCGCTCCCCACAGCGGTGGGGGAACCACAAGCCCCAGCAGCAGTGGGTGCTGAACCTGCTTCCCCATTTTGTCAGGGATATTTTTAGTGAAAGTCAGGGACAGGTCACAGGCTTCTGTGAATTTTTGTTTATTGCCCGTGACCTGTCCATGACTTTTACTAAAAATATTCGTGACAAAAACTTAGCCTTAGTAATGAATGAAAATAACCACCAGATCTGAGGTCAAAAGAAATTTCCTCCTCAAGCAGGTTAGCAATGACCATTTTTGTTGCGCATTATGTGCTGATCCAAAGCTCATTAAAATCAATGGGCTTTGAATCCAACCCTAAGCAGGCATTGTCTGTTAGAGCATATCCCACAGGATCAATTCCCACACAATGAATGGGCAGCCATTGGTGGACTTCACCCCATTCCTGTCTTCCATGTTTTGGGTGTTTATTTAGCAGTAGCTGATTTATTAAATTGTTACTTAAAAACCAATTGACTATAACAAAATATTTACTGAAGTTTAACAAGCTTGTAGAAGGTGCATGTATATTAATCCTCATTAACTGCCATTTTACATACAGTCACTGTCTTTTAAATATTATATTCAACACAGATTTGAGATGACTAACTTACACCTGAACAGAATATGTTTGTCACATTCCCTGATCTGTCCTCAAACAACTCTCTGTAGGAGAACCTTGCAGATCCCAGTAGACAGCTTCATAGCCCAGCTGAAAATGAGTCTAGTGAAAGGTTAACCCATGGCTGTAAGGCCTGCTTCAAAGCCCGTATAAGCCAATGGAAACACTCTCATATATTTCAGCGGGCTTTGGATCAGACCCAATAGCATCAGTACAGATTTTCAAACACATTCAGCCATTAACTATACATGTGCTTTTGCCCACATCTGACTTAGGTCTGCAGTTCTCCAATGCAAGCATACAATGGATCAATCAATAATATTTGTATATAAGCGGAGTGTGCATAAAAGTGCATGTGCAGTGAAGCATGCCCCTTATTAGAAATGTGGACTATATGTATTGTTCTGCAGTAACTGCATTAGAAATAATGGTAATTATATTATGACTCACCTTAACGCTACCACATTATATCCTAATGACTGTTCCGTTAATTCATTTTTATTGGCTACATTCTGAAATGGAACTTGTGTGTATGCTGTTAATGTATTTGAAATTAAAAGAGTACACAGGATTATTAGATGATTTGTATCATGCAACTGCATTTGGTTCTCCTGGCCATAGGACAGAGGCTGGTAAGTTGAAATGGACTCAGTCAAACAATAAAAGGTGGCAGTCCTGCCTTGTAATCAATCAATTAACTTGTCCCTACCCAGAGAAAGAATGAAATGGGAACCAGTTCTTCCACTGTGAAATTTTCCCAGAAGAACTAGAGTGCGTGTAATCAAGGTACTCAAATTAAAAGGACAAAATGATCAAAGAATAAATAATTGCTACACTGTAGTGGACTGTGACCTTAAGGGGCATGGTAGTGACATGCCCCAGGAAGTGAAACTGGCTGGACCCAGCAGTAATTCAGGCAAAGTGATCTCTGATCAAACTACAATATAAGTCTGTTTCTTGGACTATCTTGGGTTCTATGTCTGTTAGCTGGCTCAGGGTCTGATAAGAAACCATGGGCATTATATACACATGAGAGAGGTTGCTCTTGATTGAAATTGCAACTTGAGCCTTCAATTCTGAACCTTTAAGGATCGCAGGTACAGTTTTGGTCAGAATACAATTGTGGGCACAGCCTTGAATGTTTACCCCTGCCTGCCTGATTGCAAGCCCAGATCTCAGGGCTGGGAGCACTAGTACTAAGATTTGCCAAGCAATTCATTTTGCCGGCACAAAAATGGAGGCAGAAATTTTGTAGGGTGAAAATTACACCCATAAAAGAAAAGTCTTGGCCACCAGGACCAGGCTAAATCACTGTAGCTCTTGGGCAGCTGCATTTGTTACTGGCCTTGCTTTCCAGACCAATCAGTGCAGGTGAAATATATTTTTGTCAAGACATTCTCAGATACCTTTTTCCCCAAATGATTTTGTCCTATGTCATTTAGCAAGTATAGTGATTTTTTTCTCCCTGTATTCTGGAGGGCGACAGGTTTTAATAACAACTTCAAATTATACAATGTTGTCTCAGGCCAGTTCCCCTTATCATAAGGATCAGCACTTCTGCTGGCACAGAAAGTCAAACTTGTTGACATTCTCAGCAGAGAGTCCAAGTACTGAATGAGCCATAAGGAATAAATTCCCGTCTTACCCTTAGCAGTGGTCCCTCCAGGTCATTTTTCATGGAGTGCTGATCCTGACCATGATATTCTGTGAAGAGAGGACTCCACTGTCGAGGACATTCACTACCTTTTACAAAAAAAGAAATGTTAAAACATATTATTCAGTGGAGTCTCATGACAAAACATCTTTTTGTGCTCATCAACGTCATCAATGATGACAACGTAGCTCTAGCTCCAGAATTTGTTAGTGAGCTATTGCAAGAGACTACAGAGAATGAAGAGAAACAAAATGCATTTGTGTAGGTCCTATAAAAATAAAAGGCTATTGTTTTGCCTTTTCCCCCCCTTCATTTAATTGTAGTTTTTAAAATTTCTCTGCAAGGGTGAGAGTCCTTTTTTTATTAAAAAATAAAGATTATGAACTCCAAATAAATGCCCCCATCTAATAAAAACTATTTTAAGGTAGGTCAAATTGTGGCCTAAAAACCTTGACAGTGTCCCTTTAATATATTCTGTTATCCAACAAATGGTTTGATGTAAACTGACATATATCTTTTAAAAGAGCAAACTGGATTGTGACAGCTGATAATCTTGTTTTGTTGAAGGACTTCTATCACATTACCTTTAGCTAGAGGTTGAGGCATTGAGTAGAAATGCTCTGAAACAGGCCTACTGCTTAGCAGCGGTATGGAAAGGAATATCTGGTCCAATATGATTTTGAACTTGTACAAAATTGGCTTAAGCACAATCAACGCGGGCTCAATGGGCAGAAGGGCATAGCTAGCAATTTGAAATGTGTACACGTATGGCCAATCAGTTGCTCCAACTGCCTGGACTGGGCCATACAGTGCCCTTGCTGTTACATCTAATGAGCCTAATCCCAAGGCAGCAGAAATCAGCAATGGTCTTTCCATTGGCTTCAATGGGCCTTGAGTCAGACCCAACGTGATCCATAATGTGGAGCCAGATTTTCAGAGGCATGCAACTCCCAGTTAGGCATCAGAATAAGCAGCCAGATTTTCGAAAGAGCTCAGCTATTGGGTGCTTTTGAAAAACTGGCCCTTGCTGGCTGCTGTTGGATAAAGCTGGGAGGCTGTGTATCATAAAAGGCCTGGAAGCAAACTGCCAGTTACCGTAAATAACTATTGAATCCTCTGGGGTCTCATCCTACCCATGATTATTGGTTTTACTTCCTGCATAATAATAATAATGTGCACAGGACAGGATCTTAGAAAATCAAGTATGTAAAATGGGGTGGAAAGCAATTGTAGAACCTCATTTGAGAACCAAAGAAGGTAATCTGAGAAAACCAGATATTGTTTTTACAAAAGGAAATATTGCGGTGGTGGTAGATGTCACAATTCGCTGGGAGGATAATGCTGAGAGCCTGGAGAAAGCCCACAAAGAAAAAGTTGCCTACTACCTCGAATTAGAGGAAGATATTAGGAAATTAACGGGAGGTACAAATATCCACTTTTTTGGTCTCCTGATTGTGGCAGGTGGCAAATGGAGTGAAGGAAATGAGGAGCTTTTAAAAATCTTAGGAATTGAGAGAGGCGAAAATTTTAAGGAGAATATTTGTAGACTCGTTTTATATTCCACCACAGATATGATGGCAATGTTCAGTGACAAGTAAAGATCCCGGAGCTCCATTCTGTGTATCTTACTATGACTAAATTTTAGCTATCTTTTTCCATATTTTAAATTCATGGATTATTGGTAATCAATACCTCTATATCCATTGCTATTTATATATTTGTCCTTTCAGAGAATGGTTTTAATCTTTTAATAAATACTTAGAAATGTGGATTGATATTCTATTTTAAATTATTTTTCCTACTGGACTTGGACGCGGACTGGCCGCTTATAGTAACCAGGAAAGGGCAGGTAGTCACGCCTGTACATAAGCCAGGGGGCAGACTTGAAGGGAAAACCAAATTTGTTTTCTTGGCCAACTGCACAGTAGCCATTAAAGGTCAGAGGGAGCTATCAGGTGAGACAGAGTCCCCTAAACATTCCCCTCTGAGCTCTAACCCCACACAACCAAGTACATGTTCATGCAGTGCAAGAGTTTAGTGTCTGGAGTTCTGACTTCGAAGCCCCCTGCTCTAACCACTAGACAGCCCCCTCCAGAGCTGGGAATAGGGTATGTGTAGGTGTCACTGGGTGTGTTTGGGCAACCTGGCAGCAGGAGACAGTGGAGATGCAATAGCAAAGAGCCTTTTGCTGTTTCCCTGCTTGCCCCCCGCTGTGCTTCCAGACTCTTCAACTCTTCACTTGTTTCCTTCTCCCGTCCTGGCATACTCCTCACCAATCACTACCATCTGAGGAGAACCCACCTTTCAGCCCACGTGGTAGAGGCTCATGCCCTAAGCTCCAAAGGCCCCCGGTTCAGTCCTGCCTGCAGACTACCAGCATCTGTTACAAGTGAGGGTTTGTCCGGGATTTCAACTGGACTTCTAACACCAACAGACCCTGGTTGCCAGCGGGCGGGATCGAACCTGGGGCCTCTGGAGCTTAGTGCATGAGATAAAGGCCAACTAGCTGTTAGCTAAGGCTGTAGAGCAGACTCTCTTTCTCTCTAAGTGGTCTCGGTGCCACTAGATAGGACACAACACCACACCCAGAAGGTGTGTGGGTGACACATGCAGAAGAGGACAAAGCACTCTCAGCACTGCTGTCTCCAGAGGAAACCATAGCGCAGGAAGAATGAGCAGAAACTGCCCTGGGGATCTGACAATTCCTTCTCTAGACCAAGTACCAAGGGTACTTGTGGGATTGTGAATTGTGAGGGTTTTCCCCCCAGGTCCCCGACAGCCCAGGGTGTTGTGAAAGTGATGCCCTTCATCATTAGAACATGCGCTAAGGGACAATCCATGGAGTCGTGTTGGCAGACGATTTTGGCTAACATACACTGTGGGCACCAGTCACATGTACGGTGCTGCCAAACAGCAGTGTTTCAGTCCAGTTTGGCAAGCTGGAGGAGGGGAGGAGGGGAGATACTTCTCTGGCTGAGCAGCGGATCTGTTTTTTCAAAATGATTATTTCCCTTTTGTAAATTGCTGATTAAATCCATTACATTATGGACACTATGTTTAATATGATCACCAGGTAATACACTTGTTTCAGTGTTGGATGAACGCATTAGGCTCTGGCATTTCAACAGATGTATCCTTTTCAACATGGGATGGGTTCCTCTCCTATAATGAGGATATTCTGGGTTCACAGTAAAGGGACTAAGTATCTAAATGTATGAGACAAAATTAAAGTAAAACAAACCCCAGACTCTTACCTACATTTCTCCATTGAGTCTCCAGCCAATACTGCATGCTTGTAGCATTAGAACAGAGTGTATTCTAGGCTAAAAATGTTTCTATTCTTACTGGCAGATATATTACAGAAAAGAGAACATCAACCACAAAATGGCATTTTATGAAATAAATATCTGAGATAAAAGGCAATTACAAATCTACATTGCTTCATCCACTGCCCCTTGAAGGTAACACTGGTCTAATGGTTAAAATAGTGAACTGGGACTCAGTAGATCTGTGTCCAGTTTCTGGGGAAATCACTTAATCTCTCTGTGCCTCGATTTCCCATCTGTAAAATGGGGCTAATACTTTCTTTTCCAAGCTTTTGTCTGTCTTGTCTATCAATCCGTAAACTGTGCCTAGCACAATAGGACTCTGATCTTTTGTAGATGCTACTGCAATACAAATATTATGCTCACTGTAATGTTCTTTACTGGGACTCTGGGGCATGGGTGTGTGGGGAATATTCTTTTTTCTGTTCAGTAGGATCACTCTGAATTAGGAAATATTTTTTCCCTCTTTGCTTCCCTTTATTACATTTCATTTTAAGTTTTACTTGGCATCGTACCAAAGATGCCGTACCATACAAATGAAAGGATGGTCAGCTTCAATACAGTCAATAGTAATTACAGGAAATCATTGCAAAGAATAACTCTGAGGAAAATAGAAAGGAACACAAACTCTGGCAAGTCAAGTGTAAAAGTATAATTAGGCAGGCCAAAAAAGAATCTGAAGAGCAACTAGCAAAAGACACACAAACTAACAGCAAATTCTCTTTAAGTACATCAGAAGCAGAAGCCTGCCAAACAATCAATGGGACCACTGGACAATCAAGGTGCTAAAGGAGCACTCAAGGAAGACAAGACCATTGCAGGGAAGCTAAATGAATTATTTGTGCCGGTTTTCCCAGCTGAGGACATGAGGGAGATTCCCACACCTAAGCCATTCTTTTTAGGTGACAAATCTGAGCAACTGCCCCAGACTGGGGTTTCAGTAGAGGAGATTTTGGAGCAAATTTATAAATTAAACAGTAATTAGTCACCAGGACCAGATGGTATTCACCCAAGAATTCTGAAGGAACTCAGATATGAAATTGCAGAATTAGGTTACATAACACAGTTACTATCACTTAAATCAGCTTCTGTACCAGATGACTGGCAGATAGCTAATGTGATGCCGATATTTTAAAAAGACTCCAGAAGCAATCCTGGCAATTACAAACTGGCAAGCCTAGCTTCAGTTCCAAGCAGATTGGTTGAAATTACAGTAAAGAACAGAATTGTCAGACACATAAATGAACACAATGTGTTGGGGAAGAGTCAACATAGCTTTTGTACAGGGAAATCATGCCTCACCAATCTATTAGAATTCTTTGAAGGTGTCAACAAACATGTGGACAAGGGTGATCCAGTAGATATAGGGTACTTGGACTTTCAGAAAGCCTTTGACAAGTTCCCTCACTGATGGCTTTTAAGCAAAGTAAGAAGTCATGGGAGAAGAGGGTAGGTGCTCTCATGAATCAGTAACTGGTTAAAAGATAGAAAACAAAGGGTAGAAATAAACAGTGAGTTTTGATAGTGGAGAGAGGTAAATTGCAGGGTCCCCCAAGGATCTGTACAGGAACCAGTGCTGTTCAACATATTCAGAAATGATCTGGGGGATTTTCAACTCTAAACCTTCTGAGATTCACCCACCAGGAACCAGATATTCATGATAAAAGATGGAAATTGCAAACTGGAGTCATCGGAATTCATAATAACTTGCTCTAACAGCTTACTAGTGTCACAGCTCAGGGCAATTGCACCAGTGTCTCCCCTCTGTGGTCCCGAAAGGGCTCCCATTGTCAGGCTTCCAGCTCACCATCTGTTATCTCTCTTGGGTGGAGAAACCACGTCACCCTGGTCAGAAGGGAGTGAGTGATGCTGGCAGACCAGGTGCCAGCTTGTGCCAGGGCCCCAGGTCAATACATTTGTATATTAGTATTGCTCCAAGTGATTGTTAAATGTATAAGAGTGTATTTGGTGTTTAAACTTCATGAAAACAAGTGGGATTTTACTTGCATTGTTCTCACTTAGCTGTATCTTGTTATAATGTAGTAACAAATATTTGCATTATGCATACCCCTGTGACTAAATAACCCATCCCACAAGGAAGAAGCCTTGTGGAATGCAAATGAAGAACTTTAACAGGAAAGTGCTAATTTCAAAGCAAGTGGTCTTTGTGTGTGATGATCGGAGGTCAAAGACTCAAAGTGTGATCCTCACTCATAGGAAAAGCCCCCGTGGGTAGTGACACTGTCAGATTGTTTTCTGTGAGAAGAAGCTATAAATGTGGACAGTCTCTAGACTGTCTGGACTCTTACAGGGAAGAGTACCAGATACAAAGCGGAGATCCCCAGAGACAGTCTGGGTACCCTGAGAAGACTTTTGGAAAACTGGCACCATTTGGAATTACAAACTGTGACTCACCTGTGCATATATTTTACCTGCTTTAACCTCTCAATAACTCTCATTTCCTTTTCTTAGCTAATAAATCTTTAGTTAGTTTACTATAAAATTGGCTACCAGTGTTGTCTTTGGTGTAAGATCTGGAGTACCACTTGATCTGGAGTAAGTGACTGGTCTCTTGGGATGGGGAGCAACCTGATATAGTGTGATTTTTTGTTTGAGTGACCTTTTATCACAAAGTCCAGTTTGCCTGAGTGCCGAGATAGGCTGGGGAGTCTAAGGGGACTGTCCATGGTAAGACTGGTATAGTGATCCAAGAGTTCACATTTTTTACTGGCTTGGTGAAATCTAATTGTAGAACACACCACCAGCTTAGGGTGTCTGCCCTGTTTTCTGACAGTCTGCCCTGAGGCAGGCACTCATGGTCATGAGCCGCTCCATACAGCATATCACAGGGTATGTCCAGGCTGAACAGTTCCCTGCCTTTCCTGTGTTATACCCAGCAAAGACATTCTACCTAAGCAGACCTGTTTGCTTTCTCTGCAGAGACTGATAACCGTGTGATTGCCAGAGATACAAGTTACTGCACAGTTCTTTCTAAGCAAGCTTACTTTATTGTTAAGGTAAAAAGCATAATATAATATAATACCTATCTCATAGAGCTAGAAGGGACCCTGAAGGGTCATTGAGTCCAGCCCCCTGCCTTCACTAGCAGGACCAATTTTTCCCCAGATCCCTAAGTGGCCCCCTCAAGGATTGAACTCAGAACCCTGGGTTTAGCAGGCCAATGCTCAAACCACTGAGCTATCCCTCCCACTGTCTTTCAATGCCCTACCCCAGGGGTTTCCTTGTGGTTACAAGTTCATCACCGCTTTAGCTCAGGACAAGCACCCAGTCTTGTGGGGCCTCAGCAGGCCCAGTCCTTCCAACCCTTACCTAAGGACTGGGGATCTCCATGGACCAGAGGCTCTGTCCATTGGCTGGATCAGAACAAAGGCCCCCAGTCAGTTTAAACTGAGGCTGTTTATCCAAAAGTCTTTTCTCTGCCTATTGGTCTCTGGAGAATCCAGTCTGAACCAGTATATGCGTATCTGTTGGTGGCGTGGGGGCGGGGGGGGCCTTAAAGGCTGATAAGGAAGTACATTCGCATCCCCCTCCCTACTAGAGGTGCATACAGTGCCACAATAACACATACACAACTGCATTTTAATACAATATGCTCTGAAGGTGTTAACCCTAATTCAGTAGGGTTTAATTTAATTCAATGAAAGTTTATCTTCATTCCATAAGGTTTGCTCAGGATATTGTCAGTCTGTCACAACTATCATAAGACCAGCTTCTAGCCACTCCCTGCGGTCCCCAACTCCTTGCACCCTGATTTGGTACCAGCTAGAATCCCATCCAAGAATGACTCCTTCCTCCCTCCCCCCTCCCACCTGAGGAACTGTCTGTCTGATGGAAGGGGAGGGACAAGTCGAAAGCAGGGAATGCTAGAGCTGTCTGGGCATGGAGCAGGGGTGATAGAGCTAACACTTTGTCTCTATGAGGAATTCTGGATATCAGAATTTCCATCAACCTACCTGACTCTCAGCCAGAGTTTCTCCTGAGAGTCCTAGCTGCAGCGCAGACCCTTGGTATCCCCCCAGAACACAGCATCCCCCGCCCCCTGGCACCCAGGGAAGAAAACTTGCCCCCAAATTACTGTCTATTTTGTAGTTTATATGCACAGATCTGCTGCAGGGTTTCTTACTTCTCCCTCTCACTTAAAGGAGTTAACAAGGGACGAAATCACACACAATTAAAGTCAGTCCATTGGAGACCCTGAATATTATATTGTCCTTTTTGCAGAAAAGGAATTAAGGAAGTGGATTTGGCCTTGATTCTTTCATTTGAACGTCTCTGCTGAGCTGCGCTTTTCTATTACCTCTGCAACTCCGCCTTCGGTATGTTATTTAAAAAGAAGTAATTTATGATTGCCAGTCCTGACATCTCTAATTATTTCTGGCTGTGTATCCCAATTATTAACCCAAGAATCCCACCCTTTATTTAACAGAATGAAAGGCATCCAGCCCTTTATGGATGAGTCACTCATATGTAGCCATGTATCCCCACTCGAAAGCCACTGTGACTAATGAATAATGGCACTTTCCCATTTATTTATTACTGGCGTAAGACAAACAGTAGGGCTTAAACTAAGTGCAGTGAAAAAGACTAGCACCAACCTCACCTGACCACTTGCTTGGGGCCAGATTTCGTTACCTTCCCTTATGCTGAATAATACTTTGCTCCATGAGTAGTCCAATTGAAATCAAGGGTAATACACATGGAGTAAAGTGTAAAGGGTGTCAAATCAGGCTCTTGGAGCTCATCCTCCTCTTTTCCATAGATTGCAATGGCATCCAGTTTGTTTTGGGGAGTTATTCAAGGTTTTGACTCTGATCCATAAAGCCCTATGCAGTTTGGGTCCTGGGAGATAGTACTGCATCATTTCAATAGTTTCGATCAACCAGAAAACCTCTTCTCGCAGACACTATATAGGACTGTAAGATGGGCACGGTGGCCCAACATTGTACTTTATTTCTTACTTATTGCAATAATTTAAAGTTGCAGACATTTCCGCCTACCACATTTAATTCTGGACATCGCCGTATTTACTGAGTGGGGATGCAGAGGAGGACTGACTGGCCAGCAAGGTTCTGATTCACCTTCCATCTTGTCCAGACTGAGCCTCTGCTAGCTAGCCTTCATTCTCAACAAAACGCTAGGGCAGGGGTAGGCAACCTATGGCACGCGTGCCGAAGGCGGCACGCGAGCTGATTTTCAGTGGCACTCACACTGCCCTGGTCCTGGCCACCGGTCCGGGGGGGCTCTGCATTTTAATTTCATTTTAAATGAAGCTTCTTAAACATTTTAAAAACCTTATTTACTTTACATACAACAATAGTTTAGTTATATGTTATAGACGTATAGAAAGAGACCTTCTAAAAACGTTAAAATGTATTACTGGCACGCGAAACCTTACATTAGAGTGAATAAATGAAGACTCGGCACCCCACTTCTGAAAGGTTGCCGACCCCTGCGCTAGGGAAACAGAGAGCCTGCTCCATCCTGATCCAATGAAAAGGGAGCATACAGTCAAATGTCATCAATGTGTGGATGACACTGCAGCCCCCAATCATTCACTCTCTCCCCAGCAGGAATGTGTGTTGAGCAGGAAGGATGATGGAACAGAACTTTTGCAGCGCCCAACACAAGAGAGTCCTTGAGGCTGTAGACTACTCAGTCAGTGTGTCCCTCTGTTAGGGCCCTAGGCAGGTCTAAAACCAGATTCAAGGGAGTCTAGGACCTCTGAGGACTCCAGGTAATGGTAGGGATGTTTACCCCCAGCTTTCCAATACAAAGGTGATAAGTGAAGAAATTATGAGAGTGAAGAGATGGATTCTTAAACAGAAGCTCAGATACCAGGGTGATGGTTGTGGTATAAGAACCTGAATAGAACAGAATATCTGCTGTACATGCTATTGTTTATGTAATCCATGCCAACATATTGCAGCTCTTTGTCTGGTCTAGTTGATTTAACTGCCTCTATAGGTTTCAGTCTGCTACTGTCTTCAAGTCAATTTAGCTGTTTCTTTAGCTCAAGCAACAGAGGCTCATTCTTTTTGATTCAGAGGTTCAGAGTGCAATCCCACTGATGACCTAGTTGAGGGTATCATGGTCCATACAAGGATTTGAGTTGTTGTGGACCCCTGAAGCTCAGGATGAAATTCCCCAGCCAGGAGACTTCATAACCCATTCTAACAGCCTGGGTCTTTGTCCCCTTCTCATGGATAGACCACATAGAGGTTAATGGATCTGCTACAGCCTCCAAGCCAACAGATTTGGTCCTATAATTCAAGAAGAGAAGGCCCAGGCTTTTAGATCCAGTGGCCTGGGGTTTAGCCCCACAGATGATGCACTCAGGAGTGTTATTACACTTACGTATTATGTACACTTACTTGAAGATCTGCTACAGAGGCCTACTGAAATCTTCTGAAATGTGATTATTATATTATATTATATTATATTATATTATATTATATTATATTATATTATATTATATTATATTATGTATTTGTTATTTCTATTGCAATAGCACCTGTGAGCCCCAGTCATGGACCAGGACCTGACTGTGCTAGGCGCTGTACAAACACAGAACAAAAAGACAGTCCCAAAGAGCTTACAATGGAAGTGTAAGACAAAAAGTAGCAGGGGGATACTGGCAGAGAGATATGGATGCACAAGGAAAATATATGCCAGTATTGCATCATTCGGTCAAATCCAGAGTTCAGCTAGCAGCACATGAACCGTGGGAGTGCAGAGGACAGACAGCACATTCTATCTAAGTGGGAAAATGTTTTTTCCTGGAGGCTTTTAAAAGTAAATATTTAAAACCTTCACATGCCTCTACTGTTGTCTCCTTTCAGTCCTGATACAGGGATCCACTCTGATTTGCGAGGCCAATGAGTGGGCCACAATGATGGTACAAGGTCAACAGCAACCGATAACAGCTGCTGTTAAAATGTGTCACCAGTCCCAGCAAATACTAGACTGATGCTGAGAAGCTCCTTTCCTATACATTTCAGTGAAAGCTGATGGCAACCAAAGTTCACAGAATCAGTATGTACTAACTTAGAAATAGACCCACCCGTGCGTGGTGATTAAATCACTCTGTCCCAGAGAAGCATGGTGCAGTGGCTGAGTGGTTGAGGTGATCAGCTATACCCCTGCTGGGTATGGGTTTGTGCCTTGCTTGATTTCATGCTAAAAGTTCACCTCTAGTTCATCCAGCTGCAAAATGGGTACTTGGTCCATTGGGTTGAGACAGTCAGACGTGAGTCTGGTCCCATCACTTCCTTGGGTAGGGTTGGTTATGAAACTGATGGGCTTTAGCCATGTCAGCATGATAAGCTATTGGCTTGGAAGAACTTTGTCCCAGAGAACACATCTTTGCGAGCGAAACCAATGTGGACCGCATTTTGGGTTCAACCTCTCATGTTTAGTTTCTATAACAACTCCCTTTGTCTATAAAGAACACCTCTTGTCTATGTGCTTTAAGATCGACTTTATGGAAACTCTAACGATATGCCAGGAGGAAAAAAAACTCTTTAAGTATTTTGCATTTATAGTTAAGTAGTTTTATTGCACAGTCAGTAAAAATCCCAGCTGATGATGTCATTGCTGAGTCAATCAAGTGCCAAATAATATTTTTTATTTCATCTCAGCAATAATCATTTTCTGTCTGAACAGTAGACCTAGTTATTGTTTCTTCCCTTATGTTTTCATTAATTAGAAGGAAGTGGAGAGGTAACAAATTACTCCCTGGATGCTGAAGTGTTCATTTTTCACTGTCAGGTTATAAGTGGCAATGGGCAAAGACAATATATCCTGTTAGACATGAGAGTACTTATTGTCAGCATGGTTCATAAAAATAGAAAGTGAGGTAGCTTTTCTGAATAGAGTTGAAGCTATCTATGGATAGAGTTTAATCTGACTAATTATAACTAAAGGCTTTGGCAAACAGTATCATGTATCTGGGAGAACCCTGAATAGTGCTTTTTTCTTACCAAGCTCATGTGAATGTTAATGTATGTAAGTGTAAAATCGACTTCTATTAAATCTTCTAAATTACCATGCACTTCTTCACCCACAGTTCTTCATAACTGTTCTGAAGAGTTACTGGTAAAAGTATTAAAACTCTTTGAAACAGTCATATATCTTCTGGTTTACAGGAAATGCTTCAAGTGAAGAAAAAATAATTTTTTCAGAGTAACTTTTCCTCAGAGCAAAGCCGAGAAGAGAATGATTTATCTCGCTGCACCATGTCTGGCCAGGTTCTGTTTGGACTAACAGTTCCTTAAATGAGCCACACTTGGGGTTTGGGAGCTGTGGTCGAGAAGCTGTCTGTCACAATTTCAGGGTAACTGCACCTGTATTTCCCTCTCCAGGGTCCCTGAAAGGCATCCATTAAAAAGTTTCTGGCTCCCAACCATCCCCTCTCCTGGGTGAAGACCTGCATCTCCCTCCCTTCTGGCTGGGATTTTTAAGGCTGCACAGCTATCTCCAGCAAGCCAGTCTACCTAAAACGCCAGTGCCTGCACTTTGCTTTCTCTACGAGGGTTATGGCCAGTGTATTGGCTGCAGCTACAATGTACCACACAGCTCCTTCTAAGCAAGCACATTTATTCTTAAGGTAAAAGCATTACAGAGAACATCTAGGTACAGAGCATCTAAAAACAGCAAAAAAACCAACAACCCTACATGCATGCCAAAAAGCATCCCTACCACCCCCAACTCCAATATATGGCTCTGGTAGGTATCAGTCCTTCAAACACCACAACTGCGTTTTCCCTGCAATTTCAAGGTCATAGCAGTCTTTAGATCAGGAACCACAATGAAGGCTGGGCAGATCAGCTATTTCTTTATATAGCTCAGGTCTTTGATCTCCAGTCTCCAGGAACAGGTATTCACTAGTCGATGGCCCTGATCTCAGCGTATAGCTTCAAAAGGCTGGGGTTTTTTTCATAACCTGAGTTGTGGCATTACCCTCTCCCCAGGGATTCCCCAGGAAATCCATTTAACATGCATTGTCCCAAAAGTCCACGCTTGTCTGGTACATTTCAATATAGTCATTTGAACTCTTTACGTTTCCCAGGTGTCACCTCTGTCACACCATCTTCTACTGGGATATTCACCAACAGACAAATCCTGAGATCCTTGCTGTGCACCAGCTTGGTCTACAAGTTTCTGGGATCTCAAGCAGCTTCCAAAGGCCACATGTGAGTGACACAGAGGTGCTCAATTATCAGGACTAGGCTCTTGGATTAGTAGTGGGGA
Source organism: Platysternon megacephalum (assembly GCA_003942145.1). NCBI lineage: Eukaryota > Metazoa > Chordata > Testudines > Platysternidae > Platysternon > Platysternon megacephalum. Next base: position 352,563 of record QXTE01000119.1, on the reverse strand, counting down.
GCATAGCAGTCCAGGAAAACTGAGGATCCAAATCAAAGCAATCACTTAGTCAGGAAGGGTGATCCAGCATAGACTGAAGTTATGGGAGTCTTTCCATCAACTTCATTGGGCATTGGATCAGGTCCTAAAATGAACAGAGCAATGAACTCTAATTATTGGCTAGATTCTCAGGACTGTTCAAGCACAGCCTAATTCTTGACTGCCCTTTAACACACTGATCACTAACAGAGCATGCCCTTGCTCTAACCCAGCATCTAAGACCTTTCCCTGGAAGAGAGGCAGTGCTTCCTGGAGGTCATTCTACAAGTTGCAATTCTCAAGAGTCTTGCTGCACAGAATCACCTGCTAACAAACTCGCTGCAGAATATGAAAACATGTAAGAAAACCATTCAAGATTGTTTATAGTCTGCAGATTATGATAATTGCAGTTCTGTTGATTCCTCGCACAAGGGAATCATGTGGCTTAATTGAATAAAGCGCTTTGAGATCCCCCATCTCACCTGGCAGGTGGAGGATGAGAGAAAGAATGAACCACATGTGACAGATATTAGTCACATTGCTTAATACCCGTCTGATAGATACTATAGCGATTAGGGTGGTATAAGAACCTATATTGAATAGAAGGGTGTTGTTTAAAATGATTATTTATTAAGCTGTTTCATTGCTCAGAACAGTCTTATAAATATGGCTCCCAGTTTTCCATTGATAAGGCATCCTAAAATTCTATTTCAAGGGCTGTAAGTATGCAGATACTAAGAGAGAGACAGGACAGCAAAAGTGTTACTTCCTCTGGCATCATTTCATTAAAATATTCATTGGTGGATCTTGAGCTTTTTGCGTGTTTCCTAATTAGTGGATAGTTCTTGCCTCTGAGAAGCTTACACATGTTGCTAGATTGATGTGTAGGAATCCTCCTTCCTCGAACGCTCTGTGTAGGGAAGACAGTTACAAAGTCAGATCCTCAACTTGTGTAAATTGGTATCGATCCATTGATATCAGTGGGGCTACACAGATTTACACCTGTCCATATACATTAGGCTAATCTTTTTAGGGTAAGACTGTGCACCTTTCATGTCCTGGCTGATTGCTACGAGTGTTTGCAGAGCCACAAACTCGGCAGCGTTGCTGCTGCTTAGATACTGCATGTTGTGTCTCCCGGTGATATGTCTGAATCACTGTCTATAACGGATTCTTATATGTTTTTAAATAAGCACAAAACAATGTACATGAAATGGAAACTTACTTTAACTGAAAGGGGATTTTATCTTCCGTTCTGCGAAGGGTTAAAGGTCAGCAATGATACTATGCTATGAAAGGGAAAAGGTCATGAATTTGGATATAAAAGAGACAGTCAGTAAACTGCAGCGGTTTTACATAAGAGCCAAATTCCAATGTAAGTAGAATCATAGAAATGTAGGGCTGGAAGGGACCTCAAGAGGTCTTTACACTATATCTAAGGGGGTGATCCAATGGTCATTGACATCAACGGAGACACTCCCATTGACTTGAATGGGCTTTAGATCCCCATGCTGCTCCGCTAGATACGGCCTTTTAGATTATTGTGCTGTGTTGCTGTCTCCTGTTAAAGAGAAACTGCTTGTCCAGTTTTTGGGAAATCCCTGCTATTATATTGTTCTAAGATACCTATTCATTCCCAATACTATGCTAGAATTGGTCAGCGGGCCCTATCATTGTCAATGTGATCCTGAGACACAAAATGAAGAAGGGAGGAAGAAAAAAGGAATGAAAGGAGGACAATCAGCACTGTGGAATCACTGCCTTTCCCAGTGTCTTCTTTGTGCGTCTCTTTCATAGTGCCTGCAAAGTTCTCTTTGAGTTGCCTTTGTGCATAGTGTGATGTAGATGTCAAAGAGCTCATTAGGTAACTCCGGGCTTATGTTCCCTAAGGAAAATCCTATATATGAAATAAATCTTCAGGATTGAGGAAACTGTGAGGTTATCATAATTTTCTTCACCAAGGCCATCTTTCTTCAGATCCCCGTCATTTTACACACAGAAGCACTTGATAGGAGCAAATCATTGAGAGAAGATATTTTACAGTGACAAATATGAAGTCTTTTGAGGTTGAAGGGGTTTTTTGTTTGTTTTTAGAGGGGGTCTGTATGTTTCCTGGAGGTTAACCCGTGTGAAAGGTGAAGACTTCTTCTGTTCAGATGTTCAGCTCTGCAGCTAGACTGAGCCCAAACCCATCTGCAGTAATTAAAGGGGATCATTTCCAAAACTGAAATTCCCCTTTTTGGGAGGTCATTTTTAAATTGACTCCTGTAATAAATGGAATGGCCCCATTTAAACAAAAATTTATCTCCCTGGCAAAAATAAGCAGATGCCATTAAGAAAACAACAAACCTGTTTTTAGCTCAAAACTTTAATACTAAATTGCATTAACTAATAACATAAAAACACCAACCATCTGGCTTTTTGGTGGGAGGACTCTAATTCCATTAGGACTTTAATAAATGTACTTCACTGTAGAAACATTTTACATTGATAGCCTGGGCAAAAATGAGTGGTGCTTACAAGATTAGTATATACAGCAGCACTGAGATCTCTTACCGTGTTTACTTGGAGTTGCTCTGTAACTGAAATGAAGGAGACATCACTGAAGGACAGTGATGACGCAAAAACGTATGGGGCTGGTTATTGCATTTTGCTCTTTAACACCGTCTTGCTTCCCATGAGCTGGCACTATTGGCAAATCCAGGATCACTAGTGAGCCAGTAACACAGACCGCATTCTGGCTCTTTTTAACAAGAGCTGAGGAGAAGGTGGACGTGGTGCAGGAGAGGAAAGAATTGATCTGAGACAGGAGAAAGCAGGCTTCCCTCTGGAATGACAAGGTCACCCTTTCCAGCTCCGTATCCGGGAATGCAGTCTCTGCCCAGTGCAGCTCCATTGTCTCTGAGGGTTATTGCGCTCCATCCTGTTCCTAGCCTTGCTATTTCACTACTGTCTGGGCATGTCCACTGTGTCCTCTTGTTCAGCTGATGCTTTTTCTGCTCACATCCTTATGGCCTGATTTTCAGAGGAGCTCAGCACTCGCAGTTCCCATTGGCATCGGTGAAAACCAGGGCCCTTTGCATTTAGAATGTTTAATAAATATAGAAAGCATCACATTTTAAGCTCTCTTACCTTAAATTGTCAGCTACTGCATTTGAAACACAAGCTAACACATCTCACAGTCCTCTGCAGGATCAGCCAGGCTACCTGTCAATGGCCCCAGTTCATTATCCTTTTAATAAAACATTGTCAAAAAGTGGCCCTACAGTGTGCCATTCCAACTGCATTCGGATTTCCCAGACAAGCCATTCCAAGGAAATCTTTCATCTTCCATTCAAGTTCTGTTGGAAATGAACCTGTGGCATTGGAACAAATAGATTAGCAATACAGAGGCAGACAACGAGCTTTCCTTAACTCTAAAACTTCATTTCAGTACATTAGTTATAGATTTCTCTACTGCACGCCTTCCTTGTAGACCTTCCCTGTCTTAAACTTTTTGCAGCTCATGCTCTCCATGCCCCCTAGTGACTTAATATGGAATTGCAGTTCTTCATTTGTTAGAAATGCATTAGTACTTATTCTCAGGAGGATAAAAATGTACCTGCCTTAGCAGGATCTGGTTGACATCGATCTTGCACAGGCATTTTAACATTTTAAGATTGTTTGCTTTTCACACCGAATGAAAAACTAGCATAAGAATAATTCAATGTAATTGACTCCTGGTCAGCCCTAGTGGAAAGGGAATATGGGTGCATTTTTAGCATTGTTTATAATAGACTGTCAGAATTCACTGAGAAGAATGATTTGTGGTGCTTACAAATCCCACTGTGCAACAATAATCTTTGTCACTGACCTTGGCCAGGTATTTGTAATATTTTCCTCCTGCCTTTATCTTCCTTTGTGTATTTCACTGACGTATAAAGACAGGCATTTAATAAAAATTAAAAAGTCAAAAGAGACCCCAAACTATTATTTAGTAACCCTGGTATGAGCGAGGAAGGTCAAAAGGATCACTGAGCCCCGCAGTGCCCTAGCTCAGAGCATACATAAGAAAGTTTCTAGTAGAAGCTTATTATTTTTATAACCCGGGTTATGATCGTTCAGATGCTTAATGCCTGCAAAATATTGAAGTTTCAACCATTCCATTCCACTTCAATAAGAGGCCAACTTTTTTGCGGAGACTTTCTCTTCTTAAAAAACACCCAGATGCCAGGTCCTCCGCTAGGGTAAATCAGTGCAGCTAGGGGCCCGCTCTGTAAATGAACGTATAAGCTGTGAAGGGTGTCCATGCTGACAGCATTGGGGGAAAAGCTGACCCCATTGAAGTCAATGGCAACACTCCCACCTCCTCATCTCCCCCTAGCACAGATAGCAGCAGGGTGAATCTAACTACACTGCCATACCAGTTTGCCTCAGTCTTGTTCTGAAGAGACCTTCTCTTGGTAATTCAGTCTTCATACCCATTCTGGCCTGGACCTCTCTGCTGAGGCTGCTGGCAAGGTTGCCAATGAAAACCAATTGTGATAAGGGCTGGTTATTTAATTCATGATCATGATACCCTTCCCCTGGGAAATGAACAGATATCACCAACTCATTCCATATAGGCCATCCTATTTATTTGTCTAGCCCATTAACCCTACGATCTACTTTTTATCTTTTTTCTTTTAGAAAGAGGGCAGAACTAACCATTTGTTATTGATTGGCTAGTTCCATGCAAACTACACACTGATTGGATGAAAGGTGAAACCTGAAATATACTCAGTCACTAGCAAACAGGATTTTGAACAGTTTAAGCAACTAATTGCTACTGTCATTAACTTCACAGGGATCACTGACAAGACAAGGGATATTCTCTGATTCTGTAACAGGAACTAGGTCAAATGTTGCTGTATCCCATGCTTAAGTATCAAGAATATGTAAAGTCAAGACCTGATAGGATCACACCATGTGGTCTATAGAAAACTCATTCAGTACAGAATGATATCACCATCCCTGGTGTAGAGAGTAACTCTAGAAATCCGGCACCAGGCCTATTGCATTGGTGAGATGATTTCATGATCTACTATTAGGCTCTCACAAAGGTTAATTAATTTGAAGACATTCTAAGACGTAAGAGAGGTTCTATGTCCTTGTGTAGGGTTGAGCAATGAACCCGTCTAATACATTGGAATGGTTTTGGTGCTCCAAGATTCCCTGTATGGTTAGCAAATATAATCCCAGATTCTGAAAGTGTTAGGGCCAAATTTTCAAACAGGCTGCCCCAGCGGTGTATGCACATTCACGCACAAGGTGAGCGATTGAGTAATTATTCACTGCGGAGACGAACATGAGCATTTTCCATGAGCACTTGATGTGTTGTGGAGCAGTGTATGGAGTGTGTAGACCAGGAAAAGGGTCTTGGCTACACCCACTTACCCTCACCACACCCATCTGAGAGGAACAATCACTTCATCATTCCATTAGCCACAAGCTGGTGGGTCTTACACTTACCAATAAAAAGAAAATGAAGCAACCACTGCCTCCCCCCTTTCCAGTGCACCCTGCCCTCAGTAAGAGAGTTTCCTGGACCTTCCCCACTAATCACCCAGCTGTACCTTCTGGCTTCACTTCCTTCCTGCTGCCTCACCACACCTGCTTTACTCCAGCCTGGACAAAGTGTGTGTGGCTTGGAAAAGGGGGTTATAGCTTTGTGGAAGAGGGATGCCCAGATGGAGGTTTGCTTCAGTTTGGGCTTGGCTGGAACATGGCAAAGAAATGGAACTTGGCAATGAAACCCATAGAGCTCCCAAGTTGTGGACCAGTCAGCATGGTGCCTTCAAGCCAATCCTGGGCGTGGAGATAGAGCTCCTCTTTAAATAACTGAGTCCCAAACAAAGGAAATTACCAAATTAAAAAGCTACCTTAAACTGGAGCTGACGTATCGGTGCTGGAATAATGCTTGCATGGCCATTCATCTCCTTGAGCTGTCTCTCCGTACAAGGAAGTGTTTTTCTCATATATAAAACAGTAATAAGCAAAAAGTTTTTGATTATTTTTCAAGGAGAATCGATATATGGTGTGGAATTTTTAAGACACCAATTTTTTTATGTCAGGTTTTTTCCAGGTCTATTTTCCTGCACAATTTTCCAGCAACGCACTGGAACCAAATTCCCCCTTTGCTCAGAGTTTTGAATCATGTCATTTGGTTATAAAAAGATGAAGGAATTGTTGGCGTAATTAAAGAATGTGGATTTTTTTTTTAAAACAAGGTTTACTACGTCAACAGTGATTTAATATCTGTCATGCTTGGGTTATTTTTAACAATACATATTCAAAATTGGTCTTAATGCCAGATGAACCTAACAATAAGCTCATCACAGTGATTACTGGAGCTTCTTAAAGAGGCAACCCCGTACCCAAAATATTGGTGAGGGAAAATATATTCCCACATAAGGTACATTTGGAACACAAAGTCAATTTGAATATAGTTACAACGGTGGAGGAAGCTTTTAAAAAGTTGGATTTCTTCCAGATTTTAATTTATGTGATCATTAATACGAATTTATTCCAAATATATTAATCATTTTTAAAAATGTTATGGCTCTGATTCAGGAATGAATCCCTAAGCACGTGCTTTACTTTCAGTCTTATTGCAGTGCCTAATGTTAAGCATCCTTCCTAAATAGGGATTCTTTCTTGTATTGGAGACAAATTATCAAAATGCAGATTCAGATACAGTATAAGTGCAGAATCATATCTGTGCCAAATCCCGAGCTGGTATAAATCGACATAATCCCATTGAAGCCAAGGGAACTTTGGTGTTTTATACCAACTAAGGTTCTGGCCCATAGGATCCTAGATATTAGAGCTGGAAAAGTGATCACCCAACTGAGCTCTCTGCCAGTGCAGAATTATTCCTAAAGTACAATTTATCCTGGGATTTTCAGTTTCAATCCCTAAAACCCAAAATATCAGCATTAAAGCTAAATATTTGGGAACTGGTGTTTAAAAATATAAAATACTGAAAACCATCAACATTCACCGTTTTGCAATGTTCATATTTTGGGGAAAAGAGTATACTGAGAATATAAGCTCTTTGGGGGCCCAGACCATCTTTTCATTAAGAGTGTGTGTGTGTGTTTACAGTGCCTATTGCAGTGGGGCCTTGATCCCGGATTGGGGCCCTCTAGCAGCTATCACAATATAAATAATAGGAGGACTTGTGGCACCTTAGAGACTAGCAAATTTATTTGAGCATAANATCAACTTAGGTTTGAACAGAGACTGGGAATGGCTCGGTCATTACACTAATTGAATCTATTTCCCCATGTTGAAGCAGCCTCACACTTTCGTGTCAACTGTCCGAAATGTTCAAAAGTTATTATCACTTCAAAAGTTTTTCTCCCCTGCTGTTAATAGCTTCTCTTAATTAATTAGCCTCTTACAGTTGGTATGACTACTTCCACCTTCTCATGTTCTCTGTATGTATAAATATCTTCTTACTGTATGTTCCATTCTATGCATCCGAAGAAGTGGACTGTAGTCCACGAAAGCTTATGCTCAAATAAATTTGTTAGTCTCTAAGGTGCCACAAGTACTCCTGTTCTTTTTGCTGATACAGACTAACACGGCTGCTACTCTGAAACCTGTCAATATAAATAATAATAGCTGAAATACCTAATGTTGCTTCTTCCCAGACAGAGCTAATAATTAGTCCTCTTCTGGTGTAAATTTCAAATCCTGATGTTGTAATGTTCCATTTGGGACACATGCTACCATGACCTCAGGAGGGTTTTCCCACAGCGTGAGTGGGAAACCGTGGCAGTTTTGACTCTCACTTTCCCTGGTATTCCTCCCATTAGAGGGGTTGCATTTTCCCCAACTCACAGAGCAGACAGGCGGTTTGGGCCTGACATCTGTCAAGTTCCTGAAACCAGCACAAGACAGCCCTTCTGCATGGATGCTTTGAGTGCCCTCAGTGCCTCCTAATTTGTTAATATGGCTTCTACAAGAGTGGTGCTCCCATCTGTCTCTGCCTTCAAACACCATTCCCAGGAGTTGGTGTAGAGGCCCTCACTAGATGCAAGGGAAACCAGAGGCTGCTGATGTTGGTACTGTCAACATTAACTCAGACCTGAAATCCCCATGGGAGAAGGAAGAGATGTTGCAATGGGTCACCTGGAGAGCAGAGTGAGAAAACCCACCCTTGAAAATAATCACTGTCCAAGATTATCATTGATCAATTTACATCACGGTGTATTTTCAGCAGGGAGCCATAAGCTGTGTACTTCCATGGCAATTTCACGAGGACAGAATTAATGTTGCCACAGAATTTAGGGGTTGCTGCCATAGACTTGGGTTCCATTGTGCCAGAGACCAAAGGGCCTTGCATATAGTGCTCTCTTTATAATATTTTTGGTCACCGCTCCATTACAACCGTGTAAATCCAAGCTATTCCTCTGGTCGTCGGGGATTCACTCTGGAGATGCCCTGATACAACAGAGAAAAATGTGGCCCTTAGTGGCAAGTTTAATCATATGAAATGAAATATTATTGGCCTTTCCCTGCTAGGGTTTGACTTTGTGTTACCGTCAGTGAATAAAGCCAGGAATTTGTTTAACCGATTTCAGGGAAAGTCAGTAAGGAGTCTAGTTCTTTAGTCTCTAGACTGAGAGCTAAGGGAAAGCTGTAATAAAGCCATTCAGAAAATGACAGGTTACAGGGCTGTGTGATTTGGAAACTGATTTCTCTTGAGTTGACTTATTGTCCTTTGCCGGTGGCAGAGATGTTGATGTGCATCCTCTGTTGTATTTTACATCAGGACCCAATTGAGCTTTCCTGACTGGGAACTCGTGCGTGAAACTGGGAGACTGACTAATGCCAGCGATTCCATGAGCCATGTGGCCTTGAATGTTAATACCAATTTGCTTAATACATTGCAAAATAAACATCCTTTGGGTTTTCTACCCAAACATACAACACAAAAGGGGAGGTAACCAGAGGGAGAGTGACCCTGAATCACATGGCTGAATCATTACAAAATGAATGTTTTTTTCCGGGGGCTGGAGAGGAAAGAATGACACCAAAAATGTGCTAGTTTGTCTTGTGTGCATGTTCTCGGATGGAACTCTCTTGTGGTGCAGCACTCTTTGCTTCTCCTAGAGAGGCGTGAAATCAAACATAAATAAGATTTCTTTTTATTCGTAATCCTCTAACCTGTCCCAGAGCACTTGGAGCCTTTACTGATATGGCTGTGTTGAACTTTTACTGCAAGCCATAGAATCATAGAGTTTAAGGTCCCTGACTGTCTGGTTGTGCCAGTGTTCTAAAGAAACAGAGAGTCCTGTGGCACCTTTAAGACTAACAGATGTATTGGAGCATAAGCTTTCGTGGCTGAATACCCACTTCGTCAGACGCATGTAATGGAAATTTCCAGAGGCAGGTATAAATATGCAGGCAAGAATCAGTCTGGAGATAACGAGGTTAGTTCAATCAGGGAGGGTGCTTGACAGAACATCTCAACAGTCCACTGCCCAGCTGTTTCACAATGCTGGTTGAGGCTAAAGCTCCATCCTTACCACTGGACCTTGGTATGTTCCTGTGCAAAGGGAACTCACAGCATGAGTGAATTTCTGTTGCATACTGCAGCACCTGCAGGTACATGCAATGTAGTGACAAGAGGACAGGATTTTAGCCATTGTGCATTGCAGTTTTAATGTTGTTTTACTGGTGTGTGTGTGTGTGTGTGTGTGTGTGTGTGTGTGTGTGTGCGTGTGTGTGAAGAGATGACAATGAGGACAGTAAGCGCCCAGGCCTCGTCCTCTGTGCACAGAACCTGAGTAAATGTATTTTGTGCAGGGTTGCTCCATACCAGCAGGGGAATAGAACGCCCCTCCTCTGCCCCTAACCACCACCATGGCCACAGAATGACAGGATTGCTGCTTACTCTACAGCCCAGTGCTACCAGCTTTGGACTGTTGCAACCTCTCCAGCTGCTGTGATCCTCTTTCCCTTTTGTGTGTGAGTGCGGATTAGTGCACCCACATGCATGCAGTTCCATGGGCCGCCCCCCTTCCACCCCACCTACCTGATCCCTCTACAGTGCCATAAGTGGGGGCCTCCCTAGAGCAGAGCTCCAGACTATTTAAGGGGTGAAGGAGAAGAATCTCCATCTTCTGACTCCCCGCCCCACTAACCAGTGCTTTCGCTCTGTCCGGGGCCTTCTGCATCCTGCCATTGGGCTGGGAGCTTTGTTCCTTTCAAAAGCAGTAGCATCTCTTTATTCCAGTGCAGTCCTGAGAAAAGCAGCTGGTTCTCTCTATTCCCAGTGCAGTTTTTGTTAGAAGTTACCAGGCAGAAACTTCATTTTTACTCAACACTTCCTGCCCAGTTCAGTGTGTAATTGGCTTTCTACTTCCCTTTTGGCGACTGAATGGCGAACATCGCAACTAATGTTAAAAAAAAAATCTAAAGAAAACTGGAGGAGCAAAAAGACACAAGCCCATCCAGCGTTCCTTCCATTGACTCCCTGAAACAGAAATGATGCCTCTCTCTCTCTCTCTCTCATTTTTATCTCCCAGCCACCCACAGCCCGGAACCTGGAGCTGCTTCCTCAGGCATATTGAGTTTTGTGCCTTTAGCCCTGGCGAAGGGACAGTAGACAAGGGGCCTGAACCTCAACTGGTGTAAACTGGCATAGCTCCAGTGACTTCACTGGCTCTCTTTGCTCCGCAGTTATATTCAGTCATTCTTCTGGAAGAATAACAAGCTTGCTGCTTCGTTTTTTGCTGCTCTGCATGTAGTTGGTTGTGTTTTCTTAACAGCTTCCTGCTTTCATTTGTTTTTAGTTCCAATCTGAGAAGACTGCAGCTGGGACCTTAGCACAGGATACACAGAAGGACACAGTAGGCAAATGAAACTGTGCCAGGGAATCTGGGCTGAGATTTTCAAAGCTGTTTAAGGGATCTGAACACCCAATTCCTTTAATTGTAATGGGGAATTGGACTTCTAAATCCCGTCGGCAGATTTGAAAACTTCAGGCTTTAAGCGGGTAAAATGGAAATGCACAAGCTGGAGCTCAGCCTGGACACATGGCATAGGACCCCAACTCTTCCTTAATGTTCTGTGTGATCTTTAAGAACCACTGTGATCAGGACCATTGCTTTACATAATCCTCTACTAGAACCAAATTCCATTCTGTGTATGTGACTGGGACCATGGACCACAAGGTCAAACTACCATTCATGCAGGGTGCTATATTTTTCATATTGGTTTTAAAGTGGTTGCTTGGCAAAAGCCTCCCATGTACTGTGCCATGCTCTCCATCATTTCACTGCATTGAATTATCACTTTGTCAGATTGAAAAGAACAACCACATACAGCCCCAGAGCAAAGTGTCTAAGCCAGTGGTCCCCAACCTTTTTCTTCTGGCGGGCTCCAAAAAAAAAAAAAAACCCCGAGCGCTGCCGGCGGAGCAAAAAAAGAAAAAACAAAAAAACACCCCGAGTGCTGCTGGCGGGCGCCAAGCGCTGCCAGCGGAGCAAAAAAAAAAAACCCCCCGAGGGCTACGCGGGTGCATTTACACCTCCCGGCGGGCGCAATGGCGCCCGCGGGCACCGCGTTGGGGACCCCTGGTCTAAGCGGTTGACCCTTTCTCCTGCATCTGCTGCTAGCAGTCACAGCTCCCACTTGGTCATAGTTTTCCATTAAATGTGGTGTCCGGCACTTTAAGGGGAAAGCTGGCAATTCAGAGCAATGGAAAGGTCAGGAAAGTTTTTCCCCTTTGTCTTCCTCCTTCACAGTCTGCTTCTTAAACTCACTGGGTCAAGCATAGCACCACAATCAATAATAGAGGCAGGCTACAATATTGGTACAGTCAATGGAGGTTTGGCCCAAGATTTTAGAGTACATTTTATCATTGGATAAGGGCTCTAGGACCCTGTGAGGTGGGAGGGTCCCGGAGCTCAGGCGGCAGCCTGAGCCTGAATGTCTACATCGCAATTAGACAGCCCGTTAACCCCAGCCCCGCAAACCTGAGTCAGCTGGCACAGGCCAGCCATGGGTTTTTAATTGCAGTGTAGACATACCCATTGAGTGACATCCTGGCCCCATAAAGTTAACAGCCCTTTTTCCATTGACTTCAGTAGGGCCAAGATTTCACCCTTCTTTCATTTGTTTTGCTTTGCATCATTCTTCCAGGGCCTGATCCTACGGCCCTTGGGTCCTTACCCACTGAATGAGACTACTCAGGTGAGTAAGGGCCAGGTCAGGTGTGACAGGTTTGCAGGATCAGGCCTCCATTTTATTTATTTATTTTTGCTCTCGAAAGCACACAAGAAACTCATCTCATAGGCTGCATACGATAGCTATGGGGAAACATTTCAAAGTGCTGTGATTTACATGCTCGAAAGGCCCACAGTGCTTTGGTTCAACTAGCATCAAGGCAGTAAATTAATTCTGCAAGGGTCCTGTCCAAACTTACATTGATTCTGATTTTGTTGAAAATCAGCCATTAGCTAAGAATTACTACCAGCATTAACGGAAATGCTGTAGTGATCATTAATTGGAATTAATGGATGGGTAGTTTTTATAGGAGATTTGAATGAAGGCAATATTCCCCTCAAAAACCATTTTATTAGAAATTGGCTTGCCAGCTATAAATGTGATGCCACAACAAGCCATTCCACAATGCTTTATCCATGGCCTGATGTGTTTTTAATTAAGGAAGAGCAAAACACGTAAAAATGTTTTCATAAAAAAGAGACATATAACAAATAGCTATTTATTTATTGCATAATGGGAGCCATGAAACAGACAAAGAGACAGTGCTTGGAATAGAGATGAAAATGCTGCACCCCGTTCATACAGGGCACCCCAAATATTTTTAGTGTCGGAGCCCAGAAAATGTTTGCCTCCTGAAAAGTGCTTTATCTATTTCCACTATAGACGTTTGAACAGGGGCAAAGAAAATGCTTATCTCTACTACCGTTAGGACTGATTATAACTCCTCTACCATCAACAGCACCACTATACGCCCACTCTGGGCCAGAGCCACAGTTTATCTGATTTAAGTCAGCTAAGGAGGTAGCCCCCTCTCTATCATTTCTAGGATAGACCACAGCACATGAAAGAATGGGGCTAAATCCTTAGCTGGTGTAAATCATCCAAGCTCCATTGAAGTGAATGAAGCTGTGCTGGTTTACACCTGCTGTGGTTCTTGCCTCATGGCCTTTCTCCATATTGCTCGAAGTGTATTACAAAGATAGGGCAGTGTTATTATCCTCACTTTGTGCTTGGGGAAAATCGAGGGACGGATGGTTAAGTGACTTGCCCAAGGTGACAGAGTAAGTTAGTGGCAGAGCCAGGAGCTCAGCAACCTAATGACGAAAATCCCACAGGGGAAAATAACATATTCAAATAATCCCTGCAATGTTTCCCTTTAGCCTTTAAATGAACCCAATTGTCTTTTTTCTTTTTTAACCCTTTGAATGCTTCAGCTAATCTTTCTAGCGGCTTTCTGCCCTGGGCTCGCTTTTGATCTGGGAGCTCATTCATTGACCAGCTTGTGTTTCCCATGAAAAGAAAGGCTTCCACTGTGCTAAAGGACTTCAGCTGTATGCCCCCTGTGACTTCTGGAGATAGGAATCCACATGTGGCTCACGTGAACTTTGCATGAGGATTTTATTTGTCTCATAGGCACACGTTTCAAATGTGATGTGCCTGTGAGTTTGAAAGGACGAAGAGTGAAACACGTGTGAACCACACCAGAAAGACGCATGACACGTGGGGCCGATTTTAGAAACGAAGAGGGCCAGAACAAGTGAGGTATGCAGTTGAATGTGCAAATCGGGAAAATGTATATACCAGTAGTTAATTATGGTAACTTGCATGTACATTTTAAGTACATAGTTGCACATGCATTATGCACAAACTCAATGAAAATTTGGGCTTGTAACCTTCACACTTGAAATTCACATGAACCAATTTCCCAGAGCCATGGTTTATGGTAGAAGGTAGGGATCAAAAATTGTCACTAACCCAGCCCAATCATGTTCAAGGATGTACAAAACACTATTTTGAATACAAAACTCTCCTTTTCTCTTTCAGCTTGGTCACACACCCTCATTTACACTATACTACTTTGCCTGTTTTGGAGTAAAACACACATACACACACACATATATGTAAATAGTAATGTGTATTCAGTTAATTAAAATCTCCTGGTTAACCTAATGTAGCTGGAGACATACAAACTAAGGTAGATTTCTGCAAACATGCAACTGCATATGAACATCAGATATGAAAGGGATACAAAGAACACATTGCTTGCCCTTAAAAAAACTGATGGCATGGGCAGTGCTGGAATTTTCTTGCAGGGCTTCCTTCAGTAAAAGATTAGCAGCTGCCACCATTTTGATGGCTCCCCCAGCAGTAACAACACAGTGGCACAGAACGCCAAGAGACACACCAGATGCACTCTGTCTGTCCCCGGCACTGCATTGCAGCTCCACCCCGCATGGCAGTTATTCGCTCCTCTCTCTGTACAAAAGCCAGCTATGTTTCAGGCAGAGGAAGAAAGCGCAAGAGAAATAAAACTGTGTTCTGTGATCAGAATCCTCATTAAGGACAAAATATTGGAAATATGCCATATTAGAAATGCTATTACCATTAATACCGACGCTACAACCCTGGGGAATTAGGCAAGTTTACATAGCAGCTGTACATAAAATTTGGCTCAGTGAACTCCCTCTCCACCTTGTTTGCACATGGTGATGACAAATTGCTTGTGTACTGTACATTGGTTTTTTTTTTTTTTAATCAAAGCTATTTGATCCAGTGATTTATTTGCGTGGAGGGAAAACCACATAAAGATCTTGGAGCTGCAGACTGAAGTAAATAGTATGTTGTAATATATTTAGCAAATGATAATGCAAAAACCACAGACAAACAAATATATACGGCTGGGTTGAAGCTATATCAGGAAGAGAGTTTGGATGGAGTTTCCCCAGGCAAGGAAAGAGTATAGTCCAGCATATCAGACACTGGACCCGCGTTGGGAAATTTGGTTTCTACTCTATTCTATTTTACGCGTGCTCATCACCATAGTATCTGAAGTTCTGTTCCTGACTCTGCCACTCACTTGCTGTATAGTCTTACAAAAGTTATTTAATCACGCCGTGCCTCAGTTTCCCTATGAGAAATATGGGGTTAATCATGCTTGCCAATCTTTGAACAGTGTTTCGAGCGTGATCAATGAAAAGCACCTTGATAGCGGTGATGATAGAAATACATCTGCATATTCTGTGATGGCTGTTGTTGTTGTTATCTCAGTTTGTTAGGGAGGCTCTCTTTTAACGCACCATTTGTTTTCTGGATGAAGCATTACCCTGTCAGAGGCAGCCTCCAACAAGAACAGTCAATAGGTTCCCTTCCTCCACAGCGCACGCACATATACTCTGCTCAGCATTCCTGATGTGGAAGTAAAAGGGCCTTTTGCAGGCTCTTCCTGTTTTTCTTTAACGAAAAGCACCGTGGGCTGTTAGCGAAAGGGGCTCCAGCGACGTCCCTCCAGACTGCAGTGCTCTAGTTGGTTGCAGAACAGGGTGCTGTGCCACACTGCACTCTTCCCCTATCCTGCCCAGGTGGCTCAGGCCTTCCCAGACAAGTCTCCCTACTCATTCAGCTGCCAGCCTCTCCGCTGAGACCACGGGCAAGGCTTCCAAGTCATGCCAGTCATAGGGGCGGTTTGCCTGATGGTGACAGTGAGGAACAAGGAAGTGGACTGAGAAAATCAAAGCAGTTTCACACAGCCACCTACAAGCACTGAGGTGGGAAAGCCTTCAGTTACCACTGCCCCGGACTGGACTCAAACCTGCACTCTTAGAGCTGAGAAGCTGGGTGTCTAATTACCGATTTACTACCAGTCCTCCCAAGCCTTGGGGGGAGAGGGGGAAGGGGTCTCTGGGGATGAGGTGATGGGAGAAGAAGGGAAGCATTTGCAGAGGGACTTGGGCTGTACTGGGTAGCAGTAAATGGCAGCAGCCATTTTACTATAGGTCTGAATAGGTATATGAGAGGCAGTGTAGCCTCTAGTGGATAGAGCACTGGAGTGGGACTCCGAAGACCTGGTTTCTGGGTGACCTTGGGCAAGCCATTGCTTCTGTCTGTGCCTCAGTTTCCTCATCTGTAAAATGGGGATAATGATACTGACCTCTTTTGCGAAGTGCATTGGCATGAAAAAGTGCTCCATGAGAGCTGGTTATTATTCTATACCATGTTAAATGTTGGAATCTGATTTATATGAAGAAGAATACAGCAAAACTGGCAGGATCTTGTATGATCAGATTCTGAGGTGTGTGTCCAGCACAGCCCTAATGTAGGTGTGTACTGTGTATATAGTACAATATACTTGGATGACCATGGCGGATTTGCCACTGGGCCAATGGGGCCTGTGCCCAGGGGCCCCAGATAATTGGGGGCCCCTAGAAAAATGGTCGCCCCCACGCCCCGACCTGCTCCACCGGCTGGGCGCTCCTGCCGGAGAGTGGGGTCAGGGCGCGGAGGCTTGCCCGCTCGGCCCACCTGGCACTGCAGTTGGGTCATGGGTGCTTGCCCCGCTCCACCCGACTGGCGCTCCGGCACAGGGGGCAGGTGGGCAGAGGAAGGCAAGCTCCTGCGCCCCAACCCCACTCCCCAGCTGGAGCACCGGGCGAAGCAGCGCAAGCCCCCACACCCTCACCCTATTTCCCTGGCAGGAGCGCTGGGGGAGGCAGGGGGGATGGCAGGCCGAAGGGGGGGGGCCACCACTTGCTCTGGCCCAGGGGCCCCACAAAACCCTAATCCGCCCCGGTTGGTTGAATATGTTGGGGAAAATGCAGCATAATTGTTTTCAGTTGCATGACAAACATTTTAAATATATCTTTTAAATATTGTTTTCCCGCAGGAAAATGGCTGAAGTAAATTAACAGCTGTGCCTTTAAAAACTCTGGTGCAGACCTTCAGCTGGGGTAAATCGGCACAGATCGCTTGACTTAAATGCCCATTTGTAACAGCTGGGGATCTAGCCTGGTATCTTCTTGCAAATGAGAGAATTGTAAATATATATAACGTGTGTGTAGCTATCTATGAATAATGTGTCTTTCCATATCAAACGGGGAGCTATTGACAGCAAGCAACGACCTGGAAACCACTGATAAGAATGAACTGCGGGTCCAGTATTCTCCGCAACCTGTGATTTATGAACTCAGAATTAGCTGCCTCCTATTCAGAATGAATCAGCCATCTTTTTTCTTTCTGAGCACTCTGCCAAGAGTGTGCCAATATCATACATGTTTCTAAGTGGTATTTGACCTGTCATTGATCTTTCGGGGCCAGGAATGTTTGCTAAAGGATTTCTTTTCTGGCTCAAAAAGGGCAGCGTAATTTGCGATCATGTTCGTTTTCCACTTGCTTTTCATTTGAGAGAAATGGCCTTCCTTGCCTGTCTGCTCAGTCAGGGCCATAGTCGCAATGATGTCAAAGCTTCTGTCTGTTTCTTTTAGATCTGGCATCGGCTTTTGATACCCTTGACCGGGAGGCAGCTCTGGAGCCTAATGGGGGTGGATTAGAGTAATTCTTGAGCACCTCTGTACCTTTCTGTCACAGGGCTCAACATGTAGACACACGTGATGGCCATTCAGTAACTTTGCTACAGGATGGAGAGACCCACTTGCTTAGATGTGCTTTTTGGGAGAGCACATTACATCTGGGCTCTGTGATCTCCACTGGCTCCCATTTTGCTTCTGAATGCAATTCAAGGTGCTGGGTTTGACCTCGGAAGCCATTAAAGGGTTTGGGCCCTGTCTGCCTTACATATGGTCTCTCTCTTCGTATGTTACCATGGCAAGGTCAGGCTAACAGCTCTCTAGTTTAAAAAGGGGGCTAATGGTAAGATATTTTTGCTGAGTTACCTTTGATTCTGGAAATTACTTCCATTTATAGTGGACCATAAGCTGAATGTGTTACAAAAAAAGCAAACATCATTCTTGGATGTATTAGCAGGAGTGTTGTAATCAAGACACGAGAAGTAATTCTTCCGCTCTACTCTGTGCTGATTAGGCCTCAACTGGAGTATTGTGTCCAGTTCTGGGTGCCACATTTCAGGAAGGATGTGGACAAATTGGAGAGAGTCCAGAGAAGAGCAAGAAAAATGATTAAAGGTCTAGAAAACATGACCTATGAGGGAAGATTGAAAAAACTGGGTTTGTTTAGTCTGGAAAAGAGAAGACTGAGAGGGGACATAACAGTTTTCAAGTACATAAAAGGTTGTTACAAGGAGGAGGGAGAAAAATTCTTCTTCTTAACCTCTGAGGATAGGACGAGAAGCAATGGGCTTAAATGGTAGCAAGGGAGGTTTAGGTTGGACATTAGGAAAAACTTCCGAACTGTCAGGGTGGTTAAGCACTGGAATAAACTGCCTAGGGAGGTTGTGGAATCTCCGTCATTGGAGATTTTTAAGAGCAGGTTGGACAAACACCTGTCAGGGATGGTCAGATAATACTTAGTCCTGCCATGAGTGCAGGGGAGTGGACAAGATGAACTCTCAAAGTTTCTTCCAGATCTATGATTCTATGATTTTGGTCCAAAAGAGCCTGGACTTGTTAACTTTTGGGTCTCATGGTAAGGTCTTCCTTTTCTCCCTGGTTTTAAAGAAAAGGATTGGTTGAGGAGGTTTTAAAGAGGCAATTGATTGCTAGTCTGATAGTCTAGGTAAGAGTTTGCCATTTGATACTGGTTTATGGTGTAAGATTTATGAGGGTTTTTATATTGTACATATGCTGAGAGTGAAGGTTAAGCACTTAGGGCCTCATCCAAAGCTCCCGGAAGTCAGTGGAAAGACTTCCGTTGATTTCTGTGGGCTGTGCATCAGTCCCTAAGGGGGGAACAATCCAAAATAATAAAATAACCCAAGTTAGTTATCCAGCATATGACTGTGCTGAGAAGATGCTCTCCTGGCACATGCACAAATCAAGATTCCAAGATTTATTTACACCAGGGCCGGTGCAAGGAAGTTTCGCGCCCTAGGCAAAACTTCCACCTTGCGCCCCCCCACCCCGCTGCCTCTGCCGCCCCGTCCTTTAAATAGCCGCGGGAGCCCCGCCGCTTCCCCAGGGCTCCCGCAGCTATTTAAAGGGACAGGGCGGTAGAATCAGGGGAGCCCCGTCCCTTTAAATAGCCCCCAGAGCCCTGGGGTAGCAGGGGGCTCTGGGGGCTATTTAAAGGGCCAGTGCCCCCCAAATCTTAGTGCCATAGGCGACCGCCTAGGTCGCCTAATTGGTTGCCCAGCCCTGATTTACACTATCTTGCTTTCTCTAAAAGGATAATCAATATACCAAAAGTCAATGCATCAATAGTTATCCCGCACAAAGAGAGTATGGTAAAGAAATGTGCCCCAGACGTATTTACTTGTGAGATATTTTTTTCTTTTGTTGTATAACATCTTAGTCTCCTGCAGAATGTCTTGGATGATAATGGTAATTAAGTAGTAAGATGATGATGTGGAGCCTCCATCACGGGAGGTTTTTAAGAACAGATTAGACACACACCTGTCAGGGATGGTCTAGATAATTCTTAGTCCTCCCTCAGTCCAGGAGACTGGACTAGATAACCTCTCGAGGTTCCTTCCAGTCCTAGATTTCTATGATTTCTATGATCTACTCTATAGTGAAAGTAAAACAAATACATGTCAACAAAAACTCAGCCTCAGCTAGATTTGAGCTCACAATCTTTTAACCGTATGGCAAAGATTTTATCCACTAGACTAAGGTTAACAGCCTTGAGAATTTGCAGGTGTTAAATTAACCACCAGAGACAGCCCGTTTCATAAGTGCCACAGAAACATATTGAAAATTACACAGAATAATAATTAAAAATGGAATTGAAGGGCTAGAGACGGTAAGAAAAAGTATGTTGTTTTAGTCATAGAAAGCACTACATGTTCATGAAATGTTAGGTCTATTGGCATTATGCAAATTGGCATCGCTCCGTTGACTTCAATGTAACACCAGCTGAGGACCTAGCCCTATATATTTAGCTTCTTCAACCAAAATCCAAGTGATGAAGAACAAGGAGCTTCCTACCTTTTGGGGGCTCTGTTCCTCTATCACTATCACACTAAGGGGCTATAATGAGCTGTGCAGCCTCAAAGGGAGCAGGTTTATGTAAACACCCATAGGGACACATTTTCAAGGGAGGGTCTTAAATAGGGGCCACGGTATTTGCATGGGCTCCTATTTGCATGCTCAGAATGGGTAAGCAGACAGCAAGCACAGGGAGACTGTAACTGCCCAGTTGCCTATATACATGCCTTCTTCCACGGAAATATTAGTGAAAATAGAAACGCGTGAACATGCAATCTGTATGAATGCCATTTGCAAGATTGGCTCAGAAAGAGTAAAGCCCCTAGAGGAGTCCAATGACAATACCCTAAATTTGCCCATCACACTTAGACTTGCATGAATAGTGATAGCAGTGCTCTTCTTCTAAGTCTTTACGTCTCTGTCGGGACACGGAATACTTTTTCACTTTGCCCATTAAAAGGTTTGACTATCATGAATGATTCACTGACTTTCAGTCAGCACTCTGATTCACATACCTGTTTGTGTGTTGCTCTATCCCTACCTTGCAGAGATTTTTGGTGATGGTCCACGTCTGACTTTTACCTGATGTATTGATCCTGAAAACTATTTTGTTAGGCCACCAGGGTTCCAGCTATTAACATACACAGGCAGCATGTCAAGAACCAGGACGTTCAGCAGAGCTAGTCTCTAGGGGGCCTCATCAATACAGCTGGCCTGCAGCAGGCTGTCTGATTGGCCATGCCCCCTGATTGGCTACAGGGGCCAGCAGCAGCAGCTTGCTGGCTGCTCTATGCTCATCGGTGTGCCTGTTCCTGTGTTATAGGGTGACCAGATGTCCCAATTTTATAGGGACAGTCCCGATTTTTGGGTCTTTTTCTTATATCGGCTCCTATTACCCCCCCACCCCCTGTCCCGATTTTTCACACTTGCTGTCTGGTCACTCTACTGTGTTACCTTATTCCTGCTGCCCCCTGCCTTGCACCTAGCTTTGTCTCTGTCCCGTCCTTGCCTGCTACCCTGCTCGCTCCAGTTCCCAACTCCAGCTTTGACCCTTGGCTTTTGCTCCTGCGTCTGACTACTGACACTGACTCTGTGTTTGACCCTGGTCCTAAGTTCCTGATGCCCACTCTGACCACTAGGCTAGACTCCCCTTGTCCTGGTCAGCTGACATAGCATCACATCCTAAAGGCAGTGCCAAGAGCATCTAAGGCTGCCCATTTCTGCCATAAGAATGAGGCTGAAGCACAGGCCTGCATATCCAGTTCCTTCCCCTCCCCTCCATCCCCCATTTGTTCCTGAGGTCAGATATTTATCTCCATTAATCCAAGACCAAATCTTTCCTCCAACAGTATATTCCATAGCATCCCTTTACAATAGATTGTACCTGTAGCAGAGCTATCACTAAGAAATTCTGCTGCTTAATGAATTTTTAAGGCCCAAATGGTTGCTACTTGAAGATAATGGGCCAGATTCTGATTCCATTTACCCCAGTATAAATCTGGAGTGACTCCAGCAAAGTCAGGAAGTTAAAGTAGTGTAAACAAGATCAAAATCCAGTCCAATGATTTTATGTAGAGAAAAGAAATCCAGAGCTGTAAAGGCATGTATATTTGTGACTGCAACATGTCTGATCATCATTTATTCCTACTAGAGCCCGCTGAAGTTTTATTTGAACAAACTTTTTTTCTAATTGAAAAATGGCCTTTGGTGGAGGATTTTTTTTAATTAGCAGACAGTCAAAAGTTTTCAGACAAAAGGTGTCTATTTTAAACATAGATAAAACATTTTATTAAATTATTTCATTTACCAAACACTGAGTTCCAAAATGTTGGGGAGGGGTGAGCATTGAAAAGAAAATTTGTCAAATATTCTGGCGAATAAAACAAAAATGGCCCCATTTCAAAAAATGAAAAGAACTGTGAGTATAAACCCTATGGAAGGCGGGGTCGTCTTAGTCTGGTGCAGACAAGTATAACTAGGGGTTATGTGATACAATTTAGAAAGGGAAAACATAGGCTGAATAGCATGAAAATACTTTTGATGGTGAGATATTCGATTCTGGAATAGTCTGTCCAAGTATGTAGTGGAAGCCACAGGTAGAGATATTAAAAATTAGACTGGACAAAACACTGGAAAATGTACTGGAGAGAACAGTCATGTCAGTTGCTTTCTTGCTCTTCAGTTTCCATGAGTGCCCGCACACACAACCACAGTAAATAATACTTTCCTATTCCTTGGCACGTGGTAATAATCCTGGAAGTTACCAAGTTATTGCAATCATAATTACTACATAATGTGCAGCAGTAAGATGTCACAATAACCGTCTCCCTTACAGAGAGGGGAAAAAAATAACCTTGTATTTTATTTACCCTGTCACCATGTGGAACTTGCCTTACAGTGTAATTACATGGTCAGTAGTTACATTGCTCTACGGTTGACGGTCCCCTGTAAACAAAAAATAAGACCAACAAATACTACTTGCAACCATTCAGATACTAAATACAGAGGACGAGTCTTTCGAAACCTCTAGAGCCTGGGATAGTGTGCACACAACTGCATGCCTAATTTCAGCGCACAGTTATCGTGTTTGTGCAATGCAAATCGTGTACAATTGGCCCTGTGCAAATGGCTTCTCTTTACTGTGCAATTACCCAATTTGCATGCTTAGTCACCATAACGGTATGCATACATTAGGTGTGCAATTGCCTGATGTTACTATGCTTATCGTAGCATCATCTACAGGATCCCACTCATTATGGGGCCTCATTATGTCAGTCGCTGTATTTGCACATTAAAAAAGACAGTTCCTGCTCCAAAGTACATAGGCAAGACGGACAAAGGAACTATTAGCGTTCCCATTCTTCACAGAGAGCGATGAAGTGACTTGCCCAAGGCTATGCAAGAAAGCTACGACTAGAACTCAGATTGCTCGAGACTGAGATCAGAGTCTTAACCACTCGACCATCCTTCTTCTCAGCTGTACATTTGCTTGTGGCCACTATACTCCGTAGGGTTGAAAACCTGACCTATAACATGCAGTGGAAAATGGGGGGAGGAGTGAGGGAGAATGAGGAGCTTTAGTTATATGACCTCAAAAAGATGACTCCCCTGGAGTACCATAACATGACTGATGGAAGCTGACAGGGCAGTATGTCCCAGCTGCTATTTGCAAAACAAAGGAAAACTATATAAAAATATCAGCTGTAAAATTACTTGAACCCATTAGTTTAATTAGTATCATTAATCAAGATGAGACGCTTGATACCTCATGTACTTTCATGAGTAATAAATGAGCCTTTTATAACAAAACAGCAGGTACCTCCTCCTTCCCCTGCTTTTCGGTACCAATGCTGCTGCCTGAACATTGAGTTGATCCTGAACCGGAGTCTCAGGGCTGCCTGCTCATTTGGAATAAAGCCACTTGTCAGACAGTTCTGCTTGGAACAATCCAAGTTTTCCAGCGGGTCGAGTAACTGGCAGAATATTTCGTTTGAAAGCTCTTTGGGGTGGGGGACTGCCCATTAATTTGTTTGTACAGCCCCTGGCGCGACGATTGGTTCCTGGGTACTACCATAATAAACATGATTAACAATAATCAATCCAAAGCCTGTAGCAATAGCCTCTCCACCACTTGACCTCCCTGAGGAGGGAGCCTTCATTGAGCTAGTTTTTAAAGCTTCCATCTCCTAATGGAATCTGTGGATTGGATTAGCTGTAGCCCCACCGCCTACCCTCTCCTAGGGTGAATTCCTGGTGCATTTGCCCCTTCAAGCTCAAAGGTGTTTGCAGTTTTCACCCCCTTGAACCTGGCACAATGAATCTGTCCATTATAATTATATGTTGCCTTTCATCTGAGGTTCTCCAAGTGCTTTATGCATATTACCTTCACTGCGGGTGGTAAGTGTTGACTACATTCCTATTATTATATACACTCACAGATTGGGGCGGGAACTGAGATGTAGAAGTGTAAAGTGATATGCCCAGGGTCATACAATGAGTCAGTGTCAGAGACAGGGATGGGATCTCAGGAGAGCCGTCAGGCTTGCACTAGACACAAGAAGGTGTCAGGCCAGGTGCTGGCAGTGCTTTAATTTTCATGGCACTATCTCTACTCGCCACAAGTGGAAGCCAGTGCAATAAAGAATGATTGTCTTTTCTGATGTTCCTGAATCAACTATTGTCATAAAAATCATTCTGCTCTACAGCTGAAAGGGCCAGATTCATCCCTGAAACCCATGGAATTGCACCGGGATCAATTTGGCGCTACAAATTGTTAGATTATTATTTATATAATGGTAGAACCCCCATTGTGCTTGGCACTGTACGGACACCTAGTAAGAGAGAAGCATTGCCTTGGAGAGCTTACAATTTAAATAGACAAGACAGAGAGCCTTGAAGAGAAGTGAATTGCCTTTGTCACGTAGCTGGACAACGGGAGAGCCTAGATCAGAAGAGAGTCAGCCCGGGACTCAAGGTGGGAGACCGCTCTGGAGAGACCTCTTGTGCTTAGTAAATTGTATGATTACAGATCCCCTGCCCTGGCTCTCCATCTTTTGTGGACAGTGAGGTTTCCTCTAAGTAGTTCGATGAACCTGTCTCCTACGGATACCAGCACAACGTGCTTTCACTTGTGTGCACACTCTGCTGTTGTTCACTTTTCCCCCCTCATGCCTTGGCATAGAACTGAATCCACTGTTAGCCTCTTTGTAACAAGCACTAGTTACAAAAGGCTAAATGCTTTATTCCCAAGAATGGCCTTAAAGATAAGATTCACCAGCCGTGGCAGCACAATGCAGATCTTAGTAAGAGAAATAAATGTCCCTTCATTTTATAACTGTCTTTCCAGCACTTTATCTGCAATGGGCACAAACGGAGTCTTCGGCTATCTGCGTTACTAAATATATTAAAAGGTAACTCAGCAACTTCTGAAGGATATATTTCAAAATAGTCCAATGGTTTTTTTCTCCATTAAACGCACACTATTAAGTGGCCTTTCTCCTTTTTAATATCCATTTTCCTCCTGTGTATATGTGCCCAAGTTTCCTCTGGGCACAGGAGAATTCTAGTCCATAACCAAGCTGGGAAACACTTGATCATCAACAAAAAAGGCTATGAAGAGACTGCTTAATTAATCTCATTATAGGACATTGTAGGCTCAGGGATACACATAATTACTTGAATAACTGGAAAAAAACTAGTGAATGTTTATAGGTATTTTGGTTTGGTTTGTTTTTTTCCTGAGATAAATGGATGGGTTTGCATCTGTATTGCTTAAACCAATAAGTAATGCTGTATGGAGAAGTCCAAGTCACTTTCAAAGTGTTATACATCAACCTTGCAAGCAAAAGATCTGTGTGCAGCTTGTCATTTTAGAAACAGGCTACCCTGACAACCTTTTACACCTCTACCCCAATATAACGCGACCCGATATAACACGAATTCGGATATAATGTGGTAAAGCAGTGCTCCGGGGGGGGAGGGGGCTGGCTGCGCACTCTGGTGGATCAAAGCAAATTCGATATAACGCGGTTTCACCTATAACGTGGTAAGATTTTTTGGCTCCCGAGGACAGCGTTCTATCGAGGTAGAGGTGTACTTCTCCTTCCCTTTCTGAAACTTAAAAGGCAGAGGTAGCTTTCTTCCTTGCTACTACCAGTGTTGTTCTTTTGATGGCCAGTAACCTGTGATCTTGCACTGGGCAATAGGTTGCTTGCTTCTTGGAGACCGATAAATGTTGGCCTTTGCTAGCTTACACTCTGGATATATTTATCTTCTCTCGTTCTAACCATGGATGCTGAGTGCATTCAGAGAGATGGGAGTCAACAGCAATGGGAAGGCACTCAGCAATATGCAGAATTGAGCCCTCAGTCTGCAAGCCATCTATAGACAGCTGACAGATAATGTACATCACCACCAAGAGAAAGAGACAAGTCATTTCATTTTGGTTTGCATTCCCGCCTTTACGTAAACACTAAAATTTCAAAGTGATCAAAAAGCCTATGGTTGAGTTCAAGTTTTAATTTGCTATTAATTAAATTTTATTAACCTGCTAGTAAAACTGCTTGTACCAAAGCATCTGAGTATAAGTGCTTCAGTGATAAGCAGTTAGTGTGTCACTAATTTTAATATGAAAAGGGGGCTCATCCTTCCTTCTCTTGAGCTAGCCTGTATAGATAGCCTTCTCTCAAAGCATTTTTGGCAATTTTCCCTCAAGATGCTGATAAGGAAAATATGTACAGATTTACTCAACTTCAAAGTATAGTTGAGGCCTTAATTTATGATGTAATTATATAATTGGCTCAATTAGTCCCCACTAAAAATTTTATGTTATTGTAGCACATTAATATAGAAGCTCTGAAGTAAATGGAGGCTCTCACAATGTAAGAAATCTTCATCTTTTATGTGTTTTCCACTCCTATGCTCGCACACGTCACTTTAAATTGTGCCTTTTATTCTGTTTATTGGGAGTGCAGCTTGCACTTGTGCTCAGGGTTCTCAAGGAGAATGAAATAGGTGTCCCTAGCCTGGGGCTGACTCGCAAAGCTTTTGGGTAACTTTATCTTGTTAAAGCTTTGTCAGCCTTATTTGCATGGTGATTTGCATGCATTCCCTCTGATGCTTTGCACTGAGCGTTCTCATTAGAACACTTCGCTGCACAAACACTGGCGGGTTTTGGGGGGGGTTGCTTAGAGTTCTCAATTTGTTTTCCTTCTGTGTTGTTTGGGATACATTATTGGCTTCAAGGACGCCTGAATGGATCTTTGTTGTTACTAGGGTGACCAGATGTCCCGATTTTGTAGGGACAGTCCCGATTTTGGGGGCTTTTTCTTATATAGGCACCTATTACCCCTCCACCCGATTTTTTACACTGGCTGTCTGGTCACCCGAGTTGTTACTGATTTTGTTCTTTTCCACTTGACAAGCATTGATTTTTATTTTATGTTATTTGATTCTGCTTGTTTCTCCTTCTCTTCCCCCGTCCCGCCACCTTCCAGAATGTTACAAACATTGACGCAGCTGTTTTGTTCGACTGCTTTAGAGAAAAACCCAGCTTAACAGGGCCAAACCTAAATGACAGAGCTTCACTCCAGGAGAAAACATTGGCTTCATTGGGTGTTTCTGCAGCCAGTCCATGGACATAATGGAGGGCCTGGAAGCGGTACCAGATTTGAGCCCCTGCTCCCCCCCTTCCTCCCCCATGGCACTCTGGTCCAGTGGATTCACACCAACTGACATTCACAAAGGGGTAGTAAAGGCTTAAGTCATGCACAGGTCTTGTGTTGGTCCTCATTCTCCATAGCTACCCTTCCCACCATGACCCCCAGGCCACTCCTACTGCTACACCCTGATGCACAGTAACTGCAGAACTTTGTACTCTTTGGTGAGTGCAGGTGGCAGAGTCTCCAGGGGCAGGTTCCCTGCTGCCTGCTTTCCCACCCCCAACCTGCACAAATGCTTTCTGCTTAGTTTTGGGCCTTGTGCCCCCACGTAGGATGCCTCACGGTTTGCCCTGGTTTCATACCTTGATACCCCAAAGCCTCATTGTGTATGCACCAGCATTTCATTTTTTAATCATTTTATTTATATTTCCTTGGTTACAGCATCAGTAAAGAATTTCCTGTTGCCATGATGAGGTCTTAGGAATCCAGAAAAGATTGAACTGGGCTACGTCTTCAGAACAGATACCCTGAATTATTCTTTATATTTATACTTCAGCAACACTTAGGAGCACTGGCAAGCTTCAATCAAGGATCGGGGTCCCAGTGTGCTCGGTGCTGTACAGACCAATCCCAAAGAAGAAACTGCCTGCCCCAGATTGCTCACATGTCAGACAGGACATGAGCCGTGGACAAAACAGACAAATGGGGCTTTGGAAGGATCAGGTAGCAACACAGCAAACAAAACTTAGCAGACAATCTCTTAGCCAGCTAGACACCTCCGGAAAGAGATGTGGCCTAAAAGTTTAAAATGTGTTAGGACAGCAAAAAGTGCAGCATTTTCAAGAGGGCTGAGCATCTTCTGGTATTGCTTAGAGTTGCAGATGCTTATCAGTTCTGAAAATCAAACCTATACGCCGGTGAAATCACTGGGAGCCTTTCCACTGTCTTCAATGGACTTTGGAGCCGGCCCATAATTTCTATTATTCAGAGACATCAAGAGTAGCCAAGAATAAAAGGGAAAGGAAAGATGAAAACATAATTTTTCAAACTCTGGAGCTAAAGAATCAGCCAGCAGTTCATCCAAAGAGCTGCCAAAGCACCATCTGTCAAGGTTCCCCTCTTCGTTTTGTACGAGTTTTTTTTTTTTTAATGCAATGGTGCCAGCACTAACTTCAATTCAAAGATGCATTCAAGACACAAGCACCCAGACGATCAGCTGCTTATGAGGACCTCAGCCAAATGAGCTGTTTTGAGTTTGAAAATCTTGGAGAGAAGTGGCCCGAGAACAGGATCTGGTATGAGATTTGTTGCTTCCAGCCGAAGAAGGAATATTACTGGAGGGAGCCCTGCCATACATGGTCCTCTAGCACCTCCACTTCCAGTGCTGGCCAACACTCAAATGAAATATAAGGTTGAAAAAAGTGTCACCTGATCTTCTTAGAACCTCTACAGAGACTCAATTCCGCACAAACCTGAAGATTTGGTTCAGTTCTTGTTTTTTTTAGAACCTAGTCATCTATTGAGTCATCATGGCTCTGCCTATAGTAGGCCAGATTCTGCTCACATTCATAAAATATAGGTTTCCAGTCCAACTTCTATTGGTCAATGGAAAGATCCCATAGACTCCAGTGTATGTTGGATCAGGGTTTAAATCAGAAGTATCTCTACTGAAGTTCATTATACCAATGTAAAGCTGGTGTAAATGAAGGCACAGTCAAACCCATATGTTTGTCAAGAGCTACTAATGAGGCACCAGGAGTAGCACAAGTGTGTTTTTGTAGGGTCCATAACAACAACGTTTATTCTACTGTAATTCTCAAAAACAAAGTGGTAGACTTAAAAATAAAATGTTATAAAGACTAAATAGTTTGACATGCAGAGAACATTCCTCATCGGATTTTTACAACATTAAGGTAGACTAAATTTTTGGCCTAAAAACCTGTATCATTTCCATTTAAATATGTGTCAAAGAGCTGTCTAGAAAAGTAAAAATCAAAAGGAAGTAAAATTCCCCGAGTCAATGTGTTCTTTATGTTTCATTTATTTATTTTAGCTTGTGGTTTATGTTCCCATGAACTACTGCAGTACTACGTAGGCAACCTACAATTATTGAGGTGGCTCAGTGCCTATTAAAAAAAAAAACAAGTAATTTTGCAAAATTAATGTATCTTTTACAGCAGGAGATCTGAATTTATCTGTCTCTCCAGTGAAATTAACTTAGCACTAAAAGTTCCCCCTCATTGGACGTTAAAGACACAAAATGAAACCACCACACAAAGTTTTGACAAAATTCACACTTCTTATGCAAAAAAGGCCATGGGTAATTTACCACAGAACATGAATCAGCCTCCTATGTCACTGATGCAGCAATGATAACGTTTAGGAGAGGAAGAGGCTTTATCTCAGCTGCACAGTGGGCCATGCAGGTAGGGCTGGGAAGCCATAAATGTCTCTTTGCAGGTTTAAAAGCCATGCTGAGGTAGGAGGAATTGCTTATTGTGGGTAAAAACAATAATAATGATTTGGATACTTAATGCGGTTCTTGAATCGGAAGATGAATTAAAACAGTGGACCATATTCTCAGTCACTCCATTGCTGGTCTTGAGGGCAGAGATCGAAAGGGGTTTAGAGGTGGCTTTAGGCCACCATTGTACTTCTTGTATTTTTGGACTCTGCAGAGGCCTTCTTCTCCCCTTCCCTCTACACCCTCCCCCCACTGTAAAATTAGAGAAGCCTCAGGGCTGCTCTAAATTAAGCTTTGCTTCCCCTACCCCCCTGTGGGACTTGGCAGCAGAGCACAGCTGCAGAGCAGTGTACTCCAGCTATGCCCCAGACATGCCCTGATTTACCTCTTGCACAGGAGGCTGAGAGCTGGCTGCAAAAGAGATAGTGTCAAGATATTTCCGCCCACTCTTAGGCTTCTTTACACTGCCAGAATAATATAAAGGGGTCTGAATGTAACTGAGAATCCAAAGTCCAGTGTCTAGATCCTTTCATGGAAAGTGCTGTTCTGCACACATGTACAAGGCAAAACTTTGACCTGTCACTAATTAAACATTTCTGACTGAGAGGTAAGAAGGTGAAGGGGTCGCTTTGTACCCAATAGGCTTCAGTTCACCATTGATCCTCCGCCTGGCATTCAGGTTTAACTTCAAAACAAATGTTTTATGGTTCTGCTGAAAAGCTTTTCCATTTTACAGCCCAGCTCAAAGAGGGGTGCTTCTGTTCCCACTGAAACCTGGGGCTGGAGCAATCAGTCAGGATGTTCCACCTGGCTCCCTATTACTTAGCAGTCACAGATCTCTGGGGTAGAAAATAAAAATGCTTTTGTGGCTGTGCGTGCTCCTACCAAACTGCCTCCTCAGGTTAAACTGGAGGAGTTCTAACATGACGCAGCAGCTGGGCCGGTGCGTTCTCACTTCTCCCGGGATCTGGGAGCAGCAGGCTGGACTGCAGAAAGCTACACGTTTTCCCCAGCCCAATGGAAAGAAAGATAAAAGCAGAAAGAATTTTCATTGTCTAGCAGCAGAATTTCATGCAGCTGCATTTCAGGGGCTCTTACAAGCCCAGCTGAGATATGGGCATAGGCTAACTTCAGCCCAAATGCAACCAGCAATACTGTTGTGAAAGTACCTAGGCCAAACTGTGCCATGATAGACTGGGGCACTGCACGCTCCAAGCAGATTGCTGGTGCCTCAGTCGTGCTGACATGCACCCACAATTCATTTTGTGGGCACACAAGTGTGCTTGCAGTTTACGCCCAGGGAGGGCAGGCCTTTGAAAGTGTGCAGAATCGCTGTGCATCGGGCATAGGGCACTTAGGTCCCTCGGATGAACGTGGCCTTCAAGGACAGATGGCTGGAGAAAGAAGTTCTTAGAGTCATTGTTGATTTTCGAGGGCCTGATTCTGTAGTTGCTAACTCACGCAGACTTCACTGGGACTACTTGCCTGCTTGACATTAGGCACATGCTTAAATATCTTGCTGAATCGGGGCCTAACCGCCGGTACAGAAGGCTGGAAATTTCAAAGGCACCCAGGGGACTTAGCAACTGACTCCTTAAGAGTCCTTCCCAAATCCCAGCCGAAATGTTTACACAAGGCTTTCTTTGGCAAAACTCCCATTGACCCAAGGACTTTAGGGCTGATAGGTCCGGTATATTTCAATACTTTAATTGTTCAGGGACCTGTAACAGCTCAAAGAAAGGCCTCTGATTATTGACTTGGCCCTTCTACAAAATTCTGTCATGACAATAGTGCCTGGTTTATGCCCAGCACCTGGGTTCTTAAAACTGCGGGATAGCCTAGGTCAGGAACACCCTGCTATATTTGTGCTACACACTTTTTCAGCTGTCTCAAAGCTTCATGCTGTAGCAGTCGCTGGGGGTGTGCAATCTGATCTCTGTGATGACTTACATTCTGTGTGGAGGCTAAAGAGCCGGTTGCTTCTCCTCCAGAAAGTGACGAAGTCGCAGTGTGCTTAGGTGCCTAATGTGTGGCGTGGGGAAGGGGGATTTCTCTGCATCCCCCCGGGAGTGGGGGGGTGAACACTTCCCCGAACACCTCCATCACCCTTCCCAGTGGTCAAGTAGTTACGCAGTGTTGCCAATTTAGTCGTTTTCCAACCCCCGCCTGTAAATTCGAACACGCCCTCTAATCTCAATTCCTGGCAAAGATTCTGGAGCTAGCAAAGGGTCCACAGTAAAACTGTGGCCAGCCCTTCAAGTGGTTCCTGAAGATCATGCAAGAATGAGATGAGCAGAGAGGGTCTCCTCCTCCCTGTGCCATCTTCTCATCCCCGCTGTCTTGGCCACGTTCTTTTTCTCAGTCCTTTTCATTCAATGTTTTCCTCCTCTGAGTGGCGCTCTCGTGGCAAAGTGTGAATAGTAATGAGATGGTCCGTGTGAGCGACCTTCCCAACCCTCCCATGTCATCTATGGCTCCGCCACAGCTTGTCTTTGCACTCTCGTAAGCACAAAGCTGCGCATTAACCTCAGTGAGCATTTTACTTGGCATGATTTTCTTAAAAAATCGGAGTTCCTGAAATCCTTCCCTTTGAGCGGTTTAAGAAGAGCTGAGCTCCCAGAGCATGGAGCTATTCTCCTTTTTGTCTGTTCTGTCATTTTTCTGCTAACAAAAAAAAAAAAGTCGTTCAGCAAGTTACAAACAAGGATCAGACAAGAAACACAATTCAATTAGCCAAAAACCTCACCTGGGCTCAATCTCTATAGCAGCAGCGCCCCTGCAGCAAGGCATCTTCTTTGCAAAATAAAATAGACGAGGTGTGTTCTTTGTCAATTTCCCTTTGGCATCTGAGACAGAAGGACAGAGCTCTGCCAAGGAAGCCATGGTGCGTGGGGAAGCAGGAGGTCAGACAAACGACTGGAACCATATTTTGAAGGACAAGGAAGCAAGATTACTTCTGTCTAGTTTCTGATCCCTCAGGAGGTAGGGCTACAATGAAGGATTAAACATATAGCTATATACAGCATGTATGCAATGTACAGATACTGGCCGTATCTTTCTGTGTGTCTTTTTTAAATTTTCCCCAAACATCTACTGTAAGATGCCCTTTGTATTAGTGCTGATTGGCAATAAAACTGGAAAAGGGCTATAAACTTTAGCAGAGTCTCTGGGGCTAATTGTTTGTTTGTTCTGTGTCTTTATGGTTTATCTGTGGCTCAGCCACCAGGAAACCTAGACCTGCAGGAAAAAGCTCCTGCTTTGCCATCCTCTCACATAAGAGCTCTCCTTTCTGCTGCACACTCTGAAAATAAAGCGGAGCAAGGACCTGTTCGTACAGAATGGTCTGCTGCTTCATGTGATGTGCCTCTCACTCTGCTTAAATCCAAGGAATCAGAGAAGTTAGGGCTGGAGGAAAATCAACTCATCACCATTAAAGTCACCTCCCGGACTGAGCAGCAGGAAGTCCCCACTCTATTGTTGTGAGTGCGTTTTCTGCAGCAGTGACTCTACCCAGATCCTACATAGAAGATAGGTATATATATGTTACCTACAATACCTACCCCACGCAGAGGAGTTACCCCACAAAGGGAGACGTTCCAGGAAGACTCCAGGAAGTCCACTAGAGGTTAACTGTTGCCTTTGATTTTATATGGAAGGCGCTGAGATACCATAATGATGGGTGGTAGGGTAAAATCCATAGCTATTTCAAGGAATGACAAGTATTTGTCAATTCAGAGCAGGGGCGTGCGCAGGAATTTAAATTTGACAGCTTTTGGAGACAAGTATCAGAGGGGTAGCCGTGTTAGTCTGGATCTGTAAAAGCAGCAAAGAANGACGTTTTGCAGCATGAGCTTTCGTGGGTGAATACCCACTTCTTCGGATGCAAGACAAGCTTTTGGAGAGGCACCTTCTGTGCACGTATTGTGGCCACAAGGCTGGAGGAGCGCTCTGTCCCTGTCATGGCCCCAGAGAATCTGACTCTCCCCTCTGCATCCACAGGCCCAGAGGAGTTCTGTGTCCCCGCCGATGATTGAGGTGGCCTGTGCCCCTACTTGCCCCCCTTGTGTGCGCCCCTTATTCAGAGCAATTGTAACTGCTGAGTTTACATCTGTGTCTCCTTTTCCTCTTTGCCAGCAGATGATCTTGCCTGTCCCAAAAGCAAGAAGCAGATGTCTGTTTGGAAGTTTTGTACTGGCAACCATCACTGTGGTCCCATATTAGTTAGCCTGGCAATAGTAAGGTCCCTAGTGAATTTCATCGAGTCTCCAGCTTGTCTTTTTTCCCCCCCAGATGCTAAAGGGCGTGGCTTCTCAAGTGAAAGGCCTGCCCACCTTGAAGTGTTCTGCCTCTTTTTCTCCTTTCTGTGTCCTTCTGGGTTGCCAGTTCAGTAGGTATTTCTTTGCTAATGAAGACAGCAGGAGTCAAAGAGTTCTGTAGCTGAAAATGCCAGCCCCGCCTGTAGGGAGGAAGATAGAAGACCTGGGAAACACTGCACAAATATTTCCTGCCGGTATTCACTTGGATTTGTACCTGAATTTATTTGGGCTATGGTCACACCCCTCCTGTGTTCCCTTTCTCCAGCCATTCATGCCGTCCCATCATGCTGCCCCAGCAAGTCACGGAAAGCAAAATTCAAAATCAATTGGCACGTTCAAAAGATTTCTGCGGGCCTGAGCGTTGGGGATCCTGGTTCAAAATCTGAATTTTGGAAATGGCCTCTGTTTTTATAATGAGCTGAACAAATTGAAAGTGGAGCTTAACATGTGGGAGTCTGCAGGAAGAAATAACAAGCCAAAACACAACTAGTGTGAGCAACCCTAGTCCTGACATTTTCATAGCTGGGTATGCAGCGTCACGGGTATAATATGTGGAGCTGGATGAAGGACATACACTATGTCCAATTCAAGCTACATGTGATCTGAGTATGTTTGCACCCTTTCCTAGCAGGAGATTTAACAGAGATTATTTGACCCTGAGCAACAGTGTGGAAGATTGGAGAGGCAAGTGTATGGTTTGGATGCTCTGGCTGCCATTGGTATCAAGGTATCTTCAAATCTGGGCTGTATGTACATTGCCAGAATCTGGTGCAACACCAGAACAGAGGAAAGAAAAGGGTTTCACATGTCCTCAAATTCTTAGGCCTGCTAATTGGAGCAATTGTTTCGGGTTGACCCGAAATACATTTTGGGAAATTTTCAGCAGACTGAAAAGTAAAAAAAGATATACATAATTTTGGCCTGAATGGAACGTTTTGTTTGACCTCCAATGCTTCATTTTGATTTTGAGCTTTTTTTAATATGTCTATGTAAGTAAAAACGAAGAGAATGTCAAAACAGAAAGTCATTTTGAATCAAAAAATGGAAGGTTTGGAACATGTTGAAATGAAATAGTCTGACTTTTGGGGGGTAGTGTGTGTGTGGGGGTTCCTTTCCTGTTTTGGTTTGGTTTGGTTTTAACCAAAACAATTTGACAAATTCAACACAATTCCTGAAATGTTATGGTTGACCTCAGGCTGCATTCTTCACTGAAAAAAGGTTTTGGTCAAAAATTACTCCCTGTCCGACTGCTTATCTCCTGCTATTGCTTCCTCCATTCTCCCACCCATTTCCTGAGAGAATCAAATCCCAGTCACTTGTTCAGGTCCACCTCCTGTGTATGAAAGTTACTGAGCAGAAAGAACACCATGTGGTTGAAGTGACCAATCACAGAGCTCAGACACTGAACTGCAAATAGTGAACTCTCAGCAAGCAATTTAGGAGCAGCTCATGGGCTGAACTAGGCTCAGGCAAAACCTTCACTGAATCCATGCGAACAATGAACAAAATTCACTGCCTACTCTGAGGCAGTTCGCAAAGAAAGACAAAGGCTCGATTCAGCAGATGGTTTGGTTGCTGTGAATCATTCGGAGAGTTCCAAACAGCTTACTTTTGGTACAGCCTGCTGAGTGATGTGAGAATGAGGCTTTGTGATACTTTAAATGATAATGCTAATCATGGGTGATGAACAGATGGTTTTGTGGCCAAGACACTGAGACTTGGGAAATCTGGGCTCGTGCCCTGCTCTGCCACAGACTCCCTGGGTGATCTTACCTAAACTACTTAATCACCCCGGGCCTCAGTTTCCCCATCTGTAAAACAGGGATGATAAAACATCCGTTCTCCTAGGTTATGTCTACACTTGATACACTACAGCAGCACAACTGCAGCGCTTCAGTGTAGATACACACTAGAGTGACAAGCGGGGTTCTCTCATCACACATCAATTAGGTGGCGGGGCTCTCCGTGATCGATCCAGCTGTCTTCTTAAGAAGGCAGAATCTAGCACTGTCTACCCCAGGGGTTAGGTTGCCATAGCGACATCTCTCAGAGGTGTGGATTTTTCACATCCCAGAGAGACGTAGCTATGGCAGTGTAAGTTTTCAGTGTAGCCTAGCCCCTACACTTTGTCTGTGTTCTCCCTGCTTAGATTTGAAGTTCCTTGGGGTGGGCACTGTCTCTTATTATGTGTATGGTACAGCACCCCGCACAGTAATCGTAATCATAGGTTTTCCAGTGTGTTTCAAATTTAGTAATTGTCCCTCTGTGCATTTTGATGGGGATGAGATAGATTCAACATAGCTCTCTATGTCCCTCTTAGAGGGTAAGATCATGTTTTTTTCCACGGTCCAGGGAAATAAAATGCAAGGTTCATTTAGCTGTGATTTAAAAGTTATATTAAGGACCAGTGTTGGATGAAGCAGGATCAACATGCTTGTAACTAGATAACTCCAAATCTGTGGAGTGACCATTTCAGTAAGTCACAGCTGTCATGGTGGCCTGATTTATCCCAGATCACAGTCAGATGTACTGTAATGCCGTTCCATTGGTTTCAGTTTACAATAACTTTGTGTAGACCATATGCATCCTGGAGTGGAAACAAACCAAATAATACAGCCAAAGCCATCAAACGGCAGTGCAATCTCTCCATAGAGCCCACCTCTGAAACACATTAAAATGGATTTTAGGGAGAATGGTTTCCATAGAGGAATACATTTACCGTATCTGTGTTAAAAATAGTAACTGAGGACTGGGGGGAATGTGGTCTCTTGCAATGGCCTTTGTGAATTTCAAGAGGGATTATTAATTTCATTTTGTTTTACCTTCATGCTGGCAGGAATTATTTTTGCCAAACAGGAATTAATAAATGATCTGTTCATAAACAATTTATCATTGACCCCAACACACAGATCTGCACGTGCTGAATTTCTTGTGCAAAAGAAAATGAAACACATTTGCTAACAGAGAGGTGGGGAGGTGTTTGCCTTTAGGCCAAGAGATTCTGGCATTGGAATGTTTCCTCAACCTTGTTCATTACACTTTCAAAGTATTTTTTAAAGCATGAGGTTGCGCTCAGGAAAGAGAGGCTGTAAAACCACAGCCTTCTCTTTCAGACAGAGGCCCTGATCCTGTTCTCATTTACACTGGTGTCAGTCAGAAACCATTCCACTGATATGGCTAGCATTCTGCAGGTGTAAAACCGGCATAAGTGAAATCAGAATCAAGCCCATGATCTTGACCAACGACTTTGTTATTAAATTTTCTCCTTTGACAAGATTTTTTCTGAGCTCAGGGATCTGCAGACTCAGCCTGGGTTGTGAAAATGAAGCAAGGTGTGTGTCCTGTCTGCCTTTTCTAGCATCATTGGCTGCAATATTCAGTTTTGAATAATTGTGAAGACAATGGACCAGATTTTCAAAAACTTTGAGTGCCTAATTTGAATTTGTAATCACCATGCCTGTGCATGAAAGTTAGGTAGTTGCATGAGCAAATCGGCACTGCTGGTCAACTGTATGTGCAATGATTGGATTTGTGTCATAATCATGGTGCAAATTAGATGCACAATTTCCTGCAGTTTGCACACTCAGGGGCTGATTCTCTTCTCGCACTGGTTTCCCAGTGTTGTCAGTGGAATTATTTCTGATCTGTAGAGGTGTAAGTGAAAGGAGAATCAGATCCTATTATTTTTTAAACGCAACTCTATATTATTACACAAAAGAGAAGGTAACCCTTTTATTTTTTTTACTGTCTCAATTTTTTTCTTTTGGTATTTTTTTTTATTGCTGAACACACAATAAAGAGCATATAAGAAAAATATTCTGCAATGAGAGTTTGGGTGATAATTTCTTGACAATGTATGAGGCCAAATGAAGCACACAGCCTGCTATCCTGCAGGTGCCTTGACGTTACATTGTGGCAGTAAAAACTTATTTCTGTCAGTAAACTAAGCATGACCCAGAAGATATAGGGAGCAGATAAGAGCAGTAGCACAGAGTCCATTTAGCACTATTAAAAATGGTTAAGTAGACTTACGATCAGAGAGGCAGGGCTGAAATTTGAGAAAGCGAGGGCTGGGAGATTGATGGCCCATGAGTCAGTCTGATATTTAAATACCCACAGCACAACCTACCTGTCATAATGTTTTGCAGGTCAGGAAATTTTACTTCTGCGAAGGATATTCCAGGATGAGAAACAATGGCTGGTTGAAAGGCAGGGCTTCGAAGACTATCACAGTGAGATGGAGAAATGTCTTTAGCATAACCTCATGGGACTTTACTAGTCACCACACTTGAAACAATAGACATTTTCTTACCAAAATCTACTAAAGTATTCCACAGTAATGATCCAAACCCTCAGTAAAGTTGCTGTGCGCTGTGGTGGTTTCGACCATTGCTGTAGAATACTTTAGTATTCATTCTTTTTTTAAGGGTGAAACAATTCTCTACAGTTTGGGGCTGATTTTACTCTCACTCGGGTATGAACCTGGAGGGGCCAATGGAATTATACCTGCATGAGATCTGGGCCTACAAATACATCTGACAGATCATTGTGGTTGGCCTTAGTGATAACCCTTGTTTATTATTCCTATTATCTGATGCCTACTTGAGGTCTCCCACCATAATACACCCTCACCTCAAACACACACACAGCCTGATTCTGCAGCCAGGTAGATCAATTTAACCTAGCACAACTCCTTTGAAGTCTGTGGCATTGCACTGACATGCAGGTAAGGTGACCGGATGTCCTGATTTTATAGGGACAGTCCCGATTTTTGGGTCTTTTTCTTATATAGGCTCCTATTACCCCCCACCCCCATCCCGATTTTTCACACTTGCTGTCTGGTCACCCTACCATGCAGGAGGTGCAACGGAATGGAGAATGGAAACGTCTCTGCTCTCCGAGGTAGTGGGATGTAATGTTCAAGAGGATTACTATAGAGCAGGGGTGAGCAACCTACGGCACGCGTGCCGAAGGCGGCACGCGAGCTGATTTTCACTGGCACTCACACTGCCTGGGTCCTGGCCACCAGTCCAGGGGGCTCTGCATTTTAATTTAATTTTAAAAGAAACTTCTTAAACATTTTAAAAACCTTATTTACTTTACATACAACAATAGTTTAGTTATATAGTATAGACTTATAGAGAGAGACCTTCTAAAAACGTTAAAATGTATGACTGGCACGCGAAACCTTAAATCAGAGTGAATAAATGAAGACTCGGCACACCACTTCTGAAAGGTTGCCGACCCCTGTGCTAGAGTTTAACCCCCCCAGAAGAAACAGTGGTGGTACATTTCAACTCACAGTAAACTTTATCCAAAAGAAGGCAGTGATTGATTCAGAAGGCACCAGGATAAAAGGGAGAAGAGTATCAGTTCTGAATGGCCAATGGCTGATTGTATCTTATAATAAGGAAAAATGTGTAGAGGGTGACCTTGCCAATTCTGGAAAGGCTCAAGTTCACACAGATAGGTTTTAAAGCTCATCTCTCTCCCTATGCTCTATCTGGTCACTGACCCTGTTTCCGGGGATCACTGCCATGCACCCACCCATCCCTTTCAGCAATTCGGTGGTGTGCTCAGCCTACCACAAGCTCAGAGGCAATGCCAAGGACTACAGGCTGTAGCCCCCAGCCCACATGTCTTAACTGCTAATCAGCCTAGCATGCGACCTAGTGTCTTGGGTGGTGGTTTCCATTGTCTCCAGCTAGCATACGCCATAAAGGAGCTTAATTGCTTTTTCCACTTGTTCTGAATGAGAGGTGGCTAGCATGCCCATCAGCTTTAATGAGGTCTGTGATTGCTTGTAGATCAAAGACATGCTTGATAGCCATTAACACCTTGCAGCATAGCATTACAATGGCTCAGTGGGATATAATAGAAGACATACACAGTAGTTCTTTGCTCTGCCCCCAGGGAACTGTCCAATAGAGAGGTACGGGGTAACCTTGCCACGTGGCCCTTCTAAGGCCTAGTATTTGGGGTGTCCTTTCTAGCCCACCCTTGTCCTGATGTGCAATTAATTATTATCCTGTCCCCTGGTCTTGCTGGGGGGTCCCTCTCCATTGTTCTCCTGTTGTCCCACCATAGCCACAATTTACTAGCTTTCATGCAGCTCCCCTTGGCCTTCCCTCCACAGCCATCTCCCAGGCTGCTGCCTCCAGCCTGCTGCTCACACACACACACTGGTTCGCTCCCCAAGCCTCAGGCCTACTTGACCCCATGATGTGATTCTGCTTTCCTGGTTGTTCTGGGTAGCACAGGCCCTCTGTTTGCTGAACCGGTGGGTCCTTGTCCCTCCTCAAATGACGCATGATCCAATCGATTCCCTACAGTTCATTCAAGGCGGTAGTGGGGCTACACAATCATCACCCAGGGAGGTCCACTGGGTGACTGTGTATGCGCTGTGTGTGCATTATTCCCAGGGACTTGGACACATTTACAGTAGGTCTGAATTTGGCCCATTACACTGGAATTCAACTACAGTGAAATTCTGCTTCAAGGGAAAGGGCCTGAAAGTCCTGCGTTGTTCTGGTGCATTTCTCTTAGTGTGTGAAATTCACCCCAGTGAGAAGCCCCCTGCAAAGCACCACATAAGGGTCAGTTAAAGGCTTAAGTGGGGCATAGTTTCTAGCACACTCCTCTGCAGTGGGGCTGGAGTTAAATTACAGTGAAGCTTCCCTCTGCGTATAGAGAAGTTTTGTTCTACTATGCTTGGGTTCCACTGAACTAATGCAGCAATTATCCCCGTATCTGATAGGGTGCTAAGTTTGCCTTGTTTGAAGGAGACACTGAGGCTCTGGGAGTAAGGTGTTTTCGGCTACTTGAGGCCAACCATGAGTGACAGGTTGCAATTGGTATGGATGGTGAGTTTGAACTTCCAGGCTTCCGCTGGGGTGATTAGTACGAGTGTAATTAGCTATTACAGCGGGTGGGAGGCGTGTCTCTTCTGGTGCTGCGTGAGAGGGAGAGGGAGAGAGAGCGAGCACACACATACATATATATTAGATTTTCTGCCGTTCAAAGTAAATATCAGAAAATGAATAGCTCTGTTACTTAATCTGAGGCCTGGTCTACACTACGGGGTGAGGTTGAATTTAGCCACATTAGGTCGATTTAAAAATGAATGCATCCACACAACCAACCCTGTTCCGTTGACCTAGAGGGCTCTTAAAATCGACTTCTGTACTCCTCCCCCGGCGAGGGGCGTAGCGCTAAAATCCACTTTGCTGGGTCGAATTTGGGGTAGTGCGGACGCAAATCAACGGTATTGGCCTCCGGGAGCTATCCCAATGTGCTCCATTGTGACCGCTCTGGACAACACTTTGAACTCCGATGCACTAGCGAGGTAAACAGGAAAAGCCCCGGGAACTTTTGAATTTCATTTCCTGTTTGGTCAGCGTGGCGAACTCAGCAGCACAGATGACCATGCAGTCCCCCCAGAATCATAGAGCATAGAATGTTTCTACGCTCAACCTCAGGGACGGAGATGACAGGGGATCGCAGATTAGAAGGTGAAAAAAATGCACTCGCGATTACGTGTTTTCCGAGCTCATGCAGTCCTCCCGCACTGGTAGGGCACAGCTTAATGCATGGAGGCATTCAGTGGCAGAGGCCAGGAAAGAATTAACTGAGCGCGAAGAGCGGAGGCAGGACGCGATGCTGAGGCTAATGGGGGAGCAAACGGACATGATGAAGCGTCTATTGGGGGAGCAAACAGACATGATGAAGAGTCTGTTGGAGCTGCAGGAAAGCCAACAAGAGCACAGACCCCCGCTGCATCCACTGTATAACCGCCTCCCCTCCTCCCCATGTTCCAGAGCCTCCTCACCCAGACGCCCAAGAATGGGGGGGGGAGGGGGAGAGGCTCCGGACACCCAGCTACTCCACTCCAGAGGATGGCCCAAGCAACAGAAGGCTGTCATTCAAACAGTTTGATTTTTAGTGTGGCTACAAAAAGCAATGTGGCCTTGTCCTTCCCTCCTCCCCCACCCCACCCGGGCTACCTTGTCCATTATCTTTTTTTTTTTAATTAATAAAGAAAGAATGCATGGTTTCAAAACAATAGTTACTTTATTTCGAAGGGGGGAGGGTGGTTGGCTTACAGGGAATTAAAATCAACAAAGGGGATGGGTTTGCATTAAAGAGAAACACACACAACTGTCACACCGAAGCCTGGCCAGTCATCAAACTGGTTTTCAAAGCCTCTTTGATGCGCAGCGCGCCTTGCTGTGCTCTTCTAACCGCCCTGGTGTCTGGCGCGAAACGATTGTCTGCCGTTGCTTTCACGGAGGGAGGGGCGACTGACGACATGTACCCAAAACCACCCGCAACAATGTTTTTGCCCCATCAGGCATTGGGAGCTTAACCCAGAATTCCAATGGGCGGCGGAGACTGCGGGAACGGTGGGACAGCTACCCACAGTGCATCGCTCTGTAAGTCGATGCTAGCCACAGTAGTGAGGATGCAGTCCGCCGACTTAGTGTGGACATACGCAATCGACTGTATAAAATCGATTTATAAAAATCGACTTCTATAAAATCGACCTAATTTCGTAGTGTAGACATACCCTGAGAAATAACTTGGAGCCCTAATAATCCAAAATAAGAGTCCCAATTCTTCATCATATTCAGCCACGCTTCATTCTCTCAATAGCACAGCATGCTTCACTGCGATGCCACCAAGCACTCTATGTCTGGATGTGACTGCACTGATGATGCAAAAGTCACCAGGGGGTTGAGTTGACTGTGTTTAATTTCATCTGCTGTTTTATTACAGTACAATGACAAACTGATTTACTGTATGCGGTGAGGCAAAGTGCTTGTCATGGAGAAAATATTTTTTTAAGCAAGGAATGATCACCATAAAGAATGTCAGTCAAATATATCCAGATGAAAATACCCTAAACAGTAGCATTATGAAGATGTAAAGTCTCAGATCCATTATAAACAAGGTAGCTGAGGTTTAGGAGGTTTTGACTCTTGAAAGAATGAGACATGGCATAATTCCATGTGTGTCCAAGAACTGTGGACTTCTTAATGAAATCTCCAATCTTTATAGGAACATTTGATATGTTTACTACAGCTGTCATAAGTAGCATAAGTCTTAAAATATGTATTGTTGTTTATTTTTGCCCACTTCTTTATTGTCTCCCTTGTGTTCCACAAAACAGAGGTTCCCAGACTTTTTCATAGTGTGAACCAGGTCTTGATAGAGAGTGTGGATCTCCACTCCACCTATTTGTTATCGTGCAGACCGTGTTCCTTCCCATTCACAGTCATGGAACGTCCCTGTGGCAGTGTCACATTCTGGGGTGCAATGAAGTGAGCGGTTGTGTCACCGCCTGTCCTGTAACCCTGGATACCTTAAATACTCTGCTGCTGTGGCTCACAGCCTGGACACCAACAGCCAGCAGACAAGCATGCACGTCCCTGAGTGTCCATGCTGTGGGGTCCTGGTTCAGCACTCTGACCTTAACAGCCTGCCTACAACACAACAGCCCCACCCTGGTCTCCACCAGCCTTGGTTACTACTTGTTG
The DNA here is from genome assembly GCA_003942145.1 of Platysternon megacephalum. Lineage (NCBI taxonomy): Eukaryota > Metazoa > Chordata > Testudines > Platysternidae > Platysternon > Platysternon megacephalum. Next base: position 308,973 of record QXTE01000119.1, on the reverse strand, counting down.
GGTATCCCCAACATACTCCCAGTCCCAAATTTCCCCCAAACCATCTGCCCTGAAGTATCCAGCCCTCTACTGGAACACTCAGATAATTAATAAGGTTTGTTGCTCCTTTAAAGAGACAAAAGCACAGCTTCTTGCTTTAATGGGAGTTAATAATCATGTCAATTCAAATACAGCACAGGGTTGGTTTCGATTAAAAGCAAAACAAGTTTATTAACAAAAGAGAGGTTTTAAGTGAATCCAAGTACAAGGGATAAAGATTAATTGGTTACAAAGAAATAAAAGTAAAATATACTTTCTAGTGGCTAAGACTTACCAAGCTATAGCCTTAGTTCAAGATAGATTTCTTACCAATCTTTTGCTTTCCTGCCATGGGTGACTTTCTTTCAGTCAGGACCTTCCACAGAAGTACAAGATGCTGGTTTCCCTTGTCTTTCAAGACAAAAGATCTTTTCCTAGGCAGGTTTCTCACTTATATTCAGTTCCCAGAGACTTCATCCTCCTTGGTTGAAGGACCCATCTTTATCAGTTTGCAAGAGCTCTGGCTCATAGTGTCTGTTCAGTGATGGATGCCAATATGACTTCTCTCTCCTTATATCTTCCCAAACTCACTATTATGTCCTAACACTCAGGATGACCTCATACTGTTCTTCCCATTCCCTTGCTGATTCATATGTAAATGGTCATTGTTTTTGGTTATACCTTGCTTAATTTCATTGGAGACAGGTAGATAGCTGCCTTCCCTCCTGTCTTGGAGAAAACCTGTTTCTTCCTTTGTTTGGTCACAGACTTTAAAGCTTAATAGCAGTGAGTATTCATATTTCCACATATAATGTTAATACAGACATTTNGACCAATTTTGCCCCAGATCCCTAAGTGGCCCCCTCAAGGATTGAACTCACAACCCTGGGTTTAGCAGGCCAATGCTCAAACCACTGAGCTATCTGTCCCCCCCTAGCAGTGAGTATTCATATTTCCACATATTATGTTAATACAGACATTATATAATGATATGAATCACCAGTGTGTCATTAGCGTTCATAAAAAACCTTTTCTGATACACTTTTATAATACAGTAATATTGAATGCAATCAGTTGATTCAATTACTTATTGGAGGTTCAGATCCCCACAAAAGGCTATCTCCCCCATTCACCAGGTTGATGGCTTTGTCGACCTTTTATGTAAATGTACTTTCACTGTCTCTGCCTGACGATCAGGCAGGTCAGACTAACAAATAGACATTCCTTTGCCTAGGGTAGAGTGGGCTTGTGCATTGCTTGCCAAACACATTTTAAGAACATAATTCTAGCATGTCTCCACAACTCTTTGTACACACCCCATACATATGTCACACAAGCCTATTAATGGTCAGTGAGTTGTTAGTTTTCCAGTGACATATTACATGCCACCTTTTGGGTAGATATCATGACAACCATGTGTTAGGTGTAATGAGTATGCAAGGCCTGGCAAGAGCTTCTGACACAGAGTAGTGGCCCACCAATGGGCCTCTGTGTCACAGGCAGCTACAGCAGCTGCGAACATGGACATGTAAGAGTAGGAGAGTGCTTGTGCATTGTTAAGCTGCCTTGTCCTCTCTGGGAAAAGCCAGTCACACTGCTTCTTTTTGCTCTACATTTTGTGTCCCTCTCCAACATTGGCTGGTCCCCTCTCCCCAGATCCATCCTGCCCTGCTGCCTGGAAAACACCATTCACTGCTACCACTGGGTTCCATCACCCAGTCGTCTTTTGCCCCTGCTCCCCTGGACCTTCTGTCCAGTTGCTCCATTCCTTTCTCCCCACTGGTGGCTCCACTTCTTTAGGCAGACTCCTGTTTCCTCTTTTTTTAATTTTTAATGTTGCCCCTAGAATAAATAGTGAGGCTGTCTCCTGGTGCCTATATATTTTACAAACTTCATTGCCACCTGTAGAAGCAGCTGGAGACAAGGAGGGCATCCAGCACCATGTGCTCAGCCAGCTGTCCACCGATCACAGGTTGCATGAAGCACACCTTGGAAAGCCCTGTCCTTCCAGTCTAAAATGCTACCTCTGCTTCACTTCCCTTTCCCTCTCCCCCCACTGCATCCTTACCCTCTTGGTTCGCACAACGCCACCCAAATGATTGATCTGTGATTCACAGAATGATCCACCAGCTCTGTGGCTTTAACAAATACAGTATGAACGAGGCTGCCACAGACAGGGTACAGATGGTGTGCAAGAGAGCACCAGGCAGGAAGGGAATAACAAATCTGGATTACATCACTATCTCTGGATGCCCAAATGCCAGAGACAACCTCAGAATTCCTGAACAGGAGGATGGGAAGGGGGAAGAGTAAGTGACGAAAGTTCTTTGAAGGGTAACCCTATGGATACATATTCATAGCTAAGTTATAAGCTTTCCACTGCATCTTTATCACTAGCAGTTGTGCTGTGTCTGCCGTCCACCCATCTGTTAGACCCCCCCCCCCCCCCATTCTATTACAAACATCGTAGTCGATCATCCGTCTCTTGTCCTTGAGGACTTGCCAGCACATTATTGGCCTAGTTTTCTCAAATATTTCACAATATTCTTGACCTTGGTGCACTCTCATCTGTTTGTTTCCCCATCTCTCTGTACGATATCAAGCGTATATTGCTGCAGCTTTGCTCTCTGGCCTTTATCTTCCACTCTATCTTTTAAAGGAGTGCTTTTCTTTAAACTTCCATGCCTGGTAGCACCCAAATTTTAAGCAAAGCCGGATCTAGAGGAGCTAGTTTTTGGTTTGTTTTTTGTGCAATGGAAGTAGGAGAAGTCTTGATCTGGTAGCATTTTATGCCCAGTTTGCAGAGGTGTAAATAATGACACAAGGCACCAGGAAGTGAAGAATCCAGCCCTGTATTATTAAAGATGGTCAGAAAACCCTACATTTTCCCCCGCAGACAATTTTGTGGGGAAAACCCTCCTTTTGAAATGTTTGATGTGATATTTGGGGGGGTTCCACTGGAATTTTCATTTAGCACAGCAGGCTCAGCAATTCCAGCACAATATGTGCCCCACACCCACACCCCTTCTTCCAGGCAATGCAGGTAGATTGGGAGTTACCGCAGTCACATGGCACAGACAGCGCTTGTTCCCTGTCACCCTCTGAAGCCCCCCCACGGTTGTTCTCTTGGGATGAGATTGGAGGATTCTGGAAGAGGGGACCACACAGTGGGGGAGCTGCTTCTAATCCACCGGCCCATCCCCAAGTTATTTGCTCCCCTTCCACATCTCCTCCAGAATTTGCTCCCCTCCCGCCTAGGGGGATGGCTGATGCACCAGGGCCTATTCATGTAGCTCAGGGAGGGTTCAGCTGTATTGCTGTGCTGGAATAAAGAGGAGGCATCAAAGACAGCCAGAAACCTGAGAGGGAATCAGAGTTGGACAAATGAAAATGAAAAGGGAAACAGTTGATCTTTCTTCCAGAGCTCAAACCTCCTTTTCCGAGTGTCCATATTGTCCTTCCCGTTCTGAAATCTCTGCTTCAGAGCTCAGATCTGCACTGCAGAGGTATCCCCCCGCTTTATTCATTCTTGGAGCTTGGGCTGTGTCTGTATCAACAAGGAACACTATAAAAAGAAAAGGCAAGCGGGGGGGGGGAATTGTACGAAAGGACATAGGGCCTTCAAAGTGCTGCTGTGCCAGCTGCCAACACTAGGGTGCCAATCCAGGGGAGAGAGATTTCTTGACAGCTTTTCAACTCATCTCTGAAGTGGCTATTGAAAGGTGTTTGAGAAAGGCAGATGAGGCGAGAACACCTTTGTCTTACAAATGGATTTTCTACTAGTAATAGAGCAAGAGAACCCCTGTGAAAGCTTCAGTATAAATAATTTGTATTTGCCCTGTGCTGCAAGGCTCACCTAGACAGACAGAGGCCTATTCTTGCAGAGTCATGCTACTGACGCATTCGCAGGCAAGCGATGATTAAAATCTTTCATCCCGGATTCAGGCTTTTATTCTACCAAAGTTCTTCTTACAGACACACACACACACGCACAAAGGGCAAAGGAACACAGTAAAACCTTTGGCCGTGTTTCTCTGTCGTGGCTCAAGATCGCAAAGGTTGAATGCCAATTTTTTCACTGCAGTGTAAATTAAAATGCCTGACCTAAGATGACAGATACACAGACCTGAGCTCCGAATGGTTTTGTGCCCATTCCAAGCAGCATTTTAATAATAGACAGAGAATGATTGCTTGAGACCATATTCTGTTTCACACAGCAAACTAAAAAAAGCATCAGTGACCTGGTGCTACTGAGTGCTTCTGAGCTCCCCAAACCCTGATTGGCTTCAAAGGGAGGGGCTGTGGTTTGCAGCTCTCAGGAATGGATTCTGTATATGCAAGTACTTTGCAGATATATGTCTCTTAAAGTGTGATTACACTCTGAAAAGTGACGTGGCATAAATGCCTTTGTTCATGGCCTCTGCGGCCTGGTTAAAACTTAAATCAACCCTTGAGAATCACACCCCTGAGAGACACTGTTAAGCTGACTAAGCCCCAGCATAGACACCACTAGGTCAACAGAATTCTTCTACAGCTTCTCGAGGGGGTGGATTAAGCACAGTGATGGAATAACCCGTCCGCCACTGCAGTAAGTGACTAAACTTGGCACTGCAGTGCCATCGCTGTGCCATTATAGCGTCCGTAGTGTAGACGAGCACTTAGAATCTCTACATCACTTTCCTGCTGGAGAAACTGAAGATTTTTTTCTGACTGGCAACTCTGCAAACCGACCCTGGGCTCTGAAAGTCAAGTGGGGATGCCTCTCACGTTTGTGAAGTATCACAGGTGAGAGAGACGCCATCATCAGAACTTAGTTAAGACTTTAGCTGGGATAGCATCTAACCTCCTACTCCAGTCACTGCACTGGCTCTGCTGTGCTAACAGGAGTAAAACGTAGTAAAAAAATGTATTTTGTCAATCAAGGCCGTGGATCAGACTCGGAACATACAGATCTGTTGAGGATGAAGGGCTGTTTTTGCAGTCACTTTCTGACTATAACCCCGTTTGAATGTAATTTCAGTTTCACTTAAAGGGCGAGAAAAGTCTCGTGATGACACATACAAGCAACTCAAATTGGTTTCTGTTGTTTATGATTATGATTAATTTGTATTACCACCGCGTCTAGAAGCCCCAGACATGGACAGGACCACAGAACAAAAAGATGG
>QXTE01000119.1:114963-303559 GCA_003942145.1 Platysternon megacephalum | reverse complement strand
GTTGGACTAGATGATCTCCTGAGGTCCCTTCCAACCCTGATATTCTATGATTCTATTGTGCTCCAGTTGCGTCTTTAATTTGTACTGACAGTTAGTTAGTTAGGGCCTGATGCTAAGCCTACTGGTGTCAATGGGGGTCTTTCACTGACTTAATAGGCTCAGGATCAAGCCCTTGGTAAGATTACAATGCTATGGGTGACAGTCACCCCCTGTGCAGAGATCCAGCACAAGGTCTAAGCACCAATTAAGTCCCATTTAAACCCCAGGCACCACTTAAGTCCCACTTGTGCCTTGTGCAGGCTTGATGCACAAGGGTGAATTTCATCCCATGGGACTGATCCTAGAACAAAGACATCAATGGGATCTTTTCCACTGACTTCAACAGGACCCAGGGAAGTCTCTAAAATACAACATGAACCTTGCATATTTTCCTATCATTGTATTGTCTCTCTCTCTCGATATAATTTTTATTGGCTTAACTCTGATGTGGATTCCAGTCCCTGTCCCACACACCCTTTACTAACAGGAGGTCAGCAAGTGAGACTCTGGTATTTCTTCTGGTCTGTTCCAGCAGCAGCTGCAACTGAGGCAGCAGGCTCACATTCCCAATGAACTGTATAACCAATTTAAAAATTACATTTCAAGAATTAATGCAATGCACACTGCAATCCCCCTTTGCTGGGCTGCTGAGGAGGCAGATTCTGGCTCTGAATTTGTTACCTGGCCAGGTTATCCTCCACTTTGGAAGAAGCAAAAACGTCCTGTGATCGTAGCCTCACCAGAACATGATAAGCTAAGAACATGAACTGCCAAGGGGCAGGTTCTACCATGTTACTTATGGACACACGTCAGTCCTGCACCACACAATTTCAATTCATTGCAGGGATAGGGTCCTATTTAATGTTTGTTTCCTCTCCTTACTCAGGTTAAAACTTCCATGGAATAATAATACCTACATCTTATACAGCAATTTTCATCTATAGATCTGAAAGTGCTTTACAAAAGAGGCCACTAACACTATTTAACAGATGGGGAAACTGAGGCACAGAGCGGTGAAATGATTTGCCCACTGGCCAAACTGGGAATTGAACCCACCTCTCATGATTGCCAGGCCAGTGCACTATCCACTGGACCACACTGCCTCTTGGTTGAACCAGGAGGACCTCTAAGAAAATTTGCTCCTGCAGAAGGGAAATTTTATTTCTGCCACAGCAGCCAGTGCACACTGCCCAGGCACCAGATTTTTAAAGCCATTTAAGCACCTAAAGATGCAGATAGCCACCTAGTGGAATTTACAAAAGTACCTGAACATGTTTGGCTCCTAATCCCCATTGATTTCAGCTGGGAATTAGACACCTTACAATCTTCCTTCCCCCATCAATACATGCCCTCAGCCAGGTTTCATACCAGATGCCCCTCCAGGGATGAGCTCCACTTCATTTTGTATGATACAGAAAGGCAGTAAACACCACCCGTGTCATGGGCCCAGCTGATCCTCACCTCTGTGGCTCTCCCGCTGAAGTTGTTGCTGTGTGCTTCGGTGCTTCCCCGCACGCTAATCTCAGAATTCAGTGCATGGACAGATGCACAGATGCATTAGCCTTTTTACCCAAGTGACCTGAGTGGAAATTTAAGTTGGGTAAACAATGTGGCCACTGTCTATTAGCAAGCACCCAGACAACTCCCCTCCCAGCTACCACAGTCTCCCACGTCCCCTCAATAACCAATGCATTGACTCTCCACCCCAGGTCCTACAAATACTCTCACAGGCTCTGTCCCAAACCTCCTATGTACTCTGAACCCATCCTACTGCAAACCAGCCCTTTTGGGTCCATCACTATTATGACAAAACAACCTTTGCTGTCCTTGCTCTGTCCACTTGTTTGCTTGAGACTATTCTCAGTTGCCTCGTCATCTATTCATTGTCTCCATTTGCATCGCTTTCTCCTCTAAAGAGCTCTTTCTCTCTCCCCGGGCATGTTGTTTGTACCACCACAGTGGAAAGATAATAATCCCGTAATGTATTATTAAAGCCAATATTCCTGGGTGATTCCCTTAATACAGTGAATTTATCCCACTGATTGTTGGCAAGAAATGGAAGCCACGCCTCCCAGTGCAAGGTTTATTTTTCAGGTTTGTTGGATGCGAGCAGGGAACATGAATGGCTTCAGTAACTGTAAAATAATCCATAAGGCAGGCTGCTTCTCCTCCTCGTCTTTCAGAGGCGTTCATTCAACTCAGGCTTTATGCATGATACAATGATGAATGAAATAACCGGGAGCTCTACAAAGTGATATTATTTATGGAACATTATCAAATAGCATCCAATTTCTCAGCAGGCAATTTTTGTACCAGGTGGAATTTTGAGATTAAAATGAGATCCCATCAAATCATTAAAATTCATCCCAAATATGAACAAAATAACCCTAACCCTGATACAGAAGTGATGTTGGCATCTCCGCTAAATGATTCTTAGGAGTGCTAGTGATTTGTGCAAATCTACGTCCCATTCTAAAGCCAGAGGATGCCTGGGAACCCAGAGGATGTTGCTTATGAGAAAGAAAGCTGTGTATCATATACATCTATAGTCTTCTTTTCTGGATAAGGAAGGAAGAGGTCATTTTTTCTTGACAGTGAGATCTCCTGTGTTGTGGAATACTCTCCCATAGGAAGTGTGGAACCTCCATCGGGGGGACTTTGAAAACTAGAATGGGCCAAAAACTAGTAAATGTCCAATAAGGAGTAATCCTGCTTTGGCCAGGGCATGGACTAGATGACCAGCTCTTTTCCATCTCTTAGACTCTTTGATTCTCCAAAACAAGTGCATTAAATGAAGCTGGGTTGCTAGGCAGCCAGTTACAAGTTTTCCCATCTTAATTTGACTTTGGGAAGCTCCCAATTTAAATGCATCACCTACTCTCACAAATTAACCTTGTGCTCCAAGGTTTGGTTTTGTAATATTTGAGTGGCTTGGCTGAATAAGATGGGTGCTGTTTTACACAGCTGTCAGAAAAGGATTTATCAATATGCAAGTTCACCCTGGCCTCATATTCCCCCTTCCCTGTATGACAAGGGGGCCAAAGGAATCATCCCTGATAGCTGTTCAAGGAAGTGCTGACAGGACTGGAGCTAATGCCCAGAGTGCCTAAAATAAAACCTAGCTACAGTAGGCAGGGACTAACTCTTGCATGTGTTTGCACCCCATGTACTAATGCCCGGGCCCCCATACGCACCCAGTTGCTACTACCAGAACACACGAAGAGGAAGGCTATGGAAAAGGCCCCAGGGCTGGTGTTCACAAGTCCTGGGTTCTGTTCCTGGCTCTACCATTGTTTGGCCTTTGGACAAGTTATTTAGGGTAAAATTTTCAAAAGCTCTTAAGTGACTTAGGAGCTTAAGTCCCACTGACTTTCAGTGAGACTTAGGGTATGTCTACACTACAGCCACTATTGTGGCACCACTATGGCACTGCAGCCTGGCAGTGTGGACATTTCCTACATCGATGGAAGGGGCTTTTTCATTGATGTAGTTAATCTACCTCTCCAAGAGGCAGTAGCTAGGTCTATGGAAGATTCTTCCCTTAACCTAGCTGTATCTACACAGGGATTAGGTTGACCTAACTACATCGCACAGGGAGCAAAATGTTTCACAGCCTTGAGTGACATCGCTAACTCAGCCTCATTTTTAAGTGCAGACCAAGCCGCACACTCCTAAGTATCTGAGGACTTGTCTACATGAACATTTAGCTCACGGCAGACTCTACCCCGGTGTGACTCTACCCCGGACTAGCCTGCAGACTAAACTGTCCGTGTGGACCCCGCTGACGCACATTAACAATTTGTGCTTTAATTAATAATGCACTTTAATGGAAAGATAAATGTTCATGTAGAAAAGCACTAAGACACCTTTAAAATGGAACATAAGTCAGTTACACACTTTTGGAAAATTTTTCTTTAGTCTCTCCGTGCCTCAGGTCCCTGAGAGGTGTGCAGAGTGATGGCATACATATATGTACCGAGATCATTAGAAATTTGGAAAGAATTGTTCAGAGAAGAGAGAGGGTTGGTAGAGTCAAGGACAATCACAGTACCGTGAACCAAGAAAGCTCTATACAGCCAGCAGCAATGAAAATAGCATTTACCTTCAGGATAGGACAGTTACACAAGGGGGGAAGGATAGCTCAGTGGTTTGAGCATTGGCCTGCTAAACCCAGGGTTGTGAGTTCAATCCTTGAGGGGGCCACTTAGGGATTTGGGGCAAAAATTGGTCCTGCTAATGAAGGCAGGGGGCTGGACTCAATGACCCTTCAGGGTTCCTTCCAGCTCTATGAGATATATATATATATATATATATATATGGAGATATACCTAAGAGTTGTACTTTCGGTGCTCAAGACAATGTGTAGGACCACAGTTTGCTACTTGGGGCTTGTCTACATGGGTCTACAGGGATGTGAAATATGCTTTTACTGCCCCGTGAGGACCCTGCTGATGCAAACTAAAAGGTACCTCGTGTGCATTAACATAGTCCTGTTTGGAACTGTTTATCCTGCTCAGATAAAGGTGCCCTCCCTAAACATGTATTTTCTCCTCTTTTTTTTTCTTTCTGTAATTGAAAATTGGCCTCTTAGGGTCCAATTGTGGTATCATTCAAGTTGGAGACTACTTAAGTGAAGTAGAGTGTGATGGGGTATTCACCCCAAACTCACCCCACAGGGGTTAATGGAGGCCAGATGGGCCAATTAACCTATTAGGCTACAAGATGGGAGAATTAAGGCTGAGAGAGGAAAGCCCTAATTAGGGGAAGCTCACCTGTGTAGGAACAGGCAGCGCTTCTATAAAGCCAGGGAACTGCTAACAGAAAGGGGCTGCTGAGAAGTAGTTTGCAGTCACTCCCTGGAGGAAGGAGTTGAAAAGCTGGTGACCACAGAGAGGGGAGGAGAGCTGGAAGGTAAGGAAAGGGATCAGGAAAAGACAGTAAGGTCCAGGAGGGAACAGACCTTGGCTGCTGACTAGAGGGTCCTGAATCTGGAACTTGGAGTAGAGGATGGGCCTGGGTTTCCCAGCTCACCACTGGGGAAATGGCATCTGAGAGGCAGGGAATGGGAAGACTGCTAGTGTGGAGAAAGACTTTGAAAGACTATCCTGGAAATATGTATTGTGACCTGGCTGAAGAGCCAGGTCACAAAGGGGCAGCACCTGGAGTTGCAGAAACTGAGAGAGAGCGACTGACAGCAGGGTGTGCAGTGAGCAGCAGAAGGGAGCCCTGCACCTGGAAGGAGCTAATCCCCAGAGCAGCCAGGAGGAGGTGCCCTTAGTGGTGAGTGGACCCCATGATGGGGAATCAATGAACTTACTTTGTAAATTGACATGAATGGAGTTACTCCACATTTATCCAGGTGTAACTCAGTGTGATTTGACCCATTGATTCCTAGGAATGGAACATCCAGGAAAAGGTAGTTTTAAGTACCCTGGTTTGCCTCTGTGTTTTGATACATGGTTCTAATGCTGCTGCTCATCAAGGCACTGAATTCAGCAAGCTGCTTAAGCATGGGCCTATCTTTAAGCATGTGACTTGAATGGCACATGCTTAAGTACCATGCTGAATCATGGCCCATATCTGGCTGAATTTTTATTAAGAAATCCCTCATTTATTAAGTTTGAGGTTTTAAAAAGCCTGGGTTTCAAAATTCCTTGTTTGCTACTAAATTTACAGGATGGCTAAGATAGCAAATTTGTGTGGTTATGTATAAGAAATATGTATACGGATAATGGAACATTAAGATGCTGACAAGTGTATACAGAGGAGAATGATTTGGTCACTTCTATTGAACAGCAGCTGGAATACACCCTGCATTTGTGTCTATTTCTCGGGCAGTTGTTCTTCTTGCAGGCATTTTTGATAATGTTTTTTTTTTTTTTTAGCCCCCTGCTGTGTATTTTCAAATACAAACTTTTGGTATGATGCTATTTTCCCCTTGTTTAGCTTTTGAAAGGCCTCTGAGCTTGGAGCACACATACACACACACACACACGCTTTCTCTTAGAGTGAAATCCACCCACATGTCAAAGGCTGCCCCGTGGCCTCTTTTCCACATCTGTCCCACTTAAGGTCTCAATGGGATTTAAGTAAGATTTGAAGAAGCTCTGTGCTGACCCTCTGCACAGCGGCTATTTGACCCCTATGTAAATAGGCTTTTCTTCCCAGATATTTTAATACAGCAACTTTAGGAACCTTTTCAGTATTCAGTGATTTAACTGAAGATCTCGCATGCCTTGTCTTACCCCCTTTGCCACTGACTTCAGCGGGAGCTAGGGATGTGCAATATGGGCCCATCATGTTAAGAAAACTAGCTGCCATTAGATCCAACACGTAGCTCTTGCTAGATTATAGCAACTAACAGAGTTGCCTTCCTCCTGTTGCCTTTAAACACCTGCAAAAACAAACAAAGGCTCCATGAGTGCAATTAGCATCCATGGAATGCTGAGTAAGTGAGATTAATCATTCATAAACTAAACAAATATGTTCTAGTTCCATTAGCTGACAGACAGCGTCTCCTGTTAATTTACTTCTGCTTAAGGTATATCTATTAACCCCTTTTAATCAGCCATTATTCTAGTTAAACTCTTTGGTGGGCTTGGTTATCAGAGGCAGGTTCTGTTCTGACATGAGATCAAATTAAGGGTGCAGAAAACTTGTGCAGATTAAAGAGCCCTGTGCCTGTAACTGAGTTATAACCTAATTAAAAAAATAAGATGTGCTCCAGAGAAGCAGCCAGCAACCTGTTTGCTCTCAAGTGCAGCCTCTTTCTCTCTGCTGAGTTTTCACTGTTGAATTCTGTCAGGCTAAACTCAACCAGACAGGTGTCAGAATCGTCTGCTATAATGTGCTCACCTTCTGACATGGGGATCTTTTTTTCCTGTGTCTTCTTTTGTACCTATGACAGAGTCCAAAATCTAATTTAAAAAAAAATGTCAGTCACATAAAGTTAATATACTTACCAGTTTTCAGCTCTCCACTTAAAGTCAATTATCTGCAGTAGATATGTGGGCTACTGCAGTTCCATAGCTTGGGTATGGTACCAGGTTGCCTTGTCTCCTTATTTAGGAAGCATGCTGTCTAGTGAAAATTTAATATTTTAGACTTCTGGTGGAGTGTATTAAATCTAGGGATTCCTGAGGTCATCTTCAGCAGGAAACATTTGTCCACGCACAGAGAAATTGAGTCCCCTGGCTTTTGCTTAGAACACATACTGCCTGGTTTTGCCTCGCCAAGAGGCAGAGCTGGCTTGCTGGTACTGGGACGACTGGAGTTCTTCCAGCCTGTATGACATTCTAGCAGCGTTGTCTTGTCGAGGTCTCTGAAATACCCTGACTCTGAACAGAAGGCTGATAAATGAGGCCCAAAGTTATTATAAAGGGCTCTTGATAGTCAGAGAAATAATGCCTGGTTCCAGGCAATGGGAAATGGTGCCCAAGTCTGTCATTGCTTTACCATGACTGGCTGGGGTTGTCTCATGAACATTCAATATTGTTACCACAGGATGAAGAAAAACACTCAGAGCTGGATCCCCAAAGGGGTGTAGGCACCTAACTGCCACTTTAGGCATCTAAATCCAAAACGTAGGTCCTCCGAATGCCTGCCTAATCCTGTAGGTGGCTAAACTTCCACCAGTAAGGTCTCCAGGGTGCCTAAATCTCTGCCCCTGGGCATGTGCAGAGCCATGTACTTCCTGATACTCAAGTGCCCGAGCCCCAGTTGGATCCATACATTGGGTAAGGCATAGGCCCTCCAGCTCACCTGCAAGGCCCAATCAGGGAGGTGTGTTCAGAGGCCATCTACCGGACTGGGCCTCACACAAAATGCCTCTGCCGCCAGCGGAGTTGGTCTCGCTCTTATAATCTTTAGCCTAGTCATTAGAGCGCTCCCCCAGGCAGTGGGACACCCAAGTTAAAATCCCCACCCTGCCTGATGGGGACCAGGGACTTGAACGTGGGTGTCCCCTGTTCCAGGTGAGTGCTCGAACCCCTGGGCAAAAAGTCATTCTGCTCATGAATATTGAAATAGTCACACAAGGTCCAACAACTTCAACAGGCACAATTGAGGGAATACCCCATAGCCCAATGGGTGGGACATTCTTATGAGATGTGGGTTCATATCCCTGCTTTACATTGGGGAGGGGGTTTGAACCCAGGTCTCCTACATCCTAGGTGAGTACTCTAACTGCTATAGCTTATCAGGGGGGTGCAGCAGCATCTTCTTTTTTCTGAGAAGAGGCTTAGGCACCTAACTCCAGGAGAGGGTTCATGGCTGTGAATCCCAAGTGGAGACAAATGCTTCCCTCTGGCTCAGACTTATGTGCCTACGTCCCTTTGAGGGGTGGGGCTTAGGACCCACCCCTCTCGTCAGCTTTCCTATTGGCTAGCTTAGGCATTTCCCTGTTCAGTGCTCTGGCTTTTGTGGATCCCATTCTTAGGCACTTAACTCTCCCTATGTGTTATATTGGGAGCCGGGTTGCCTCACACAGGGTTGCAGATTCCCTTTGGCAGCTGGGTGTCTAAACATGTGGCATTGCAACGCTGAGTCCAAGTTCCTTTTGTGGACCTAGCCCTCAATAGTGTAATCAATGCAGCTAAGTAACTCCGCTGCCATCATTTTCTTTGCACTGTGCCTTTAAATCTTCCCAAATTCTGCTCCCTGTGGAGACAGCCCACAGCCATTTTGTTCCCCCAGTTGCTGCAGCCTCTTTTGTAGAGATGCACATGCTGTGATCTCCTGTAGAGACTTCACTTTGGTTCCTCCTTGTTAGGTTTTTTTTTTTTTCTTAATCTAAAAAAGGTAAATTGATGTCTGCTCTGAGAGTCATAGCAATGCTTCTGTGAGGCACTGGCAATTCCAGTTTACCCAGTACATGAGACAGCCATATAGACTCCTAGCAGCCGTATGTCGCTTTGACTAAGGCCTTGTCTAGATGAGGGGAGGAGTGGGGGGGGGGGGGAATCAAACCAATTTGTGGTGTGAATGTAAACCAATATTGTTCTACTGGCTTCACCACCAGTGGGATATTCTGATCTAAAAGTCGTTCTTTTCAGTCTAGTTTATGTCACTTGGGAAGGGATTTAAACCTTTCTTATTGTGGAATGAGTGTCAACATTGCAGGGTTATACCTGGATAGCTGGCAACATTTTTCCATATAGACAAGGGTTAAGGTTTGGTTGAGGAAACAGGAAAAACTCTTGTAGCTAAAACACTTCTTCATGGGGACTCCAACAATATTCTTTTTACATGCACGTGCACAGGGCCGGCTCCAGGCACCAGCGAAAGAAGCAGGTGCTTGGGGCGGCCAATACAAAGGGGTGGCACTCCGTCCGCTACTGGGGCGGCACGTCCGGGTCTTCGGCGGGAATTCGACGGCGGGTCCCTCAGTCCCTCTCTTCCTCTTTGAGCTGCCGCCGAAGTGCTGCCGAAGAGGAAGAGAGGGAGTGAAGGACCCGCTGCCGCCGAAGAATGGAGCGGCGCGATTGAACTACTGCTGAAGTGCTGCCGATCGGCTTTTTTTCCCGCCGCTTGGGGCGGCAGAAAACCTGGAGCCGGCCCTGCATGCATCTGAGCCAGCACAGGGAGTGTTGGAACCTACTGCTGGGATAGGGTTAGGGACATAGACTCATAGACTTTAAGGCCAGAAGGGACCATCATGATCATCTAGTCTGACCTCCTGCAGATCGCAGACCACAGAATCTCACCCACCCACTCCACTCCTCCTGCAATAGGCCCCTAACGTCTGGCTGAGTTACTGACGTCCTCAGGTCTTGATTTAAAGACTTCAAGTTACAGAGAATCCACCATTTAGTGTAGTTCAAATTAGCAAACGACCCATGCTAGCCCCAATGATTGATTGGCAGCCTGCATTGGAGAGCAACAAGGTTTGATTTCGCATTCGTTCAAATAAGCTGTGGTAAAATAAGAGGTGCCCCACATGCCCAGGCAGTGATGACGCAGCTTTCAAAACCGACATATTTCTTTTTCATCCCCTTTTGTGTTTAAGGATCTGCACGGACTGTAAGGAATCACTGCAGCATGTTGTGACTGATGTATATAATGGAAAGTGCCTGGTGCCCAGTGCATGTACAGTACAGAGAGTCCTGTGCTATCTTGGACTTCCTTGCAGTGTGATAGTCAATGCACAATGAAACCAGAGAGAAATGACCATATCCTGGGAAACAGGAAAAGTGTGTGTGTGTGAAAAGAAGACCATATAACACCAAGTGTCTACTGCATTCTTGTTGCCAAGTGTCTCAGGCAATCAAAATATGATACATTGTTGCAGCTGATGTTCTGCCCTGCACCTGTGTTTAATAGCTCTGGAGGCAGAGCTAAACAGAAGAGCAATTTGAGAGCTGCTATTAAGAGTTGCTAATTTCACAGCTAGTTAGGTGCTCCCTGGCTTCTGGGGATCTTTTTTCTTTTTTAAATTGAACCTGGTTAAGAAAATCTAAGGGCAGGTCTCATTTCAGAAATGTGCTGGTACAGTAATGTTGGTTAGTGGTGACTTGCTTTTTTTTAATGACCGTTCCATGCTGGGAAAAGCCCTAGTGTACATGCAGCTTATACCAGCATAAAAGTGCTTTTGCCATTATAGTTTAGTTTGCTCAGGGAACTGGTATAAGCTATACCAGCAAAAGCACATTTTTGCTGATCTAAGCTGAATGTACACTACTATAGCTATGACAGCAAATCTCTTTGAGGCCTAAGTGGGCGTCTTGGGATATTGAAATATCCCACAGAAAATACCCTCTATCGGGTAACTATGTAACATACACCCATGCAATCCCCACTGACTGGAAATCTGACATTCTACGTACTCCGCCTTAGCCCAAACTTTGCATGATTTATGCAGTGTTAACTCTAGGGATTCAAAGCCCAAATACTGCTGAATGTGCCTTTTTTTCACCCCTTTTTTGGCAATTTTTCCCTATGAGTCTATTCTGACCTAATGGGTAATTTGCTGAGGCTGGCCTGTGACAGCTGCAGACTTCTGTACTGATCTCTAGTCAATGCAGGACCGATCAATCAGTGCTTTCATTGCACTTTAGACAACTAAATGTACAAATGCCAGGGTAGTTTTAATACTACTACAAACAGACCTCTCTGATTAAACATTATTTTAAGGCAATTCCACCCTGAATTCCTCAGTAAAATAGGGAGGGGATTAAGTGCTCAGAGAGGAGCATGTTGGGCTTAAAGTTTACCAAATAAGCAAGGTTGCTAAAAACAGACTTTTTTTTCAATAGGTGCATTCATTAGTAATACAGGTTATGGGTATTAGTCTGTATTTGGTGTGTTTTCTCAATAATGGCACTGTGGGGTTGACTGCCCCAAACAGTCAGCAGGACAAAACTGATGCTCTAATTGTACCAGGACAAAAATGCCGACCTTTTAAAATACAACGTACTCTGCCTGGTTACAGTTAGATGGGGCTTGTGAGGTGGAGAAGGAAATAAAACATACTCCTGGTCCATTTCTCTGATTGGATATCTGAAGTGAGATCAGAGAAATGAACCAGGAGTATGATCTCCCAGCAAAAACCTAGCAGAGGAAGGTTGATTCTTGGCATTAAGGCCTCAGGATGGGACTCAGGAGATGTGAATTCAATTGCTTGCTCTCCCAAACTTTCTATGTCACCTTGGGCAAGTCACTTATTTCCTCAGTTCTCTCTCTGTGACATGTAAATAGTGATACATCCTTTCCCCCAGCCCTTGGTCTGTTGTGTCCATTTAGACGTGTGAGGCCTTTACAAGAGGACAGTCTCTTACTATGTATATGTACAGCACCTAGCACTGAGAGTCCCTAATCTCAGCAGGAGTCTCTAGGTGCTACCATAAAGCTAATAATAGTAATGAGCTATAAATCCACTGCTTCCAATGAAGTTACTACTGACTGCTGTCCAAAAAGTTAAAGCAGAAAATGAGTCACTATATGCAGTAGTTTTCTGTCAGCAGAGGGGAAGATTGTTTACATCAGCTTTCACCAACAAAACTCCCATCCTGTTAAATTCCGTTAGGTTCTCTTCCAGTTTTAGAATTGGGTCAGTACATTTCCTTTTGATCTTTGCATCTCTAGTAATGCAGCCCTTACTCCCAACTGCAGCTCTACTCATGGGCTATCTAGATTGTGCTTGGCTTCAGACCAGCTGCTCACTAAAGCCACTGCACCTCCTCATCCCTGCCTCTTTGCTGCGGAGAAATTCCTTAGCTGCCTTGATAACCTGGATTCCAAAGGTCAGGAAGATAAATATGCCAGCAAATACAGAACCACTAGGCTTCTTTCCATCTCAGTATTGATACAGCATTGATGGGAACTGCTCCTTCTCTCCCAAGGTCTAGAAATAAAATCCTTAGTCATGGAGGGAAGTGGTGAGATTACTGGGGATGCTGCAAGGATTGCAAACAAAACCTCATTCCACATATCCAGACCAGATCCACACATGGATAATAATTACAGGTTGCCTACCTAAAATTCTCACTGTAGTTTAAATAGGAAATGAATACTACATCCAATGCCAAGATAATACAGCAACAGGCACCCCAAGAATGCCTTTAATATAATATATCACTACCCCAAACTAGGTGTAAAAACCCCTTCCATCGCTGTAGTGTCTACAGCTGTAGCGCTCAACATGTAGACGTTCTCTAATTCCAGCATTGAGCCCTGATCTTTTTAAGACCTCCAATCTTGATGTAAAGAGTTCAGGTGAGGGCAAATCATCACATCCCTAGTAAGTTGTCCCAGTGGTTAATCACTCTCATTGTTAAATATGTGCCCTCTGCTGGTTGGGCAGTGCTTCACACCCACTTTGTAAGAAGCACTTCAGGGAAGGGACTGTCTGCTTCTCTGTGTTTGCACGGGGCCTGGCATAGCAGGGCCCCATTCCTGGTTGGGCTTTGGGCACTGCCATAATAAACATGACTAAAACAATAAGTATAAATGACTGCAGTAGGTGCAAGGTGCATTGGGGAATCAGGTCTATTGTGCCTTCCTGCTGATTGCAAGCCCACTGGGAGGAGCAGGGGGGAGGAAAGGGGGGAGTTTGCCTCTGCAGCAGCCCTAAACCCAGGCAGTGGGTTAGAGCTAAGTTGTGGCACTATATATTGTATGGCTCTTAAAATATTTCAGGATTCTTTAGGATGTAAATTGCTCTAGGAGAAGGAGATTCAGTATTAATAAATAACAGAGCTGGCTGATATGCTTTGTTCAAAAAGTTTTTTTATGAAATGGCTTTTGTCAAAATGCAAATTTCTGAAATGTCCATTTGTCATAATTATGGGGATTTTCCTCAAAAAACTGAGAATATTTTGGTTTTCACAATTGAAAAGTTGTGGCCAGAACTTTGTTTTTGTTTTCCCAGCAAAAACCTGAAGGCTTTCAATGAAACCTCTTGTTTCACTTTCAAAGCAAAAAACGTTTCCCAACCAGTTCTCTGAATTAGCTACAGGAATAGGAAAGAGAGAATCTCTGCACAAACCCCCCACACTCTCTGCAATACAAGAACACATCCTGTCTGGCCTGAAATATCTTGGGCCTAGTTGTTACCACTGGGGATACAATTAATGAAAAATAAATAACTATATATTATCTCTGTGTTGTGATGACTGGTAAGACTTTCAAGACAAAGCCTTAACCACTCATCTCTGCACATAAATACTGCAGCTTCGGGGATTGTGCTCTGTTAATTTAGGAGTTACTTGAACTTTGCTTACAGGCGCCTGTGTGTCGCTATTTCTTGGTGCAACCTGCCATATTTGTCATAATTGAACCCGCAATTCATTAGAGGAACAGAGTTGGCTAATTAGTCCCAGAAAACTTGGTATAACTTTTGCATTATGCATAAAATATTAACTAATTGTGCAGTTTCCAGATAGATACGCAAGCGGAAGGGTAAATGTTTCACCACTTGAGGACTATATATAAAACCAAGCATTCCAATTAGTTTCTGCAAACCCAGGGCCCATGTGCAGAGAGGGTGGGACTGTCGCGTAGCTCGGCGATCCAAAATAAAACTTTCTACTTTTTGTAGTAAATAGCTCCGAAATGCCCTGCTTCTCGTGTATTAAGAGCCACCATGCTGCATAGACAGCTGTGAGTCGGGGGAGGGCTCTTTGTTATTTACAACCAATTCTATTGTTTTCTTTCCTGTCATGTCTTGGGCACTGAGATTTTTGCCAGCACTTAGGCAGGTGACTAAGGATAGCCAGTGACTACTGGCCCATGTTTCACTGCGATGAACTAAAATGACTTCATTTTTAATAACAAAATGTATATATGGCTATAACCCACTGTGGAGTGTTAAAGCTCCCCGTCTGCTCATGCTCCACAGAGGATGAGTCTGTTACAGCCTCAGGTAGGGTACCCTGGTCTTTAGCTCAAGCTGTATCAGTTCATGCATTTAGCTCTGGAGGTCCCTGGTTCAACCACCGGTGTGTTGGCCAAGATGGCAACCAGCACAAATCCTGTCCCACACCCCCACTGACCCTACTTGAGAGATCCCTGTGCCCAATAGATTCTATGTGCTTCTGCTGTGCCTGTGATTGGGCAGGACGGAGGGAAGCCATCCATTGTTCATACTCCCTAGCCCTGGGCCTCTGACACTGGCACCCAGGAGCTGCAATTGGTTCCCTGCAGAGAAGCGGAGCTCTCAGCCCAGCTGCTCAGGCTATGCGCTGGTTTCTGGGATTTGGCCCACAGATGCAGATCAGTGCCTGCTGTCCTCATTCTGCTTTGACAGAGATTCACTTCAATATTTTTCATTATGCTTCAGAGACCTACAAATCAATAGAACAGAGGGACCAATAAAGTTTCATTGCACAGTAATGAGGTAGACCGTATCTAGCACAAAGTGCAGCTGGGAGGATTCCTCTCCATGTTCTCTTATCTAGAGCGAAAAGCCTCAAGTTAGAGGTGGAGTCCAGCTCAGCTAAGAGATGGGGCCCAGCGTGAACAAACCTGAACTGCGGGATCCAAACCTGCACATCCGGAGACAAGTTTCACAGCTAGTTCCTCCCCCACAGGCACCCATTCTGTCTAATGCACTAAACCCACCACCAAAATCCACACTCCCAGCTCAAGGGAGCTTGAAATCTCTACCTGCGTCCCAGCTCCGGTTCAGCTCAGGCTCATCGTAAGTATCCAAAAGTTTGTAAAAGAGTTTAAATTCTTCACACGCCTTGAAACCTCGCAAGAACAGGCCTCCCTGTGAGCTTTTTGACCCTTCCTCTTCCTTCCCAGCCAGAAATGTGGTGAAAGAGCACCGTCGCTCGTGGCATTTGGGCTTGCTTGGTTGCACTACAGGAGAGAAACTGTTTCAGACCTATGAAATAGCCTGGTTTATTTGGGGGGGAGGAGGGGAAGGGTTGGTTCAAGTTCATTGCAGAAATGAGTGAATGGGCATTGGTTCTTTCTCTGTAAACTAGTTTTCCTATCCCTGTTCTTGACAGATGGGGAAATCTGAGAAATCCCTGATTCAGTGTAAATAGGAAATGTATGCACAAGTTTCCCCAAGGATTGCAATGAAAACTGACCTCCCTCAACAATTAGTCTCTCAAGGTAGATGACTTGAGTGATCTTTGGCAACATACATGTGCTC
The DNA here is from genome assembly GCA_003942145.1 of Platysternon megacephalum. Lineage (NCBI taxonomy): Eukaryota > Metazoa > Chordata > Testudines > Platysternidae > Platysternon > Platysternon megacephalum. The sequence goes on along the minus strand of QXTE01000119.1, from coordinate 287,919 downwards.
TGACTGCTGCATTCAGTATGGCAACTAGGCTGTATTTGGTAGGCAGATAATCAATCAAGGCCTAGACTCTACATTAATGCTGGTCAGCTGAGGGGAGGACAGGGTTTTGTCGCATAAAGCTTTTCCTGGGAAGTCTTGGTACTCTCCTATTTGCAAACTGTCGCTGATGCACTTCATAGGGTGAACAGGCTGAGAGCTCCCGGATGCAAGTTACACTTAAGGAAATTCCTGTTTATGGGCCCTCAAGACAAAAAGGAAATCACCTAGGGTCTGAACCAAAGCTCACTGAAGTCTTCTGGTTGACTTCAGTGGCCTTTAGATCAACCCCCTGGAGAGGCTAATCTGGGATGCCACATAGCATCAGCAGCCAATGCGAATTGATTTCTTGAGCCTTATTTTTAGATGAAGCATGAGGGGCCTTACTGTTGGTTTGGAGATGCTACTTAACAGCTCCATGTATGCCTGGCTCCCCAGAAATCCTTCCTTCATGCTTTGCCTTCCATGCAGATAAGCTAGCCAGCCATCATGACTTGCCATGACAAATGCAGCTCCAAGCGAAGACAGCGGGGCCTTGTCTACCTTGGAAAAACTTGTCTCTGCTCCTCATCAATGGGGCAGCTACAGGGGTACAAGCACTAGTGAAGATTGAGCACAGGTGGTTGTAGCAAACAGCAGATCAACTGTGAGTTTCCACTTGGGAATAGTCAAAATTCGGACTGCGGTGCCAGGTTATATAAGTCATATGGTATTGTTCCTGTTCCGTGATTCTCTAATTAGCTGACATAGCATGAAATGCAAACGGCAAATATCAGTGTATAGAATTTGCTGTATTAGTTAAAAAAGTTATTGACTGGGGTGGTTGGTTGTATATATCATCCAATCAGGGACCAGAAACAATGACTTAGGTACTTAATCAGTAGGGTAATATTGTCATTTTCCATGCCTGTTGTGTTGGTTAGTTACATAAGTCATGTGGTGGTCTTTCTGTTCTCTACCTGGATAACTTAAGTATAGAGCTGGCAAGCGGGGGGAAGAAACCATATTATTGTGGGAAGTGTTGGAGAACAATGTGGTTTCCTCTAAATTTCCTGTAGAAACTTTTTTTACACACACAGAGCGCAGGATAACTAGCTCGAACTACTAAATATATTCTCTTCCTTGGGGGTGAATTTTCAGATCCGTGTGTCTGGGGGCCTGCAACAGCAAGGGGGGGGGACAGTACCCCTTAAGGTTCAGCATTTGTGGCCTGTCTATAATCATGTTACAATTAACACATGTTAAAATGTGATTATTTTTTTTAAATGCCCGTTGTGTGCTCACTCAAAATTGCATGGGCGTTTTACACACAATTCACAAATGCAAACACCTACACAGGTCTATAGTCCAACATCTGCATTCACAAGTGCCAGTAAAGTGGAAGTGCAGGCATTTGTGCCTGCAAACTGCAGAGATACATGTGCAATTTCCCACATGAAGTGGGCCAAGTAGCCATCTTTTGGAAAATGCATTTAGCCTTCTGCCATGGTAGTGTTTCCTGATGTGTGGTCTCACGCTGAGAGTAGTGCTAAGGCTGGGAAAGGGTGCGTGAAGCAGAATTTAATCTGATTGATAGAGGAACTCCTTTCTCAACAGCCTTTCAAAATGGTTTCCATCCAGCTTCACTGCATTGGCCAGGTGCTGCAATGTAACTTGATGCAGAGGGGGCTGCAGTGGGTGATGGAATATGGGTTGCATAACAATGAAACATTGAACACTTGAACTGCCTCAGCCTATTGAACCTAACCAGGCTAATTTGAGCTATTAGACTTTAAAAGGCACTTGAGAATCAGGGGGGGGAAAAAAGAGCAGCTAGAGAACGCAAAACCTACAAGCAGGAAGACAGGGAAAAGGGAAAGGAAGAAAGATGCTCTCTTGAAAACAAGAGTCGGTCATCTGCAGTGGAACAGCTCCAGGAAGGGAACGAAGGAGGAAAAATTCTTCTGAAAAGATGAAGAAAAATGAAAACTGTGGGAGGAAGAGAAGGATCAGACAGGAGATTTACTGACACAACCATGCAGAGGGAATATAATTCACCCTGCAAAGAAACTGACTGTCTAGGGAGTAAACCAGCCAAAAAGGCATCATTTGTCCTGGGAAGAAACTCTAGTTTTAAAATACTAGGTCCGTCTGATCCCACTGAAGTCGATGGTAACCCCTCCCCCCCCCCCTTTCATTCCAATGGAATCAGACCCATTGCTCTGACTTCATTCTGATTTCTCTCTTCTCAGGTAGAAACTAAACATGCTGTTGGTGAATTTGATGTTGATGATGCTAGAGACTGTAAAGCCAGTGGGTAGGACTGGCAGATGCCGAGATCTGTATGGCTCTGCCATGCCATCTCGAGCAGGAACATCCTGTACTCCCCAATCTGATCATCTAAGCAGAGAGTGCCAGTTAGATGATACTACTGAAGAAACCCCTCCTATGACTTAAATCTGGGTATGATCTTGGTTCAAACAGGGCTGGTAAGAAGTGCACCTGATCCACATTCAAATTTCTCCACAGTTCAACTGAGCTGGGTTTTTGGTATGGTCAGTTCCCGCAAGAAGGTCCAGCCTCCATGGGCCATTCTGTGAGTTCTGGAGAAACTCCTACAAGCTGAGTGCCAGTAAATCTCATTAACCTCACTGGTACTTAATCAACACATTGCAGGATCAGGCACGAAGTCGGGGAGGGGGTTGGATTCCTATCAACTCGTGTGACTGTATTACAAGCCTTGTGATTTGTTCCATTTTTCTGGAAGTCGCCGACTTCCTGGAGACAGTTTATTATCTGAATCTCAATTTTCCTTTTTTTTAAAGTAAGTTTCTAGCCCATATAGTGGCAGAAGAGAGCCTGGAACAAGAAACAAGTGTATCCAGAAGGCAACTCAAAACCCCCACAAATATTAAAAACTCATGATTTTTTCAGGCAACCTCCTGATTTTTGAGTGGCCCAGCTCATGGATTTTTGATCACTGGGGCTTGGCAATAATGAGGATCAGGGAAACCCATTCTCTAACCTCCCATTCCTACCACACTGCGCCAAGTACCTTTCAGTCTTAATCTCCAGCGTTCTGTTTAGCCTTTCGTGCATCTGAATCTCAAGCAGCTCTTTAAAAAAGAGACACCTTTCATATATCATGATTAAAAATACCCTGTTTAAAAAATACTGAATCCCAACCAAGGAAAGCTTTTTTATATATATATACACCGAGGGAAAATGAGCTGCAATGGCTGCAGTGGAATTATTTATACTTTATCCTACCTCCGGAGAAGTCTTTAGAACCTGAGATAAGGCAGCATGCTTCAGAGTCCAGAGCCCTCTCTCCTCTGTGCTTGTACCCAGCTCCCTAATACCGTCATGCTGGCAAGAAGAAATATGCAGTCATCCTTGCTGCATATTCTGGCAGGGTTATTGTCAACTTATTATTTTTTGACACGAAGCCAAAAATGAAGGGCATTTGCATCTTGCAATTTTGCTCTTTGCTTGTCTCACTTCTGTTGCTCCAAATGACCTACAAGGAGTCAATAGCAGGCAGGCGAATACAGGAACCAGAGAGAGATCGAAGCAGGAAAGCTCATATTTTACCCCAAAAATGCCACCGTTCTTTTTTTGGGGTAGGGAGGGGGAAGAAAACAATTAAAATAACACACTGATGTTTCATTTGTAGATTTCTCCTGAAGTTGGAAGGGCTTGTGTCATGGGGAAATCACAACCACTGCTTTGGTTTTTGCTAAACCATTATATAATTAAAGTAAATATTGTGGGTGAAAGTGTGCAGTCTGCTTTTGGACCAGTGCTGGCCAGTGTCTGATTTATAATGGTGCATTGATAGCCATCCGGATATATTGTTTTTTACCTTATTTCGTATCTCGGCAACAACATATTATGCATCATAAAGGCTGAGTGTTTTCTTTTCATTATAGGTCAGCAGCACTTACATGGATGTAATAATGAGGCTGTACAATTATAAGTGATTAGAAATGGCATAGAATGATCCTTTATATATTACTATAATACTGGGATCCCAGTGAAATACCAAACAACCCCACTAAAAGCAATATCTACTTTAAAACATTTTGGGTAGAATTGTTCCATACATTTTAAACAACTCAGAACATACAGTGACTTCAAGGTGTCAGTTTCAACATTAAATGAAACACTCTATGGTGCAATATGCAGTCCTGGGTGCAATATTTGGTGCATTACACTCACAGGAGGATGCATTTACCCTGTTCATGAAATGGTTAATTTTAAAAGGTTGGAAGCGTCACGATGCAGCCATCAGACAGAAGCCAAATGTACATTGAAGAGCGCAGCCAGCAAATCACAGAGCCTTGAAGCGCAAGCCGCAGAAATCAAATAAATCTGCTATTGTTAGCTATGTTACGAGATTCTCAACACCCACCTGGAGTTCATTGACATGTGTGTATTACATAGCTGCACGGCAATATAATCGTATTCGTGCCAAGTGTGACGCTATTCTCCCCTAAGGTCCGCAGGAGGCAGGGCCCATGAGGGCAGGTACATGATTCCACCCTTCAGACAGCAATGAAGGGGGAGTCTTGGATGACCTGCCAAGCCCAGCCCAGCCCATCAGCCAGGGCAGTGCAGCAGGGCCCCTAGCTCCCTGCCTTCTGTTATGCTCGGGTGGGGGTTGTCCCAGAGCATGCAGCAGAGAGGTGAATTTGCCCTTCGACAGCATTAACTCTCTGGGAGCTCTGTCTGCATAGTGAAGCCGGTTTTTTTGGTGAGTAGGGGGAGGGGAAGGGAGGATGCCGCTTACTGCTACTCTTCCATTCCTCCTCCCATCACTAGTCACGTCCGCTCTTTCCATGCAGCTCTGCAGAGGGGGAAGCGTTGGTAGGATGGAGAGGCTGGGGCAACCCCGTTTCCCCTTCATATGGGCTCAGTTCAGTTTTCTCTGCAGAGTCACTCCCTTCCGTCCCATGCAGGAGCTAATGTATAAAGCGATCTGTACATTGTCCTACAACTTGAAATGTGAACAGAATACCACATATTTTGAAGAAAGGCCTCCACCCCCACACTTGTTATAATTATCGCTCCCAGATTCCTGAGTTAACTTCTAGACAGCTGGCCACTTCTGCAGGGGCAAATACAATTTACATGCCCCAAATGAGGCATTTATGGATACACTGGATGACTGCCCATGCACACCAGAGAGCACAAATGGCTGTGCACACGGACTGAGCATGCAAAAGATTGCACATGGACTTTCACGTGCACAAATGCATAGGTTGCATTGAGGCCCCTTTGGGGGGGAAAATGGCTTGCTTAGTGGAGTGCAGGACAATCCAGAACAAACCACATTCAAGGGGCGTGTGTAATCTGCACAGCCCTCTACAGCAGAAGCATCAAAACCGCTCCTTGCTGCGCTCAGGGGATGTAGGCAGGAGCTGGGAAACGGACAGTTATACGGAACACAGACATCTGAAAAAAGTCAGCCTTGCAAGAGGGTTCCTGCAGAGAAACAGACACAACTTGCACCCCTTATTTACCTGAGCAATGCTGTCAAAGTCACTGGAGTTATTTGCATCCGAAGAGAGAACAGGGCTTGACAGAGGAGGAGAGCAATGGAGACAGACAGACAGGGCCGGCGCAACCCATTAGGCGACCTAGGCGGTCGCCTAGGGCATTGCTATTTGGGGGGCGCCGGCGCCCCGGCAGTCCGTGGAATTTTGGGGGCGGGACCTTCAGCCGCCGCTGTCGGGGGTGGCATTTCGGGGGCGGGACCTTCCGCCGCCTAGGGCGCCGGAAAAGCTGGCGGCGCTCCTGCAGACAGCATGGGCGTAATGATGGGGGGGGGGCGGTTGCATGGTATTCCAACGTTAGAGTTGGACTGAAGCATGCTGCAGCACTCGGCTTCTTCGAGAAGATGCGTGTAATGGGGGGCCTGCCCCTTGAAGGGCCTGTCAATCGGCACACAGGGCCTGAGCCAAAGTTCAGAGGTCAATGGGGGTGTTTAGCGGGCTATGCATTCTAGCTTTCAGCCCGCTAAGGCTGACATGAGGGCGCAAGGCAAGGCGCAGACCTTTAAGGAGTGGGCATGAAAGATTCATTCAGGAAAGATAAAAAGCTGTGAGATTCCTTCCTTATGTGTAAATGACTTTCTGTACCATCCCCTTCCGTATGTATGTATTTCAGAGACCAATAACTTTCAATCGGGGAAGTGAAGGGAAAGCCCATTTGTGTGGAACAAGGGGGTATGTCTACACAGCAGCTGGGAGGTGTAATTCCTGGCTTGGGGAGAGGTGAATGCACTGGTTCTGCTCAAGCTAGCCCACTAAAAGTAGCGGTGTGGCCATGGTGGCACGGGCAGCAGCTGGAGTATGTACTTTGAATCTTGCATGGAATTGTCGTGGGGCAACTAGCCTGAGATGTCATCACTGCCACGCTGCTATTTTTAGTGCACTAGCTCAGTCAGAGCTGGCACATATACGTCTACCCAGACTGGACATTAGCCTCCTCGGCTGCAGTGTAGACGTACCATGAGGTCCCTTGGAAGGTAGTACATTTGAGTTACGCAATACGTGTTCGAAGATGACCCTGATCTATGTCTCCATGCACAAGGAATGAAACACGTTAATCTAAAATGAGTTCTTGAAACTGAAGGGAAATAACAAGATAGAGCAAAAGTGAAATGTCAGGAGAGCACAGTGTGTCTCTTTCTGCAACAGTCTGCAGTAACTCTCAGGATAAAATGGCTGCCTAACTCCACATGCAAGGAAAGTAAAATTTATTTATTTTTTTAAATTAAAGGTGCACAGCCTTTTCCAGAGATGTGTACCCTGCATGACTAGAAACAACGACAGTTAAACCTGAAGTGAAAGCAAAGAAAGCTATAGCTGTGTGTGCTATAGGTTATGCTATAGCTTGCTCCTTCACAGGTCGTTCTAAACCATAACGTATGAGTGCCCTTTCCAAGAACAGAGAGAGACTGGGGGACAGTATGTGGTGCCGTGTGTGTGTGTGTGCGCACAATTATAGGAAGCAAGTAAAGAAGTCTCTCTTAGGGAGTTCAGTAATGCTGGAATGAGTAGAACATTGCAGGCAGCTCTCAGACAGCTGACCACTGACTCAGCGATTTCAGGCAGCAGAAAAGATGATTCCAGGAGGTTAAATTGATTGCAAAGGAGGTTCTACAAACTTGACAGCCTCAGAACAGCTCAACTTCATTTAAACTATTTCAAGGTAATTCCAGGAGGGCCAAAGCGGAGGGAGGGATGGGGAAACCAAGGAATGGCGGTCTGCTCTTAACGTGCACACGTTTTTCCCCAGTCATTTTCTTTTTTGTTTCTCCTTCAAGGAATAATATTTCTTGCAGGATAAAAATCTGTCAGTTTGTCTTGGTTTTTAACTGCACGCTTCCTTAAGGGAAGCCTTAGGGCCAGCTCCTCAGTGGGTATAAATCACTAACTTCAATGCGGTTGGAGGACTTACACCAGTTGAGGATCTGGCCTATGGATCTGTATTGGTAAAGTTGGGGACTGTCACTTTTTAAGAGGTGATGTAGCAGAACTTTGTAAGATCTATTATGGTCATTAACCAGTACAGCACTGGATTCTAAAAGCCTCCCATAATAAGGCATTCTGGGACAATTCGACCATGGAGGAAGCAGATGATGTAATATTTGCAGCATATTAGAAGGAGGTAGGTGAAATCCGAGTGAATTAATTTTTTTAGATGTTTGGTACTTGAGTCATCTGTCAATATTAGTGTAAACATTTACACTCCAACAGGAGTCCATATAATCACTTGTCTATCAGTCACTTACTACTGATTCTGCCTTGCTACCATTGTTGATATTTGCACTAGCTTTTTATTGGCTGTAAGAGTCAAATATTTATCAACTGCACTCAAATTTCCATTGCACTGAGAATGCCTGGGCTCTGTAGCAGACTGAACCTTTTACTTCAGTTTCCAGGCTGGAATTTTCCCACAGCAAAAAAACTAGACCGTGAGAAGGCAGGGCCAGTTCATTATTGTTGCAACACAGTCTATTGCCCTAATTAGGATTATGGCCCCATTTTGCTAGGCACTGAGCACATACCTAGTAAGAGATGGCCCCTGCCTGGAATAGCGTGCAGTCTACAGGGAAAAGGCAGGCAAAGGGTTGAAGATGGGGAACTGAGGCCCAGAGAGACTTGCCCAAGGTCATACAGGGAAGTTTGTGGCAGACTCAGAAATTGAACCCAAATCTCCTGAGTCCAAGTGCCACAAGACCATCCTCCTTCTTTGTGTAAACTATACTGGTAGCAAATATACAAGTGGAAATTCTGCCACCCAGTCAGAAAGCAGAAACAATAGCATGTGACTTAAAGGTTCAGTCATACATCACTACCAGGAAGCAGCTAAAGCAAATGGTTCCCAAAGATCCACCGACTTAAAATTGTTTAGCCAAAGTATTGGACAGAAAGTCATGAATAACCAATACGTTCACAGCTGTCGGGTATGACGTGCAGATGATTCCCAGAGGAAAGGGGCCTAATTCCCCACATATGGTCTGCTCCCAATGAAACTCAGCTGAAACTGCCTAGAATCAAATGGATTTTCATCAATACTTTGCTTTCTCTGTGGTGGTTTGGTTTTTTTTTAAGTCAAAACAAAGAGCAAAATCATTTGTGAAACTCAGTGATCTGAGACCTGAGTTTGTAACCAAACATGAAACCCAGTGAAATTTTGTCTTGTTCCCAGCTCCGTTGCAAACATTTTGCATAGACCTAATGAAGTCTCATGTCTGGCATCTCCTCAGAAGTGGGGTGTTAACTTTTGAATGGAGAAGAGTACACTAGTATTCTGTACAAGTCAACCGGGTGCAATACACGTCATGAACACTTGCTTAAAGTTTATTTCCATTTCTACACTGCATAATAAGGTGAAGTCCTCTGTTAAAGGGCAGATGGAGGGACTCTGAGGGGGTGGCAATTCTAATGCTCATTGTTACTTTCTGTATTTTGTCCTTTGGCCACATGATGATGATGATGATTGGCTTAACAAGGTGCAAGGAGTCAACTTATTCATTAGCCCCCAAGGGGGAAACAATATTTGTGTCTGGCTGCAGACAAGAAATTCTGTCAATGTTCTTTGTAAACATTCTACAGATACAATAGACTTCTACTGGACAAAGTGTTCTACTGGACAAAGTGCTTCAGGGCTAAGGTGCTAGGGCTGGATGTTACGCTGCACATACCCTCCCTAGAAACAGTATGGGGTAAGGTCCTTGATACGGTAGAGGGGAGCTCTGCAAATGGCTCAAGGAGGTCCCTGTCATAGGCTTTGATGGGGCATTTTCCTCTCCTTATATCCTCTCTAGCCTTGCCCCGACTATAAAACGATATGGGTCAGGTTCTGACAGAGCTGATGTCACCCTCCTTTGAGAGTAGTCCTATTAAAAATCTATGGGGCTAGTCACAGAGTAANTATATGGGCCAGGTTCTGACAGAGCTGCTCTGGTTTGATGTCACCCTCCTTTGAGAGTAGTCCTATTAAAAATCTATGGGGCTAGTCACAGAGTAAGGTACTGCTCAATGTAAGGGGGCCAGAATCCAGCCCATGGAGAACAACTTTCTATGTCCCTCTTGCAGGCGCTCTCTCTTCTGCTTTTTCTTTTTCTGATTTCTCCCTCTTAGTGTCTTTCCTTTCCTTTCCTTCTGGCTGCTAGTGGTCAGCATTCTCCCCACTACCCCTGTGTTGACATGCCTGGCTGGGCTCTTGGAAGTGTTTTGCTGCTATCACTTCTTCTAGAGAGACACATTCATTTGTCAGCTTATGGAAGGAATTTCTAGCATTCTGTGGCAACACCACAAGCCTTAACCTTGTTGTAAGCACCTATAGACAATTAGCATACAAGATGTTTCCCTCTCACACTGCGCTCTAATGGCCTGAGAGTTCTTTTGTTTTTTCTCTTTAGAATCTAAAGGAAAATTATGTAAGCATACAGTAGCATATGTCCTATAAATAACGTTAAGAATTCATGAGATGGTAACCATATGGAACCGTAACACTGGTATTGCTATTGCACAAAAGTCAAGTATTCATTTTTTCTAATGAATTCTTTAGTCGTCGCATACATTTCTTTAGTATCAGAAATGCTGACACGACTCATCTCTGTGGTTTATTGAAACAATCCAGCTCCCACTGGAGTTCAATGCCTATACTATTGGCTTTGTTCTAATACTTTGTGGAGATGCTGGGAAGCCAATGATACAACTCAAGGCTGCTGTTTCTCAAGACTGCCCTCTTCTGGCAGTTAACCTCATTTTAGTGTGTTGCAATGGTGCCTTTATATAGGTGCTAGGTAGCCTGCCGTTGCTGATGTTGCATTTATTCAGAAAGAACTACAGCACTAGTGTGGTTGAGAATGATTTTATATATTTAGTTTAACGTAATCTAGATGTTTGCGTTAATAAACTTCTGTGTGTGTGTGAACGAGAGAGCGGGCAAGGTGACTTATTGAGTGAACTGAAAATCCTAGTAGCAATATTTTATCCAGTACTATCTAACCATACTCTTGTTCTGTGTAATAATTAATATCTGTGCCGTGCTAGCGTTCTCATGGGTATAGCAATGCATGTCCTCATTCCCTAGCAAAACAATATTTCAGCATTGTTGAGTTAATTCTCTCATGTCCTCCTTTTGTGCCTTGTTAGTTGTACAGTTACTGTAAATGTAAAGTTTTTAACCAAACGTTGCTGATTATCCCTTCTGCTCATTATCTTCTACCCCTGAACACTGTACACATCCTTAGGAAAACTGTATATTTTGCTTTTCACATTGCCTGGATTTTTTCCAAGCAAAATATCCAAGATTCTCCAAAGACCGTGTTAGAATCCTTAAAGCTTCCAGTGCAGACCTATTCCTGTTGTATTGGTGAGCATTTCTCCAGTTCACAAAGCCAGACTACAGCTTTTTTTATTTTATTTTCCTGGGGCTGGTTTAAATACATGAAGGAGTTACATTAGCCATGGATCTATACTGCAGGATTGAGATATGCTTCTGCAGTTCTTCTCTGCAAAAATATTTCATTTTTCTCTTTGACACCAGTCAGAACATTCTGCTCCATTGATCCCATTTAAAAACAATTAGTAACTATTTGATTCCATTTGAAATTGGGACATAAGCTGATTTACCAGCAAGCTATTGTTGTTCTTACAACCAATTAAAATGCCCAATGAATTGATCCCTGGTTGGAAACCAAAGGTCATTCCCACCCAGATGATTCAGGCAAAGTAAACCAGTTAAGAGCAGCTCAGTCCAATTTCTTTCTTGATAGATAACGACTGGGGTTTTCGCCAGGGATCTGAGATTTTTCTATTGATGAAAATCTGCCTTTTCTGAAACTCAGAGTTATCTGTCTTTCTAAACTTCAGGGCTCTTGCCAAATTCACAGCAGCCCTGGGAATGTGCTATGTCCCACAAGAGCTGTGTATTTTAATATGAAGTGGTTTCCTTTGTCCCGGAACCAAGAGCAGCCTCCATGCTAACAAAACATATAAGACCCAATGATGCATTTGAGGAAAGTTAACTGGCAAGGTGGCCATTCAAGGTAGAATGTTTGTTTGTCCGTTCCTCCCCTGATGGTGGTTCTAATTCAGGAGTGCATCTGTTGAACTAGATTTGATCTTCAGAGCCCTGTAATATTGAATATTCCAAAAATCAAGCTCAACGGGAGATTAAAGGATAACTCTTTCACTGCCGGACCTTATTTAATGGCCATGAAGGGTTCAGATAGGGGCAATGATATCTTTCTCAAAGCTTCTCCCTCTTTGTGCCAGTGTATATAGGAACTGCAAAGCACTCTGGATAACTACAATGCAGAGCAGTAATTTCTCTCCTCTGGATGGTTTTGGGGTAAAGGTAGTGGGCTGGGATTGGGGAGGTCTGGGTTTACTTCCTAGGTCTGTCACAGACTTTGTGTGATCTTGGGCAAGTCACTTACTCTCTCTGTGCCTCCATCTGTAAAATGGGGATAATTGTGCTTCCCTTCCTCACAGGGATGCTCTGTAAATCCATAAATACTAAGAAGGTACTCCAGTGTCATGGCGATGGGAGCTATATCGGTACCTCCTAGATAAAGATGTTCCGGGGAAATGTTTATATTTGTTTAAAGCTCTTCCAGTGTGTAACTTAGTTACCAAACTGAGCTGATCTGTGCTTCTGATCTCAGTTATACTGCAGAATATCTGGAGTAACTCATATTGGAGTCACTGAGCTCAGAGTTTGGCTGCCCGTTAACACCTTCTGCAGTAGATGCTAACACAAAGAAGGCACAATGAAAGACTGGTAACATGCACAAATGTCCCTCTTGTGCAGGAAGGCCAGATGAATACACAGCTGCACATTAGAACTGCTCTTGGCTACCTGATATGTGAATTCCCAAGGCACTTTTTTGAAGGTCTGGGCTACTACACAAGGCCCACTCTTGCTCCCCTAACACTGAAGTCCTTGGGAGCTTTGCCATTGACTTCAGTAGGATCCTAATCCGTGGTGTAACTACTCCGCTGAGTTTGAAAACATGGAGCTAATGGATATCAGTGTAGGAATGGCCAGCCAAGTCAGGGGTCATTTCTGCCAGCAGTGTGACAGGTATCTCCAGCCTTCACGGACGTGGGTACCATGTGCCTTAGAACTGGAGAGCATCTTACGCTGTGTCTCAGTAGAGTTCAGTTGCCCCATGGCGTAACTACATTGTAGCCAATGTAACAGTGATTTTAAAACAGCAGTACCTCAATGTAGAATGATGACTTCACTTCACATCCCTCTCCTCTGGAAAGCCGAATCCTTTCCCGAACAGAGTAACAAGGGGAATCCACCTTTTAACTTCAAAGACCCACCATTTACTTTATATATTCCTGCCGGTAAATGCTTTGTTCTAAGAATGTGCATGAAATACTGACAAGCCTCCGTTGATTGTGAGTACAGCTTTAAGAAGAGTGCGCCAGTGATTAAACGTTATGCAGTAGCTTTGCATCCTGTCCACTTGGAGTATAATTTTATTAGGGAATTGGCAGGCCCATCATCTGGCTGTTATGATCTGATGCCTGCTCTTTCCTAGGCAGTTTGCTTTTCACTGTACATATCATAGGTAAAATGATCAGAAAGGGGAACTCTGCGATGGCTTTGAACACAGAGGACCAGGATCACTTTTAGCTTAGTGGCACCAGTTCCAGACTTCCTTTCTATTAAGGGCCTCATGGGTAGCACCCACTTGCTCTGAAGCAAGGCTATTCTCCTTTATCATTACTTTCATTAGGACAAGATTCTTTAGAACATGCAGAAAGTGAGGCTAAGTGGTAGGGTGGGGGTAGCGAGGTGCACGCTGGGCCCCTCTGGTTTCAGCCCCTGTTGCCCTCTTCAGTCAGTCAGGAAGGCCTCAGCTTGATGCAACACCAGTGGTCTTTATTTACAGTTGTTTTCCCACCACCACTTTCTACCTATGTACAGGTTTTGCAGCAAACTCTGCCCAGCAACAGACCAGACCAGACCGCGCCCACCTCCCTCTGTGCCGTGCCATGCCATGCCTGGCCTAGTCTTTCTCCCCCCGTCTTTTCTCTCTGGCTTCCTCCCAGCCTTTATAGCCCTGGCTAATGAGGCTGGCAGGTGCTGCCCGTTACCAGGCAGACACAGGGCTATCCAACCAGCCCCAATCCATTCCCCTTGATGGAGGCTGGAGTGGCAGGGGCAGATTAAGTGCTTCTCCCTCAGCACCCTGTCACAGTGGGCTAATGCAATGTAGCTTCTCTCAGCTGGAGAACTGAGTTCAAACTGTGCCTTAGGTCACAAATAAAACCGATTTTTTTGGTGGTGGTCTCTAGGGTGAGAAGGAAGCAGACAATATGGAGTACAAGGGATCCTGACATATGTCCAACTCAGAGGGAGTAAAGGCTGCAGAAATGGGGCAAGTTCACACAGGTATTTTCAGTCACGTGGGCCTGATAAAAGCCAGTTGGTCTGCCCAGGTTTCAGCCTGTCCAAGGATAATTTCAGGAAACAGCTAAAGCAGGGTTCGGGCCAGTGGCACACGCTCACCCAACTAATCACTGAACGATTAGCAATAGGTGAGCCAGTTCTGAAAATGTAGAAATTGTCCCACATCCAAACCCTGGATCTGAACCCCTTACTTGGGGAAATCTCAGCTCTAGGGTTTGGGAAGGAGTCGGATGCAAAGCTGGGATCAGGAGCAGAGTGCAGCCAAACTTTGGAGAAGAGGTTCACCTGTAAAATAGAAGAATCCAGTCTCATTGAATCTCCTTCCCAGAGCTTTGCTCATCCTATTTCTAAAACAGAATCCTTCCGGAGGGTCTGAATGTTTGAGAGAGGGATGTTTCCTGTCTGGCACTTGCAGTTAATATCTAGAAATGGAAGGATAAATGCCTAAAACCTTGGGAGAGAACCTGCGATTTCCAGCAGAATTTTTCCAGAGGCAAGAGGTCTGAATAATGCTGAGATGTTTCAGATGGGCACCCAAACTGAACCTGAATTCAACCTTTAGAGATTTGCCTGGCTCTTGTTGTTAATTGTATTAGTGTGTGTGCTGCTATCATGCCCTATGGTGATCCACAGGGTAAAAGATAATCGTCATATTTAGGAATGTATGGTGAAATTCATCCATAGGTGAGGTCTCCTGTGGGATCTCTGTGGCACCTTTTCAAGGGGAATTTCCCCACTCCCTGGGCACCTCAGCTAGCAACTGCAGAGTGCATAAACTGCCCTGGGAGGTGGCTGCCCCAACACTCTGCACGGGAAGCTCTGTTATTCTGGCTGTATGTGGAATCCAAGGTTTTAACCATAAAGTCTGTCTAAGGTACTGACAGCCCCTATCACTAGTTGCTGATTGTGTCTTTAATCCCCACAACACCTCTCTCAGGTGGGGTCATGCTCTTTCCCCATTTTATAGCTGGGGAATTGTGTCACAGAGAGGGTAAGTGACTTATCCATGGTTAAGCAGGGACAGGAACCCTGGTCTCCCACACACTAAACTGGTGCCCTAACCACTGAATCATCCTTTCTCTCTAGAGCCTTAATCTTGTCCGGGGCTTACTGTCAGTTCATTAACACCGAGCGCACCGTTAGGAACTACAGCAGATTAAATCTGAAAATGCCACTCACTTAAATAAACACATTCAGACAGGATAATTTTGGGCCACAGCCTTTCTCAGGTTAACCTGTTTTACAAAATGGTCTGTGGCCTACAAGGCTGATTTTTGTATTATTATTATTATTTTATGATGATGATCATTGTGTTTGGCCCATTCTACAGCATGAAAAATCAGCTCATTGGATTTCATTTTTAATTTGATCTCTCTAATTTAGTGGTGGCGCATTGCATGCTAGGAGGGGGGAGCCTGAACACTTATATTTTCATGTTCCATAAGTGGTGCTTGCTTGGGAGTCTTTACGCCCGGTCACACAGCTCTGTGCTGCTGGATGTGAGGAACTGTGCAGGGAGAGGGCTTTTCATCACGCGCCAGCCCCTGTTGTTTTAACACGCAGAATATAATTTCAGCATCCAAGAGTTTCACCTTGAAACTGTGTCACACCCTATTAAGGCAGAGAGGAGGACAGGTCAGTGGCCTTTTCTACACCTGGGAATAGCCCCAATTCAGCAATTGCTGTCCCTGCACCAGTGCTGACCCCTGCGTTTAGACAAGGACGGGCAGGAGTTTGCATTGATTCAGCCGATCAGGGATTGCTCATTACACAGGGGTAACCCTTGATTAGCTCAACTTCAGCTTTCCACTGTTCACCCAAAGGGGATAGCAGTTACGCAGATCTCTGACCACTGAGTGCAGAACTGAAGCTACTCCCAAATATATGCCTGGCCTGTTTGGTTTCTCTGTCTCTGAGTAGATATTTTCCCAAGTGCCCTGCGTCCTGCATATACACACACCCTGCTCCTGCTGCCAACAGCCCACACAAAGATCTCTGTATTCAAAAGGCTTGTCTGCAAGCTGCTGGAACAAGTTGAGCTGATGGCAATCAGTAGTTTAAAGCATTGGATAACAGAGCTGAGAACAGAGGAGATCATCTCATGTGAGCATAACTTCAGAGCTCTTGTCGCTTTGCAGCAATCACCAAGAATAAAAGACTTTTCCATCAGTCCACCAAGATACACAGTCCCTTCCTCTGAACCTTATTTAAAATTTGTTTGTTCAGGAGCTTGTAAGATCTCCATCCTTCAAAAGCCTTGTTACGCACTGAAGAGGAATTTTTTTACCCTTGGAGTGCCCTAATTATACAGAGCATTGATTTTTACAATGCATTCATGGATTGATTGTACTGCTATGCTCCTCCCACAGGAAGCAGCTTGCACACTAGCACTTTTTGATCTCTCCAAAGTATTCCCTAAGGTGAATCAATGGCTCTTGCATCTTTTTGTCTCTTACTTAACTACAAGGGAAGCTGACAATGTCTTGCTACTAAAATGAGCTGTAAGAAAAATCTCTGAATATTATTAATTTCATCAAAAAAATCTCTTAGGTACAGCAAAATATATTCTGTTAAGATAATGTCCCCATACAGACCCAGCCAATTGTAATAACAGAAGAACTACAGGGACTTCCATACCAATTACCTTTAATAAACTAGCCAAGATAGAGACAATGATACCGTCAGAAACAGAGTGCATAATAAAATATAAAAAAATCATTAAATGGTTTACTAAAGGTGGTGGGGAGACAGAGGTGATTTAAGTCTTTTATGGCTTTGGCACATTTGTAAAAGAAATCTTGAATATACTGGTATAAACCAGACTAAACCCTTTAATTTATACTAAAGCAGAGGGTTCTCTTAAAGATATTAGCTCCAATTTTTAGGGAGAGTGTGCCAAGGTGGTAATGGAATAGACACAGATTCAATCTGAAGGCTTTAATTCATGTCCTAACGACTGTACATAATATTCTGAGTGACAGCATGGCTCGTTAAGGGCCGGATCCAAACCCCATTGAAGTCAATGGAAAGATTCAGGTCCTAACAGTAATGTTTCCGCAATAAGACCCAACACAGAGGATAGCTCATAGTGTTATGGATTAATTTGAGGTTAGCACAGAAATCCCTGTTGGATCCTAATGGGTCTGTATCTGCTGGCAAATACTTTATGTGGAGGTTTACAGTTTGATTCAATGGTTCTCAGCACCCCCACTGTAGAAATTGTTCCAGCACCACTGAATATAATACAGTCAAAGGTTTGAGCATTGGCCTGCTAAACCCAGGGTTGTGAGTTCAATCCTTGAGGGGGCCATTTAGGGATTTAGTTGGAAATTGGTCCTGCTTTGAGCAGGGGGTTGGACTAGATGATCTCCTGAGGTCCGTTCCAACCCTGATATTCTATGACTGGAAATCATACTTTTGTCCATTCTGTTCCTTCGTTTTAACTTAGATCTGTGGAGGGTTTCATTCTGGCATGTCTTTTGCAATAAGGTTTGTTGATTTCAATCTAGTCCCTGAGTTTTACAGTCCAGGGATCATATATTTGTTCTGTTTGTACAGCGCCTAGCACAAAGGGGTCCTGATCCAGGGTTGGGTTCTTGGTGTTACAAGTAATTCGGCTTGGAAGGCTTAGATTTGTGTCAGTGGATGTCAGTAAACGTTGACTTCACTTTACACACAGGGCCGGCTCCAGGCACCAGCCCAGCAAGCAGGTGCTTGGGGCGGCCAACGGAGAGGGGCAGCACTCCAGCTGTTTTTGGGGCGGCAAGTCTGGGTCTTCGGGGGCGGGTCCCTTGGTCCCGCTGGGAGCGAAGGACCAGCCGCCGAATTGCCGCCGAAGACTGAAGCGGCGGCTGTAGAGCTGATCGCGATCGCGGCTTTTTTTTTTTTTTTTTTTTGCTGCTTGGGGCGGCAAAAACCCTGGAGCCGGCCCTGTTTACACACACAAACTGACGAGAAAATATTTCCATCGGCAATTGAAATTTACAGAGACAAAGTAAGAAAGGCTACGTGAGAACTTATTAGAGTTTGATTTAAAGATATTGACTTAGTATATTTTGACATGTGATGTTGACCACTTGTATTTTAATGGTTATAAAGCTGTAACTTTTTGAATCTCAATGTCTTCTGTCATTAAATAATTATTGTCCTACCCACCCATTGTCTGACGCTCCTATAATTTCCTGCAACTGTGAAAATGTAACTAGATTATGTCAATGTCGATTTTTAAGCTTTATAAGTTTTTATCTGTCAACATTATATTTAAAAACACCAAATTCAGCCAAGCCTACAAATAATAAAGGCATCAGGAACTCCCTGATGCCCAGTCTCTTCTGCTCCTGCCCCACCTCATGAAGGGAAACTAATCTTTTTATTATCACAGGCGTAAACTTTCACACCTCTATTATCAATTGCGCAGTTATGACCAGGTTTCCCTGTAATGCAATTTACTACTCCCCACTATATAGGATGAAGAAAGTTATCGTTGTTCCAAAAAGGAAAATCTATATCACTTACAAATGGGTTTTAGATTTATTTTTAAAGGAGAAAAAGTGCAATGTTGATTTTCCGTAGCTGGTATCAAGAAGACACATGGCTGTGTACATGGGTGCTGGAACTAGGGGGCTGAGGGTACTACTGAACCCCGTGGCTTGAAGTGGCTCCCATCATATACAGGGTTTACAGTTTGATTCAATGGTTCTCAGCACCCCCACTGTAGAAATTGTTCCAGCACCTCTGAATATAATAGTCAAAGGTACAGTCTAGCTTTGACTCCTCATTCGCGTGCTATTGGGGTCTGACACTGATAAAATCAACAAAAGCCCAGATTGACCCCTGGATGGGAGCACTGATTCTCAAATCAGGTGAGAGCAGCATCATTCCAGCACTGATTGAAGCGAGCAGTCTGCACTTTGTTACACTCATCTCCTGGCCCCGGGCTTCCAACACGCATGGCAGTTGTTGGCTGGGAAGATAATGCCCCTTTCATAACTTTTTGCCTCCTCATGATCTCAACAGGTTGTGTAACGGTCTTGGGATTTCTTTGCTCAGTGGTGATTGGAGGTTGTGGACGTTCACTTCTCCCGGTTTATCTGTGCTGACTATGAACCTGATCCGGCTCCGACTAAATTCAGTGGTAAGACTCCTATTTACTTCAGTGGGAGTTGGATCAGACCCCACACGTGACCCCAAACCAAAGCTGCAGATGTTGAACACCCACGAACTTTAGAAAAACTCACCATGCAAGTCTAAGCTTTGTGCATGATCTCCGTGCCTCTAGTGCTAAGGGGAGACTTTATCAATGAGGAGTGAATATCAATATCCAATATATTCAGGGAATGGGCTCCCAAAGTTAGACTCTTGAGTCTGCATTTAGGCATCTAAAGAAAGAAGCCAGATTTCGAAAGTGTAAGAACTTGATGTTCCCATTGGCTTCAATATCAATCTTTTTTTTAATATGGAGATATACCTATCTCATAGAAGTGGAAGGGACCCTGAAAGGTCATTGAGTCCAGCCCCCTGCCTTCACTAGCAGGACCAAGTACTGATTTTGCCTCAGATCCCTAAGTGGCCCCCTCAAGGATTGAACTCACAACCCTCGGTTTAGTAGGCCAATGCTCAAACCACTAAGCTATCCCTCCCCNCGGTAGCCGATAATTGGATGGATGTTCCAATTCATCTTTCCCTGAAAAGAAATGTAGCCTCCTGTATCAGAATAGTGCCAAATGGATAGAGTGTCATAGTGGCTCACGGTGTTGGATCTTCCAAGTTCAATGTCACGTCTCCTGCACTAATGCCTGAGACTTCAGAGCAAGGTCAAGAAAAGTCCCATATTGTGGCTTTGCAAATGTGGATTGCTGGAAGAGGAAGGGGCGAAGGGATCCCTCCTGCCCCATGGGGGTGGTCAGTTTATGCCCTGAACGTGAGCTGTTTACCTTTATTTCCACGTGCCTTACCCAGTCCCCTGTTCTAGCCACCAGACTAGGCTGTCCCCACTCTCTAATAAGGATTTTGGCATCTTATGATTTTGATGCCCTTTGGGCCACTCACATTATTACTTTGTAATGTAACTTAAATGCCGGCTGCCTTTGGAGCAATATCTGAGCACGGCTCATTGCAGGTGGATTCTATGGTCTCTGCCAAAACCAGTGGCCTTGAAATTAATCTCCGCTAATCTTTAGATTGCAATCAAGCTTTCTAACATGGTTTATCCCAGTCCCCTTTTCCCCCTCCCCCGTTCTGCCCCTCCTTCATTCAAAATGGAAGCCGGGACCATTGATTCTATATAGCCTCTCATGGCTCCAAATATGGTTCGGTTGTTCCCTAATTCATAGTGAGCCGTCTTCCAGAGCCTTCTCAGACTGATGATATAATAACAGCTTGCTCATTACTGCGAATATAAATAGTTGAAGCATCCCCTGAGAATGGACGCAGCTGGTGGAACTTCACATATTAGCACCGCATTAATATTTATGGCAGCTCTGTGTAAGTATGCAAAATATTGGCGTGCCTCCATACAAAAGTTTACACATCTGTCATTCCTGATTCTGCCTTAATATCCTACACTGGTTAGTAAGCTGGAGTGGAGAGCTTGGGTCCCTGTCCAAACTGCAGCCAGAAGAACAGTTTCCAGGGCCCTGCCCAGCCTAGTGTCTTTGGGCTTGATTCTCCTCTCACAGCAGTATAATGCCATTAAAGTCTAGGAACCTGATTCTGATCCTATTTAGGCCCCGATCCTGCAAAGCACTCATGCATATGAGCAGTCCCATTGAATTTATTTCTCCACAGGCTGTGGCCATTTAATTGAAGTCAATGGCACTGGTCTCCTAATTTAAGTTAAGCACACGCTTAATGCTGTGCAGGATCAGGGCATTATTCCAGCACGACAAGGATGGCGCTCCATTGGCTTTGAGGAATTTGGATTCACATTCAGGTGTGAGATTGGAGCCAGGTCCAATGGAATTAAACTGTGCTTGTTCTTTACACTCCAATGCTGCACCAGTGGATGCCATTGTCTGCACTGCCATGAGGAAATGGGGCGGCGTCGGGGGGCTGTGTTGGGTTTTGAAAGGACATGGTGGCAACCCGCTTAATTGTTCGTCTAACATTTAAACTGTCTCGGCTAGGATTCCAGTCAGTGACTTCCCCTCGGGTTACACGAGAGAGAAAGTAATGGTGCCATAAAAGCACATTTCAGTATATCTTTAAAGTTTAAAGAGAGTTTAATTGAGGGATGGCCTGCTGTTTGGAATGAGTCTGCTGTGTGGCACTTCCCTAGGAAAGGAGCAAGGAGGGTCAGTCCTGCCCTGTAGCTTCAGGCTTAGGTATTCCTAGGAGGACTAAATTTTCACCCGTTTCTGCTCCAGCGGCAAGTCAGATTTTAAATGAAAATAATATCAGATGGTGCAGATCTTCAGTTGGTGTAAATTAGCATGTCTAATGGCTTCGGTAGCGATTTGCACCAGCTGAGGATCTGGTGCTGTTAATATCTAGCTTTACTAGTTTAAGCTTTGAAAAAATCACACTGCATTACAAGTCTGTTGCAAATTTATAACCACCTTAAGGATAAAGAACTTGCATTTTAAATAGCACGTTTCATTCAGAAGGATCCGAAAGCACTTTTAAAACTAGCCGATATACAGGGACTCTCCATGATCACAGCACCCACTCCTGAAATGAAGCCACCTCTCAAATGGAAACTCAGAAACCATTTAACGGTACCCAGCAACCTTGCACAACATTTTTAGGACAGTAGAGGATGAATATCTTTTTATTAAAAGAAACCGCCTGAAGCATGCAGCTAGGCAGAATGTATTACCTGTGCTCAAACGTTGTACACACACATGCACTCACACAATTCTTTGTATGTCAATGCACTGGCTTGTGATGGGAGATTAAATATTACCCATTCTGTTTGCAGCTTCTGATATCCCTCTCTGCACTAGGTGGAGTGCATTCCAATTTGCAATGCAGTGTTAATGAAATATGAGGCACACTGTTGAAATCGAGTGTTGAATCGTGATTTATAAAGAAAGATGTTATGAAAATGGTTAACGGCTCCATTAAAGGAACTGTGATATTTGGCATGGTGGTTTTCTTTGGTCCTTTTCAGAGCATTGAGTGTTAGGAGTTCAGCATATTCGACAGTAACTGTAGATCAGCATTTCCCAGAGTGTGGAGGCATAGGGGGAAAGGGCAAGCCTCGAAAATCTTCTCCATCGACTCAGCTTTCAGTTAAAAACCAGATTTGTTTCTAGCTGTTATGGTTGGCATTAAAACCTTCAAAACAGGATCTGAGTGTAACCAAGTCACTGACTGCCTGAATTTGCAGAGAGTCTGAAACACTAGCTCTGAGGTGTGAATTGTCTCATGTCTCTCCTTGGATATTAACTCAGAAGATGCCAGTGATGATACACTAAATGAGCATTTTCCAAAGTGTGGAGAGCAACTCTTGGGGGAATTCAAAAGGCAAGATGTGAAGGGTAGGAGTGATGCATAGATCTTCAATGCATGGCAGGGCTGCAGTGATTGGCTTTATTTTCCTGGAGCGGGTAATGCTGCTGTAGATGGTGGGTGAGATTCTCAGTTTTGTTCCAGCAGCCCCTTTGTGCTGCCTGAGCAGTATAGCAGAATCTGTTGCATTGGTACAAGCTTCACTTTGCATTGGTTCGAGATATTTAATTTTCATTAGGGGTTCGCACCAGCGTAGCTCTAATGGTGCAGATTTAGCTAGAGCAGGCAGCTCCAAATTCTTCAACGCTTGCTTTATAAAAATGACTTTGCAGCAAAGAAAACAATTGTTTGAGATACATATAATAAGCAGCCAAGTTTGTATAATACTGTCCACAAGCTTTTCAGCGGGTTCTGTGAAACATTCAGGGGGTGACTTGAAAATGGCTTATTTTCTTCTTACTAAATCCCTGCATCCTCCTTTGAGAAGATACTGACAGAGTGCTGAAATGAAACACTTTGTACCCCGCTGCTGTTTTCCATCCGGTGTCTCAGACTAATATAAATGCATGGGGTAAAGTTCTGGGCCCAGATCCTTGGTGCTGGCTGGGGAGCATACAACACAATTTAGGAGGAAGTGCGTTAGTCCCCTAATTTGCTCTGGCTGACAATGACCCAGGGTGCCAATACAACATCTGCAGATTAGTGGGATGTATGGGAGTCCCAGCCGCAATCCCTCCCCCTTGGCCACACAGCACGTCACCTTTTATGCCATCTCTGTCTCTTTCTCGATACATTGGAGTTATGCTCCCCTGGTTAGCTACACCATATTTAGGGCCACTTTCCACTGGCTGACCAGCACAGATCATCCTCAATGCAGCAAAGGTTCAGGGCCTAGTCTTTAATGTACTTTGTACAGAGTAGATATTATGTTATCAGACAATGCAGAAATTAAGGGTTTGATCCTGCAGCGCTCACTCAAGTGAGTAACCTTTTCCAGGCTAGCAGTGCAATTGAAGTTCAGTAGGATTGCTCCCATGCGTTGGGACTATTCATGTGAATAAAGTTAAAAGCCCTAAATTGTAATTTTTGGATTTGTTGCTTTCAGAAATATGTTCCACTAATGTTTGCTGGAGCTTTTAAATGAATTTGCTTTGGATATGATGGTTTGCAGAAACCCAACAGAAAAAGAAATGCATTTCAAAGTTGTCTAGCTATTTACAGAAAACTGATCTTTAATTTGCTGGCACAAGTATTCACACTCCAGGAGTCATTTCAACTTCCTCCAATTAGAGCTCAGAAATACCATGTGACTTCTGACCAATCACAACTACCCAGCATATCTTGAATATTGAATATCAGATATTCTGAGAGAATTTTTCTGAACAATCCAGTTTAAAAAATATTCACAACATATTTCCAATAATGAATACACTCAAGGAAACCGCAATTTGCCTGTGGCTCTCTGACAAGCAGTGAAAAAGGCAACGTTAGTTGGATAAACTATTAGTTGCAAATATTTGCTCACTTCTACAGAAACCCACTTTCTTAGCACAAATAGTCCTTAGAGGACAAAAGGTCAAGGAAAACCTATTTCCATAAACTCTTGTCCCCTCAGGTACTCCAGCTAAAATGAATTGATAATACATAATTGCTCATCGATGCCTTTTTATAAAAGATAAAATATGTTTCAAAGCTAATTTAGACCTTCAGACAAATGGCTTAAAGAAGAGCTGCTGTACTGAAAAATGTCCATGTCATTCTCCCCCAAATCATAGTTTCAATGCACACAGCCTTAGCCTGACATCTGAATTATGTCTTTTATTAAACATTAGTAATAGAGAGCACTTAAATCATGGTTTCCCTGTAAAAGAGAGATGTGTTCAACTCGGATCTGCACATTTTAATGCCATATTTCTTCCTTTTACTCTCCCCATAAGATAAATTTACTTACTCCACAAAAATGTTTTGCTGAAAATAATTCATCCTTCAGTGTCCACCTAATGTACCTTGTGAGTAATGTGAAATGATGCAAAAATTACAATATACTGGACATGTTTGGAATATTTAGACATCTCCATGTTAAAGGTTATGTATACCACAGCAGTGAAATTATATTTAATGATTATCATATTTTAGAACGTTGCAGTGCTGATTTTTTTTTTTTATATATAAAAAGGCTTTGATCAGATGCATCCTGAATATAGTGAGGGTACAAACAATTGAATCCGCTGTTTTCAGAACAGCTGGTCAAGCCAAGAACCAGGGTTCCAAAATCTGGCAGCCACTCATGCTCACAATTTGCAGGTGTGAATATGTAGTGTAGCATATGGAGTACAACATCCCATCCAGCAAGTTAGTCCTGATAAGCCCAACACAACTCATTGTAATAATCTGACAACTAAACCAAACTCAGGATCAGGTTCTCAGCTGGTGGAAATCAGGGTAGCTCTGCTACCTTCAGTGCAGGTATGTTGGTTTACACCCACTGAGGACACAGCCCTCAGCATGTAGATGAAGCCAGACCTGAATTCTTATTATTTGTATTGCAGTAGCACGTAGGAGCCCTTGTCATGGAACAGGACGCGCTTGTCCTAGGCGCTGTACAGACATAGAACAAAAAGACAGTCCCTCTCCAAAGATCTTACAGGCTTCTGGATATCCTTTTGACAAGACCTGCTAAACTGGAAACCTAGCTATGGCAGGGGTTATCACTTTCGACACAGCATTATTGTTACAATAAGTTTAGTGGCTGAGAACAGGAAGACGGCTGGATGACTAACTTTGGAAATCGATAGTTTGATAGCTTTGGGCTGTGTTAATTATGACCCTACCAATGAACTCTGATTTCATTTACATATCCTCTTGAATAGCATAAATGCTTCCAAAATGAGAAAAATACCTTTAGCACATTAGCTAATATCACAGCAAGGGAAATGACTGCTTGCTATATTCTCAGTAGGCATCTTTACATGGAAGGATGTAAACTGACTCTGAATTATTTATTGAACCAAAGACATCAAATTGGACAATTAACCTTGAAAACTTAATTTAAGTCCCCTAAAAGGAGGACCCTGAGCCTTCTGAAAACGTGTCCTCCATAAAAGGCAGAGGAACAAAACACAGCAGGATCTGCCACCGTCAGTTGCAAGGTTCAAACCTGTTCTGGGAACTCGTGAATATCTGTCCCAGTGGAGAGAATAGCTTTAGTGGTAGTGTAGCATTGTAGTGATCAGGGGATAAGGATAGTCCAAGGGTTAGGGTATTAGTCTGGAACCAGGAGACTAGAGTTCAGTTCCTTGCTCCACCACAAACTTCTTGTGTGACCTTTGGCAATTCACTTAGTGTCTCTGGCCCAGAGCCTCCAAGGTATTTAGTCATCTAATTCCCATTCATTTTAATGGGAGTTAAGTACCTAAATAACAGATGGGGAACAGAGACACAAAATGGGCATAATAGCACTGCCCTATCCCACAGGGGTGTTGTGAGGATAAATAGGTTAAAGATTGTATGGTGTTTCCAATACTATGATATTGGGGACTGTTTCCATGCCAAAGATAGAGCAAGGGGTCCATTCGGAACCAAATCCTGAGATTTTTACGTAGTCGAAACTCTCATTGACTTCAATGGGAACTTGGCTGAGTAGGACTTGGGTAAAAACTGAGCTATTCAAGGTTTGGAGGCCTGATCCAAAGCCCACTGAAGTCAAGGGGTGTCTTTCCACTAATTTCAGTAGTGTTATCCCTTGAACTTCTGCTAAACTGTACCATTCTGATGCTACTACTAGTTGGGTGATGAAAACTGCAGAAGGTCTAGACAATTTATTCTGTTTAATTTCCTCCACTGAGGTGTTTTATCCTCACTAATAAAAGACTATAACTTGATCATTTTTAAAATATTGTTCCTTCTAAATCTTTATGGCTCAAAGTGGACTGAGATCATTAGAAGTTACTTTATGTGCGGTTCAATCAGTTGCAAAGGGCTATTTCAATCACTCTGTACCTGGTAAGAGGAGATCCCATTTCCAGAGGCAAAAGGATATGACTTAATCACTGCCTTGCTTGTTAGGTGTTTTAACAAGTTGTATTAAGCTTCATCAATGGGAGCTCTCTTGCCAGATTCAAAATGATAGTTCACTTCTCCATTATTACAGGGCATCATTTGTTTTCTTTTGTTTTGCCAGGCAGTCGCATGCCACTGTGATTTTACATGAAAATATATGACTGATATCACCCAGAAGTAATTAGGTTTTAAAAGCCTTGATTGCAATAGACACAAACGTTATGGCTTTATGGTGCTACTGCATTGCCATCAGTTTTATAGCTGTTGATTCTGCAAGTATTTCATAGATCTGTCAATCGGAATAACTTAGTTGACATTGACTGGGACCATTAATCAGAGGGAAGCATAATCTGCATTCTTATTTCTGTGGCTAAGGTTGCAACTGCAGTAGAAGCCCCACCCACCCAGCCTTGCTGCATCTGGTACATCACAGATCTTCAGTATTTATCCATTTAAACAGACCCACTTTGAGAGATGTCCTGGAGTATCTCAGTTTTCAAATAACAAGCCACTTATTATTCTTTGTTCCATCTCTTAGTAGAATAGAGGTTTGTTCTTTTATTAAGTATTTATTTAAATATCTAATGTTGTGTATATAAATACTGGATGTTAATGCCCGGACAAAATGTAGTTAGATCATTTCATCCTTTAATGGGGAGGGAGGTGTGTTATAAGGACTCATTGGCATATTGAAATTCTAGTAGGAGTGAGACATTGCATTTGCCTTAACATCTCCGTTAAGCAGAATGTTAGTCAGAAGAAAAAGCTCATGTGTTTTCAGTGATTGAGTTTAACAAGCCTGTGTTTATATTCAAATATAAACTCCAGCAGTGTGGAATTAGGCCACTAACATTCAAGGCAGTTCTGCTATAACTGAAGAACTTTGGGAGCTTTTTGCTGCCCTAATCAGCACTGCAATGAAGTACAATATTGAGAGAGTGAAATCCTGGCCCCACTGACGACTAAAGCACAACTCCCATCAATTTCAGTGTGGCCAGGAATTCATCCGAAGTGTCTAGTGCTGATCCAAATCTCTGACAGCCGAGCCAGAAAGAAGGGTATTACTTTAGAAGAATTTGCTTATAACCTGCAGCATGAAGCATTTTATAAAACAATCCACACACTTTTTTTAAAGTTTATAGTTCTCTTGGCAAAACATATCGCCTAAGACTGGATCAGTACTAATACTCTTTAATTTTCTTATAATAATTAGTCTCATCAGATCCCCCCCCCAAAAAACACAACAATTGCAATAGAATCATAGAATATCAGGGTTGGAAGGGACCTCAGGAGGTCATCTAGTCCAACCCCCTGCTCAAAGCAGGACCTAATCCCAACTAAATCATCCCAGCCAGGGCTTTGTCAAGCCTGACCTTAAAAACCTACTTTTAAATTCCCACTTTATTCCTCTCTTTCTTCTGAGCTCAATTTTACAGTGAAGTAACCCCACTAATTTCAATGAAGTTGCTTCTGATTGACACCATTGTAAGTAAGATCAGACACAGGACCATAGTAAATTGTGCCTTACCTGTTCATAGTAATATGTGCCTTACAGTTGCCCTAAAAAGGGCATGATTCTGCACTGACTTACACTCTATCTAAACCCAAGTCAAAGGCATGGCAAATCTGTGCAGAATTTGGCCCTGAAGCTCTCATGCACACCCCAATCTAGGTTGACTTGTAAAATCACTCACACTTAACATCAATCTCCCATTAGGCTAAGAATGAACAGGGATATGGAAGCATGCCAAAGTTCATGCCAACTCATCAGGAAATTCAAATTGCTTTAAGCACGGGAGCCAAGGAGCCTTTCGTTCATGCTGCAGAAACCGTGACGGATTGGACCATTCAGAAGGTGATCACCAAATCAGGATTTCGTTCTGGTACAGGAGTTTCTGAACTAGACTTAAATATTTTGAGGGAAAGGGGTGAAAAAGGACAGGGAAAAAAAGAAGCATTGCTAGAGGGATTTTTTTCAGATCAGGATAAAGGAGCTACTATGACTGGGAGAGACACTGAATCCCAAACATCTAAAATGGTACAAAGCCAACCCTGGTCATCTGGCCCTGCAATTAAATCATCTGATGTACATACACAACTGCAGTAACTGCACATGCAAGAAAGACATACAATTACACACATGCAGTTAGTTATGCAAATCTTGCTCTACGGTGATAGAATCTGATCTGTTCATATTACAGCTCATGAGGTCCATGTTAAGTTGTCTCAGTTCCTTCGGGTTTGGGTAACCTGTCAGGGGCAGCATTCCTCCCTCAGTTTATAGGTAACAGGAAATACACAAGGTTACTGACTTCAAGAAATAGATCCCAGACACACACACCTTGTCAGATACTTTGGTGTTACTCAGACCTGGGTCAAGGCAGGCATATGTCATGTCATGGCTTTGTTTAGGCACTTGTTTTGGTCTTCATCGGTGCTCTTCTAAAAACACTGCTAGATATCTAATCTCATTCACTGCGTTGGAGCAGATTCTGCCTCCCTTACTCGTGAGTCGTCCATTGGACCTAGCTCATGCATGTTTGCCAGTACATAACATTAAATGAAGCACACGTTTTTAAAAAAGGTTTACAGGCCATCTAATCAATGTCAACCAAAATCTCCAAGCCACAAAAACACAGACCCCCTTCCCCCAAGCTGGGTTTTAACTCCTCTTAATAAAATCCTGGAGGAAAGGATAAGTTCTACACACTGACTTGAAGGGAAACAAACTTGGGGATTGTGAATTCCAGAATCTGGGGCCTTCTGCTAACCCCCAGATGCACAAATCTAAGGTGCATCAGCTTGGGTGTCTCATCTCAACTCAATTGCCTCTTCAAAGCCCTTTATGGACATTAATCTAATTAAGGTCTAGTGGTAGCACAAGAATCCTCCTCTGGGGAAGAGTGTTAGGGAAAGCAGCAGTATAATGATCTTGCAGCAAACTCCATCCACTGAAATACTTACTCCTGAGAGCAGTCCCCTTGAAGTCAAGGTTGTGACCCCAGCAGTTAGCACTAAGTGTTTGCAGGGGCAGGCCCAAAATTATTTGCCTGAAACTAACAAGAGTGAAGAACACGCCTCTCTGGGAACAAGTGAAGGCAGGTCAAAGACATGTTCCTTGCCCTTGGAATGGGAAGTGGTGGGTTTGGGATGGTCCTTAGTTCCTGGGGGAGTTTGTTCCACAGTCTGGGACCAGCCCCCCAGAAGATTCTTACTGTTGAGAGTGCCACTGAGCCAGCAGAACAGAGTGGTTGACAGTGATCCTCTTCTAGAGCTTGATGTGATCCTGTAGATATCCTGGGTCTAGGCCATGGAGTGCTTGGAAGATAAGGACTGCAACCAAAAGGAGGTTGGATAGCCGTGTGTCTAAACCATCCAAGGCAGAACAAATCCTGCATCTTGTGAGAGGGTTAGACTAGATGACCCTCACAGTCCCTTCTGACCCTATGGTTCTATGATTCCAAGTCAATCAAGCAGAGTCGTTTTCAGGTGTGCTCATTTCCTGCATTGTTGCTATAATGAAGGGAGTTCTGCCTTCCTGGTAATTTGTAGTAATTTGGGTGAGACTTTGGGGGTTGCATTATTCTAGGAAGGCATACATTGGCATGCCTAAGAGCTGTGCCTATCTTTTATCTGCTGATGGACCCTGGAGAATTGTTTGGTTGGCTCCTGATGAAAATAGGGGGCTGGTTTACACTTCTTTAAAAAGAGAATTCTAGACAGCAGACCCAGGAAGAAAAAGATTTGAATCGCCAGCAGATAAGCACAATTTCACCTGACCCCTGAGTTATATCAGTCATTCCTAACACTGGGGTGTATTCTTATCTCATTGTATCACTTAACATCCATTAATGCTTATGGGAGCTATTCCAGCTCATGGAGATACCCAAGTAAGAATTTCCTTAAAACCCTGAGATTCAAGGTTGAGGGTTAATTTACTTTAGGAGCTGTAATTCGCTGACCAGGGAAGTTCTAGGTGTTAGTAGACAGAAATAGCAAAGAATCTCTCTCAAACTTGCTTTACTCTCGGACAGGACGCTTTGGAGATATTTGATTTACACTGGACTGAACTTTAATCTAGGGGCATGTATTCAGTAAAAATATTAGGGTCTAGATCCTCCAGTGGAGGAAATCTGCCTAGCTTTTTTGATATAAACAGAATTATTGTGCCCACATATTCAGCTGGTAGAAATCAGCATAGTTCTAATGAAGTCAATGGAAATAATTGGGTTAGATCCTCAGCTAATGTAAAATAATCTAGCTCCATGGACTTCAATATACTGCACTGACTCAGGATCTGGCCCTTTTCTTCACTGAGTCTGAAGGTCAAATTCTGACTTTGGATGTATGCACACAGGACTCCTATTGACTTCAGTGCATCAGAGGGCAGATACAAAAGCAGATCTTTCTGTTTTGATTTGTTTCAGTTCTCTCCTGGGAGGATGTGGTTGGGAAGTAGAACCTGATGATGGGTAGAAAATACACTGGCAAGCAGACTAGCTTTTCCATCAACTACCCAGCTATCTTTGGGTAGGCGAGCATGCAGCTAACATTAAAGGCATTTTGGAGGCTGTCACACACAGGGCCCAGCCACACAGAAAACCTGACTTTGAAATACATCCTCAGATGTGCCTGTAGTGGTTGTTTTGCAACAGGTGCCATTTAGAAAATGGAAACTGCCTTGCTATTCAGTGCTGTCGCTTGATGAATTAGCACGTTATTTCTCTTGAGCCAGTTGCAGTTTCAAGCACCAAAGAAGAAACCCTTTTTTGGCAGCAGGTCCTAAGGAAATCACAATCAAGCCTGGCAATCAGTGGATGTTAATAGTTTGCCTGGGCTTTAATTAATGACTTCATCTCAAACATTATCTCCAAGGCTAGAGGAGAGATCCCAGATAGATGTGTTTTAGAAAGAACTGATTCAGCTGCACTAAATTCCATTCTTCATGTGTTCGGCTTACATCTAAGCGGGACTACTGCTGTAATTGAAGTTAAGCACATGCTTCCGTGCTTTGCTGAATCGGGGTCTTTGTGTAGTTCTCCGTTTTTTGGATAATACAAGGTCCTGATATTTTTGTCCTCTTGCCTGTTGTATGAATGGAATCCCTCAATGAAAATACCTGAGAATAGAAGGAACAACATTAAAATGAAATGCTAATAGCAGCTCAGATTCTGACTCTCAGTTCGACACTTGGTTTATCCCAGTTTCTGGGTTACCAGCTTCCCAGATCCCTTTTGCAAACCATCTGTTTTCTACCGTCAAGTACTTGTTCCTAATAATAATGCTTTGTGCTTCTGTAGGGCAATCATTTCAGGAGCTAACGCCCCAGTCCAACAAAGCACTTAAGCACATGAGTAATTAATTCATTGGTCAAAAATCAAAATGTAATGAACGTGTACTTGGTCTCGGAAATATAGGATCATGCAGTCTTTCAAAAAATCACTGAAGAGCATTGGAGAAACACTGTTCCAATTTGCCTATAAATGCTTGGTCTTCACTAAAGATTTTGTAGTCCCAGATGGAAACCTTGTTTATAGATCCTCTTGAATGTAAGAAAACAAGTTACTAGGTTGAGGTTTATACCATCCATTTCTACTAAATCTAAAGAGACCACACGAATCTACAGTAAATGCGGGATAATACAGCCAGATGTGAAAAGATGTAATAATAATATAATATATAAAGATATACCTATGTCATAGAGCTGGAAGGGACCCTGAAGGGTCATTGAGTCCAGCCCCCTGCCTTCACTAGCAGGACCAATTTTGCCCTAGATCCCTAAGTGGCCTCCTCAAGGATTGAACTCACAACCCTGGGTTTAGCAGGCCAATGCTCAAGCCACTGAGATCCCTCCCCCCCGGTTTGGATGTAAATTTTAAAATAAACTCCCGATGAGGTAGAAGTTGCCATATAGCTCCATGGCCACCAGCAGATTGACAAAGAGCCAAACAACAAACCGTTTGGGGACTTTGTTTTTTATTTGAACTAATTTTAGACATAGTTCTGTCCTGAGGTCCTGTGAACGGGTTACAAACACAAGATCCCACAAATAAATACAACTTTTCAGTCCAGTTGGTTGGAATTTTCCAAACATTTCTTCAGATTTAGTATTTGGATTGCTTCCCTATCCCCCAAAAAGGTAAGTGTGTGGTGTGTGTGTGTTTCAACCAGCTGCAACCCTGATTGAAATTATTTGAATTTCAAAAGTTCGTTGAAAATATTTGACATTTTGATTTGGAACGAAAAGAGAAGACGATTCAATAACATTTTTGTGGGTCTGTCCCCTCCCCCCACATTTATACTTGAACATTAGTGAAGGAATGGTCACTTTAGGTCACATTTTGGAGAGACACAAGAGAATGAGGAGTCTTAAAGAGCTCAGGAGACTGCCATAAGGTCTACATATGTTTCTGTTTCTCTTCTGGGAGCAGTAGCACACGGGTTTTCATAAATTCATAGACTTTTAAGGCCAGAAGGGTCTATTGTGATCATCTAGTCTGGTCTTCTGCGTAACGTAGGCCCATAGAATTTCACCCACTAATTCCTGAATCAAGCCCATTAACTTCTAGTTGAACTAATATACACTTCAGGGATGAATTGAGGGGGTCTGTCTGTGTTGGCAACAGAACATCTTTTACATGGAAAAGGAGATAGCAAAACTTTGACGCACCCTGCAAAGTTAAAACTTGCATTCTTTGGATCAGTTTTGAATTAGTCCGAGGTACATGGGACTTGGGGGTGATATGGCTGTTAAAACCTTCCTCATTCCCGATCACACACTTTCAGGGCTGGCGCTTCCATTAGGCGACCTAGGCGGTCGCCTAGGGCGCTGCTATTTTGGGGGCGCCTGCGCCCCCGCCCCCCGTAAAAATTTGGGGGCGGGACCTTCCGCCGCCGCTGTTGGGGGCGGGATTTCGGGGGCGGGACCTTCCGCCGCCTAGGGCGCCAGCAAAGCTGGCGCCGCTACTGCACACTTTGATTCCTTTTCATCTGTGTGGACAGATACCGCTACCTTAAATGGACCCTGCTTAGAAGTTGTAGTCCCAACTGAAAATCCCCAAAATTAGAAATTAACTGAAAGATCTATAGATCTTGTTAGTGCTACAGTGTTCCCAGACCGAGAGCAACAGTTCTTGTGATCTGGTCTAGCCAGGGGAATGACAGAATACTGGCCTGTACAACCAACAAGGAAAAATTTAAACTATGAAAGTAAAAGGAATTGTTTATTGATTCTGCCTGAGCAGACCAGACCAGACAGCACAGACTGGGGGCTGTAGCAACCAGAGGATGGGGGCAAGCCCATCCTACTTCTCATAGCCATTACAGGGGATGTGTTTCCTGCCATTGTCCCCAGCAGAGAATTGGATTAACAACTGCTTTGCAAAAGGGGCCCTTTTTGGTCTGGGAAAACCTGCCTCTCGATAATGCCCCCATCTTATTTCTGGCACAAACCCAGTTTCCTTATTGACTTTGATTGACTGCAGCACCTCTGTCCAGCAAAGTATATTCTCTTTCTAAAGTGCTTTTAGCTCTGATGCCCAACTGGTAAAATAAATCCTACCTAATGAAATATGCTCTTTTTTTTTTTTTCCCAAACAAATAGTTTAGAAGAGAGCAACCAGTAAATCTCTAATGAACTACAGCGCACGTAGGTGTATAACTCATTGCATTTTTAGCAGAAAAGCCTAATCCCCCTTCCCATACTCACAACTCCCATTCACATCAGTGGGAGTGGGGATTACACAGGTCTCTGCGCTCGTGGGATGGGGGAGGGGGACACGGACTTCAGATTCTCCAGTCACTGACACTGGTGTACATTACAGGTAACTGCAGTGAAGTCTATGGCATCGCAGCAGTGTGAAACTGGTTTGAATGTGGGAGAATGAGGCTCGTGAATTGCCCCGATCCTGGGCCCCATTAGGGCCACTTTCTGCCAATTCACTAGCCCGCAGCAGTTCAAAATCCGGTGTAGCCAGTCACTGGAGATCAATCCTACATAATGGGATCCTCTAGTGGAAAACAGCCACTATAACAGCTCCTACACCGCTTCCTCCCTGCAGCTGGTATGGGGTGTGTGGCTATGGGAAAAGGGTGTGGCCATGGTGTGTCTGCATCCCAGCTGCTGTAATGGCCCCTTTGGCCTCCTGGCAGCTAGTGTAATTTAGTGCAGCTCTAATTCCACTCTGTTACCCTTAGGGACCAGCCCAGGGTCAAGGGAATGCAACCTTGGCTTAAAACAATCCCTGTTTTGTGTGGGGAGCTCCTCAGCCAGAGCCAAGGATCAGGGCCTGAAAGGAGGCAAGAAACCTCCATGTACAATGGGTAGCAGGGTTTATTCCTATTGGAAACTGAGTCAGGCTGCAGAATTTGGCTCCAGCTCTGGATTTTGACCACTCCAAAGCTCATGGCTGTTTAGATCTTGTGTTCTAGTTGAGCCAATTATAAAACTAGAGGCCATTAGCAGCATCTGTATCCACGTTTGGATTTCAGACCTTCCCCAATGGCTTTGAGTGATTTAGATCCAGCCTTTGTGTTCAGGCTCATCTCCTCTTCCTGTTTGGTATTACACATTACGTACTGTAAGTGAAGGCAGCTTTAAGTATGTATGGGTGAGCCTCTAGGGGGTGGGTAGTTTGGAAAAACCTTCAAAACTTTGGAGCTTGTCCAAAGTCCTTTGGATGCAACATTCTGAAGAAGCAGGTTCTGTCCTGGGGTTCATAAGCTTTTTGGATGGTGGTTTGGCTCTTTTTCCAGACAGATTGATGCATGACACACCTCACTATTTTTAACTTCATCAGATTTATTGAGCCTCAAGGGGGGCTTCGCCTTGGTGCAAATCAGGAAAGAAGGTTTATGCTGGTTCTCATTTTACCCAGACCACGTCTCTCATTTTAAGCACAGATTTTCCACAGGAGACATTGTACAAAAAGGTCCCCTGTGAAAGGACAAAGTGAAAGTGCTTCGTGAATCTCAGTAGCACCAGAAATCCCTACCTATTCCCATTCTTCCCACTCCACACACACAAGAACAGTCTCACATATGCTATAAAGAATCCCGTTTTCCTCTTTACTTTCATAACACTTTAAAATAATGGTGCGCTGCTACTGAATTACAAAGCAATTCCCTTGGACGTACCCATGGCATACGCATTATTAATACCAAGTGAATCCACCATGATTTATGTTATCGTAGTGATTTTGCATCTCGTTTATTACCTTCTGGAGATCACTTTGCACTCTGCAGTGATTTTTAAGGTAGCATGGAAATTACCATGTGAATCGTGTCTTCTAAATCAATGCAGCCTTTTCCTGCCTGACAATAAAACTCTCTTGCGCTTTTCAATGAGGAGATGTTAGTTAATGCTTAATTACTATGGAATGACAGGTGATAAGGACAATAGAGTCAAATAGGCGCATCGTGATTAAAGGGCCTTCAATAGAAATAAGTCATGAGACAC
Source organism: Platysternon megacephalum (assembly GCA_003942145.1). NCBI lineage: Eukaryota > Metazoa > Chordata > Testudines > Platysternidae > Platysternon > Platysternon megacephalum. The sequence goes on along the minus strand of QXTE01000119.1, from coordinate 251,981 downwards.
ATCAGGGCACATGTTATGGAATGAAATCCAGGCCTCATTGAAGTCAATGGGAATTTTGCCACTGACTTCAATAGGGCCAGGATTTCATCCTTTGTGCACTAAAAAAGGGTGAGCTTACTCAACAACGTTTGGTTTAGATATTCTAGCCAGGTTGTTCAGGGAATCCAACCTGAACTGGAAAGGCACTGTGGCATGAGGACACTTGGGTGGCATCAGCAGATCCTGTCGCTAATCTGCCAAATCACAGGTGCAATGACATAATGCTTTTGTTAGATATCTAGGATCAATGACTGTATGTCAGCATTTTCTGATCTGTCAGCATGTGCTTTTTAAGACTAACTGCCCCCAGAACACTGCTGCCAGAACCCCTAATAGGTCTGAGTGACTTCCTTTGACCATAGGACTCCAGTCTTAAATTCTCGTCATTGGTGACTACCATTTCACATTTGTTTTTAAAAGATTGAATTGTAATTTTCCCTAGAATTTTTGCTACGGGTTCTGTATAAGTGTATCATCAGTGACAGAGCTGGGCAAATGGTTCCTGTGGTGACGTGGCAGTCACTTGCATTGAATTCAGAGAGTTGCAGGGACATCTCTGAGATCAGAATTGGAAAGCCCTTAATGTGCACGCAGCCTAGGCAATCGAGTTTCCGAAAGAAGGAGAAATGGGTGCTGCAATTTGCTTAGCTATGTAAAGTTTAGGCTTTTTTCCTATGTCATGTACCTTTAACCCTGGAACCCCTGGGGACTCTTCTGTCTGCAGAGACAGGATGCCATTTTTTATGTATTTCCTTGCGGATTATTAAAGGAGATGCATGTGCGCACACACAATATGATCTCTGCAGTGCTGCAAACATTCAAAAACCATGAGCCAAGCCCCAGAACTTCATAAGATTGACTTAAAAATCATGTGATTTTTAAAATTTGTTTAAAATGTTTTAAATGTCTATTTGTCCTCTTGTGTTGGAACCGTTTAGGGTTCCTAGTCTCCATTTTTTTCTCCACAATCAGAAGAGCCAGAAAATGAAAGCTGAGATTCTCCCATAATCACCTGACTCCTGGAGTGGGGGCTTCAAGAAAACCCGATATAGCGCGAGACTTGCAATAAAATCATGAGTTGGCAACACTTTCGCTTCTCTCATGGAGACTCTTTTTCTGTTCGTTCTTGTTTTTGTTCTCTCAATCTAAAATCAAGGTCATTCTGGTTGGAAGCCTATGGCTGCTCTTTTCTGTATGGAAACATGTGACCTCAAAAATCCATCTGCACTTGTGCCCACTTACCTGAGCAAAAGTTTTAGTACAGGAGCATCAATACATCAGCCTTTGAAAATTGGGCTGCAACCTTATGGCTAGGTCAGTAAAATTTCCTGTTCCACGCCCTTCCATGCACACTACATGTTTTCATGACCTGTGAGAGTTCCCTCTGTATTTGCCTGACAGCAGCACAGAGTTATTATTGAACACTTTGGACAGTCCTAAATCCTGGACAGGATTTCACTGATCCAGCGTGGAGCTTTTTGCTATCCCCCGAATGAATTCTATGTATCTCTTTGAATATCTTGTTTTGTGACTCTGCTCAGCTAAAGCTAAATTACAATGGAACATTTAAATAAGATTTACCAAAAGACACCGAATCCACTGTAATCCGGCAGTGGCAATAAATACTCAATGTACTCTCAAAGACAGGATGCTTAAATGTGACCGATACCGAACAGCGAACGTGCTCTAATTCTTGTGTGACTCTGGTGTTGCTTCCACTTCTTAAGGAATTTTATTTTAATTTCACAAGAGTTGCATATAAAATGGACCCTTTCAGTATTACCTGATAGGGCTCTCTTGTAACTGATGCATCTCGTAAATAAAATGATACATTAATAAAAACTGCTGGTACCCACCACTGTCTGTAATTATAAACCCTGGAATTGCTACTAGCAAAATTACACAAGCCAGGGCAGTAAGGAACCGTTAGCATTCTGTAAGGAGGTAGCCACGTAGCCAAATAAATCCTCTTCCTTAAGCCAGCTAGTTATTGTCTGTATTACTCATAAAACACATCTCACAGAAGACCCTTACTGATGAAATAAGCCATCAATCTCCCCACATTTCTATTCATTTTCCATGTGCGCTGAGAGCAAATGTCATTCAAGGCATTACAGTTCTCTCAAACTATATTAAAATACATAGTTTGATGTTATATCTTTTGGAGCCTCTCTGTTCATAAATTGCCACTGCTGATTGGAACATAAAACATATTTTATAACACCATAAAGCCCCCAGAAGATTCAAGATCACTCATGTTTGTCTTTATGGCTCAATGTGTAGGACTTCTGGAAGCAAAAGCATTGTGTATTTCTTAACAGTAATGGTAGGGTACTTCTGGAAAGGAAGCATCAGACATTTCAATAAAACATTATTACCGTACTCCTTGATGACTGAAACATTGTTAGTACATAGGACCCTGAACCTTTAACTTGTAGACTGTAAACTGGTGAGTTTTCCTAATAAATCAGCTTTATTTAGGAATATAGTTATTGTTTTCAGTACCCGACGCCTAGCTCTAAAAGGTGTGCGTGTGTGTGTGTGTGTGTAGAGAGAGAGTTAAAGAAAACTTAGAATGATGATTCTCCTGAGAAATGAAGGGGCTGTTTCTGTGCATTGAAAAATACTAGATCATAAACTAAATTATTGTCCTTGACTCCATCACTTTAGAGAATCCGGAAATGTAGGCCACAATCCTGCAAAGAATTTAAACACATGAGGGGGCTATGCATGTGCTGAAAGGGGCCTTACATTGGAAAACTCTGCATTCTCTTATTTTCACTCTGTTGTTCTGACGCCTTCCAACCTTTAAGGCAGAAGAGTTTTGATCCATGTATTATTTATATTACTGTAATGCCTAGATGCCCCAGCTGTGACCTTATTGTGCTATATTTTCAATGCCTCCCCTGCTTTGAATCAGACACATTATGATCCGTACCTGCTGAGTGCACCTGCACCTGTCAGTTTCACTCCCTCTCTTTCAGATGCCACCTGCCTCCAGTGAATTTACTTTGCTGCCAATTTCCTCCTTCCCCTGCTCTTGCTGGAGATATGTGTTTCTGAAGGAGCTTTTTCTCCATGCCAAGACAGCCTCCCTTCCTGCACTGCAATTATTCATACTCCGGTGTCCTTAGATTAGAAAGTCCCTGGGCAGAGGCTGCATCTGCCTATATGTCTGGGCAGTGCCTGGCGCTGTGGGGGCCTCAGCATTGGGCCTCTCGGCACTGCTGCAGAATATTCAGAGCTAGATCGTGACTTGGATTATACGCCTACACCAGAGGAGAGTATAAAACCCACCCCCTTACAGCACTGCATGGGCCACCTGGACCATGGGCCAGATCCTCAGCTAGTGTAAATCTTAATCCATTGAAGTCAATGGAGTCTGTAAGGCTCTCGACTCACCCCCGCGGCGCCTCCTGCTGGTTGTCCTCAGGGAATTAGTTCTCCCAGTATCCGGAGCGCCCTCTGCAGGCCGGTGATCCGCCTTACCGCTGGCCCCGTGTCCCTCCCAGGACCCTGGTGCCCCGTTTACTTGGGGTGCTGCCCCTCTGGCAGTAACCCCTCATAGCCTCAGGGTCTCCCCCTCCCAGGGAAACTCCCACCCACTATCCCCACTTCGCCTCAGTGTTCGGCTACTGCCAGTCCCCATCTAGCCCCCCGCTCACTGGGGCGGACTGAAGTGTAAGCCACTCATCATAAGCAAAGGGGGTTCGGACCTGCTGCCTCTGCCTACCCATGGGCTGCCCCCTGCAACCCTATACCTAATGGGCCTTACCAGGCCTGCAGCCTGGGGCTTTCCTAGGCCGGAGCTCCCCAGCTCCCTAGGCCTTTCTCCAGCCCTGCTCCAATCTAGGTTCCCTTCTTGGCACCTTGCAGCCAGGCCCTTCTCCCTCTACAGGCAGAGGGAGACTGCCTGGGCCTCTGGCTCACAAGCTTTTATAGGGACAACTGGGCCTGATTGGGGCATGGCCCCAGCTGAGCCTACTTTCCCCCAATCAGCCCAGGCTTCTTGCCACAGCCCTCTCCTAGGCGGCTTCTAGCCCCGCAGGGCAGAAGCGGGTAACCACCCCGCTAAAGAGCCATACCATTTCATGCCATCTGAGGATCTGGTGCCTTGGGGTCACTATACAACTCTCCCACCCCCAAACCCAGAGTAAGTGGATGGGGAAAGGTAGGGAATGGGAAAAGGCGGGGTTCCAAACCCTACTACACCAGCCAGCACAGCTAAACCAGCACTGGAGGGTGTCATAATTTGCTGCTGATATAAGGCAAATTACAGCAAGGGAGCGGCATGGAGGGAACTGTGCCTCAAAGTTGGAAAGTTGGTAGGAAAACCGATCCCAGAGAGTAGTTAGCAGTGGCTCACAGTCATGCTGGAAGGGCATGTTGAGTGGGGTCCCACAGGGATCAGTTCTGGGTCCGGTTCTGTTCAGTGTCTTCATCAATGATTTAGATATTGGCATAGAGGGTATACTGATAAAGTTTGCAGGCGATACCAAGCTGGGAGGGATTGCAAGTGCTTTGGAGGATAGGATTAAAATTCAAAATAATCTGGACAAACTGGAGAAATGGTCTGAAGTAAATAGGATGAAATTCAATAAGGACAAATGCAAAGTACTCCACTTAGGAAGGAACAATCAGTTGCACACATACAAAATGGGAAATGACTGCCTAGGATGGAGTACTGCGGAAAGGGATCTGGGGGTCATAGTGGACCACAAGCTAAATATAAGTCAACAGTGTAATGCTGTTGCAAAAAAGCGAACATCATTCTGGGATGTATTAGCAGGAGTGTTGTAATCAAGACACGAGAAGTAATTCTTCCACTCTACTCCGTGCTGATTAGGCCTCAACTGGAGTATTGGGTCCAGTTCTGGGCGCCACATTTCAGGAAAGATGTGGACAAATTGGAGAAAGTCCAGAGAAGAGCAACAAAAATGATTAAAGGTCTAGAAAACATGACCTATGAGGGAAGATTATAAAAACTGGGTTTGTTTAGTTTGGAAAAGAGAAGACTGAGAGGGGACATAACAGTTTTCAAGTACATAAAAGGTTGTTACAAGGAGGAGGGAGAAAAATTCTTCTTCTTAACCTCTGAGGATAGGACAAGAAGCAATGGGCTTAAATTGCAGCAAGGGAGGTTTAGGTTGGACATAAGGAAGAACTTCCTAACTGTCAGGGTGGTTAAGCACTGGAATAAATTGCCCAGGGAGGTTGTGGAATCTCCAGCATTGGGGATTTTTAAGAGCAGGTTGGACAAACACCTGTCAGGGATGGTCTAGATAATACTTAGTCCTGTCATGAGTGCAGGGGACTGGACTAGATCAGTGATTCTCAAAGCCGGTCCGCCGCTTGTTCAGGGAAAGCTCCTGGCGGGCCGGGCCGGTTTGTTTACCTGCCGCATCTGCAGGTTCGGCCGATCGCAGCTCCCACTGGCCGCGGTTCACCGCTCCAGGCCAGTGGGGGCTGCGGGAAGCGGTGCGGTCCGAGGGATGTGCTGGCCGCCCTTCCCGCAGCTCCCATTGGCCTGCAGCAGTGAACTGTGGCCAGTGGGAGCCGCGATTGGCCGAATCTGCGGACGTGGCAGGTAAACAAACCGGCCCGGCCCGCCAGGGGCTTTCCCTGAACAAGCGGCGAACCGGCTTTGAGAACCACTGGACCAGATGACCTCTCGAGGTCCCTTCCAGTTCTATGATTCTATGAAAGGGGATGTGTCTGAGGCCCGATGCCTCACAGGGCTATTCCTGCCCCACCCCTTGCTCAGGGCTAGCCCTAAACAATAATTTCTATGACATCACAATGCATTGCCAAGAAAACAACAAGGCATCAAAAATCAGCCTCAGGTTTTCACTAATAAATGCCTGCAGGTCTCTTGTGCGATACATGGTTTTACAGCATGTGAGTTACAAGTATTTTCTTTCTCTAGTAAATTTATTATTTGTATTATTGTACGTCGGCGCCCCTGTCATAGAATCGTAGGACTGGAAGGGACCTCGAGCGGTCATCTAGTCCAGTCCCCTGCAGGGCTAAGTATTATCTAGACCGTCCCTGACAGGTGTTTGTCTGCTCTTAAAAATCTCCAGTGGTGGAGGTTCCCTGGAATCATGGAGCAGGACCCCACTGTGTTAGGTGCTGTACAAACACAGAACAATAATCCAGTCCCTGCCCCGCAAAGCTTACAGTCTACATATAAGACAAGAGACAACAGAAATGTTCATGACAATAATGAGCATTAGAGCATATTAATGGAAGGGGGAGTTTTACAATTATAAATTAGATAGCGAAATTAAAGAAGGGGTATAAACCCTCATGCCTCAGGGCATCAGCCCAACTCTAATGGAGAAGTCAGAAGAAGCTTTCCTCTTGAATGGTTATTCTGGTATTGTCCGTAGTTTGATGGATCTTTCTCCAAAGCATCTTTTACTGACCACTGTAAGAGACAGGATACTGGACGTGATGGCTGACTGGCCTGATCCACAATGGTACTTTCTATCTTTCTAGGTAAATATTGGAAACCTGATTCTAAGAGTTATGCTCATCCAGCCAAGGAACACACACAAAAAATACCGTGTGCACCAAACCCAACCATCACCGCTCACATTTTTGAACCTCAAGTCTGCACAATCTATGGTCCAAGAGCTATTTAGAAAAATTCTTCATTAAATAACTGAGACTAATAAACATAAGAGAATCATAAACTACAAGTGGGAAAAGTGTGAACTGAAAGGGGTGAGGCTAAAGTCATTTTATTTATTGTGGCTCACCCATGGAGCTCTCACTGCAATTATCACTTAATATTTCAAATAATTAAATCTCAGCTGAATTTTCCCTTTCATTCCCCTGTAATAACACTGGAGTTGGATATTCCATTAAGACACTTTCCCACAAGCATTTTTGCATATGTCTTTCCTGAAGCATCTGCTTCTATTCATAGTTCAAGGGTCCGGCTCATTGTCATTCTGAATTCACCTGGCATTCACTCTACTGCCACTGATCCTAATGACTTCATTTTGTATTCATGGTGGGGATTGCATGTACTCTTCACAGACATTCCACTTTCGTTTAGCTTTAATTACTGGACACTTAGAGTAATATGTTACTGGAAGTAGCTATTGCTATATTTAGCTTGGTGATTTTTAGACTGTATCATTCCCCTGCCTCGAGATGATGGCAAAACCCAGGGAAATTTGAAGCCTAGTAGAATGCTATCTTTGATAGCCACCTTAAGAACTTGGCATCTGATCCAAAGCTCATTGAAATCAGGGAACTCTTTCCGAAATTCCATCTCCCTGTGCCGGAAAGGGGGTGCTGCTCCATGGGAGCATTCCCCCACCAGGGACAAGCAGGTGATGCACTCCCAGGGGGAGGCAGTAGCTGCGCAGATCAGTGAATTCCCCAACAGCCTTGGCTGTGTCTCCTCATGTGGAACAGCACTGGCTGTTGTCGAGCATCCAGGTAGAGTTGAGGTAGTCTCGTGTTCCCCCATAACCCCAAGGTATTTGTGTGATTTCCTTTCCACAGGAAGCCCTGTGGTATTTCTGTCCATTGAATGGCCCCATCAAAGCCTAGGTATAGTCACAGTGGACTTTTCACTACTGGAGCAGGGACTGGAAGCCCTTCAGTTTTTGTGAAAGCTGAATCTTGCCAGTAGACTTTACTGGCCCAAATTCTCCATGGGTTTCCAAAAACTGCCTAGCCCGTGCACCCGCTTACCCAATCCCCCAACTTCTCACACTGGCATGTGCACTGCACATGATGACGCAGAATGGTAATTGTGGCCAAATTTGCATCGTTGGTAAAACTCCAGTACCTCGCACTGGGGAGGATGTCACTCTGTGAGTCTGTGTTCTGGACTTCCCAGGCAAACAAATACACTGCGAGTTTATGCAAGGCCTGGTGGAAACCTACACCTTAGTCAAAAATCCCAGTAGCGTTTGTACCGCAAAGCACTTAAATGGCTCTTTACCTGGCAAAGATTTCCCTTCACTAATGTTCATGGGACATCCTTAGTAAGTATCTATCCATTACAATAAATGTTGAAACTCAGCCAAGGTCTGGCATGATTCTGTCTGTTACCATGTGCTGTGTAGCTAATGCCTTGGTATTTGTATGGTTTCCTTTTTCACAGAAATCCCTGTAGTATTTCTATCCATTTAATGGTCTATAAGGGCCTCATCAAAGCCAGGTATCGTTTATATTGCAGATGGCTGCTGACATGATATAATCCACCCTAACAGGCAGGCTGTTAAAGGTCAGAGTCCCACTTCACTTCTGTTATTAGCTTTGAAGTTGGTAATATGCTGAATTCTCTCTCTCTGACTTTTTCTTTTAGAGGGAGAAAAGACACTATTTACTGCCTGGCTCTTCATCAACATAATTGGTAGCTTCTTTAGGCTCTCTCCTGCTTTAAAAACTGCTGTAAATCAGCTGTACAAAGCCTGGTCTTTGAAAAATTCATGGGAGGAAGAAGAACACGAGCAACAGTTTGCAGGAGAGGGGCAGTGTCTGCTCCAGATGTGTGCCGAAGGCAGACAAGGCGATGTCGTTTTCATCCTCCATTCCCCCGGGGCTGGATCCAGACTAAAAACAGCTCTTAGACAGGAGGATGCTGTTGGTGATAACGATCCTGTCAGGATCCGCAACATCTGTACCACCAATCCCACAACAATCGGCCGATGAGGCAAATAGATGGTGCGGGGGGAGGGATAGCTCAGTGGTTTGAGCATTGGCCTGCTAAACCCAGGGTTGTGAGTTCAATCCTTGAGGGGGCCACTTAGGGATCTGGGGCAAAATTGGTCCTGCTAGTGAAGGCAGGGGGCTGGACTCAATGACCCTTCGGGGTCCCTTCCAGCTCTATGAGATAGGTATATCTCCATATATTATTATTATTAGACATCTGTAATCTGAACCGGCAGGGAGTTCCCTGGCTGGGCTAGAATTTCATCTCTATCAATTGCTTTCATCAATAGGATAGCAGCCATTCCAGACTCTTCCTCTCTCTGAACCAGTTCTAGGGATGCTGCACCTGTGTGTAAAGCTTGTGTTCATGGCTGCTTCTAAGGCAGCCATCAAACCTTGGGGCTTGAATCGTTAAAATAAGGCACGCTAGAGACCCAGAGAGAGGTCTCGGAAAACGAAAGGAGTTCAAATTACCCCCACTTTGATTGTCGGCTCTTGGAGGCAGGGACTGTCTCTTTGAGTTTGTTTGTACAGCACCTGGCACAATGAAGCCCTCATCCGTGACTGGAGCGCCTAGGTGTTATTGCAATACAAATAATGATGACAATGCAGGGCCCAATCCTGCAGACACTATTGCACATGCTTAAATATAAGCATCCGAGTCGTCTGAGTGAAATGAAGTCAAGCATGTATGTAAGTGTTGACAGGATTGGGGCCCAAGTTTTTTCAGGCCGCTGGCCCACATCTGAACCCTAGTAATGAAATATAATGTAGCCCAACTGCTTAGGAAATGGTGCAAGCCTCATGTGACGCAGCCAGAACACTGAATTCAGCATGGAAGTCGATTTCTTTTTAAATTCTGCTGTGTTGTAGCCTACAAGGCGAAAGAGGTTTGCAAAACTTTCTGCAATGCAAAATTTCCCCTAATTTGGAAAATATTACAGAGAATTATAATTTAGCCTTTGGATCAGGGCCGGCTCTAGGTTTTTTGCCGCCCCAAGCAAAAAAAATTTTGGCTGCCCCCACCCCAGCCCTGGCCTCTCCCCCCCCCACCCGCACCCCCTGCCGCCCCAGCACTGGGCTCTCTCTTCCCCCCCACCCACACCCCCTGCTGCCCCAGCACTGGGCTCCCCCCCCCCAAACGTGGGATCCGCTACCAGCACACGGCGGCCGAGCCCTGGCCCAGCCGCGACTCTGTCCCCATGCGGGTGGAGCTGCTGGGCGGCGCGGAGCAGGAGTACTTCCAGGTGGCGGGGCGGCTGCGGGGCAGCGCGGAGAACACGGTCCCCTCCCTGGGCTTCGCGGCACTGCTGGTGGCCGAGGTGGATCAGTTTGTGCTCACCGCCCTCACCCCCGACATGGTGGCGGCCGAGGACCTGGAGAGCCCCCCAGACCTGCTGCTCTTCAGCCTCACTGCGCCCTGGCCCAGCCCGGTGGGCGGGAAGGGGAGGATCTCCGGCTGCAGGGCTACCTGCTCAGCACCGACGAGCCCAGCCGGCCGCTCACCTCCTCACACACTCTGGGAGCCCCTCTCACCGCTGCCGCAGCCCGGGCTCGGCTCCAGGGGACCCCGCTTCCCTCCCTCCCCGGCTCCTCACTCTCTGGGAGCCCCTCTCGCCGCCGCTGCAGCCCGGGCTCGGCTCCAGGGGACCCCGCTTCCCTCCCTCCCCGGCTCCTCACTCTCTGGGAGCCCCTCTCGCCGCCGCTGCAGCCCGGGCTCGGCTCCAGGGGACCCCGCTTCCCTCCCTCCCCGGCTCCTCACACACTCCGGGAGCCCGGGCTGCGGCGGCGGCGAGAGGGACTCCCGGAGAGTGTGAGGAGCCGGGGAGGGAGGGAAGCGGGGCCCGGGATACAGGGAGGGTGGAGGGGTCCTGCTGCCGCTGCCGCTCCGAGTCTCCCCAGGGCGGCGCAGCGTTTCCCTGCCCGAGTGAGCTGTGCAGGGCGCCGCTGGGCTGGTCAGGGGGCGCGGATCCCGCTTTGCCCCAAGCAAAAAATAAAATTAAAATAAAAAAGGGGGGGCAGAGTGCCGCCCCTTAGGAAGTGCCGCCCCAAGCACATGCTTGGAGGGCTGGTGCCTAGAGCCGGCCCTGCTTTGGATGAGGGATAAATATTACAGGTACTCATGAATAAGAAGGCAGATTTCTCTCCTTAAGTCAGCCTAGGAACTCTGATTCAGGCTGATGCCTCTCTTGACAGCGGCCCGTACTACCTTGCTTCCAAATTGGACAGGACACTGAGATCGCCAAGCTCAGCTGCTGCTCAGAATGACCTGGAATTGCTGGCCTGTCCATGATAACGCAGGAATGGTGGACTAGCGCCTAGTCCACACAGGGTTGAATTCTGTTCGGACACACATTCTGACCCACTGATTTCAGAGGCTGACTGGAGAGTCTAGCAGAACTTGTGCCTTGGCCATTTCGGGCTTTTTTTCCTTTTCCAAACATCCCCAAAAGGATCACGTTAGTATCTGAGGTGGGGGTGTTGTTATGACGGAGTTATTATTTTGTAGTATTGTCCTTGTTAAGTAAGAGCATTATGTGCTTGATCCTGAAAGCTGCTGAGCACTCTTCCCCCATCCAGCAAAGCCTGTAAGCACATGCTTCACTTGAAAGCATGGGAGTCGTCCCATCGACTTCAGTGTTCTAGCAGGGCTTCCATGGAATTAGTCAGATGCTTAAAATTAAGCAAGTGCTTAAGTGCTTTGCTAGATCGGGACTTTTACTATATCTGTTCTTTTGAAGCTAGGCGGCAGCCCTTTCTGATTTTTAAATAGGCCAGTTTTTCCTTTGCCGGTGCAAGCAGCAAAGAATCCTGTGGCACCTTATAGACTAACAGAGGTTTTGCAGCATGAGCTTTCGTGGGTGAATACCCACAAACTTGCATCCGAAGAAGTGGGTATTCACCCACGAAAGCTCATGCTGCAAAACCTCTGTTAGTCTATAAGGTGCCACAGGATTCTTTGCTGCTTTTACAGATCCAGACTAACACGGCTACCCCTCTGATACTTTGCCGGTGCAGTAATCAGTTCTTTGCTCTCGGCAGTATTTACGCTTTGCCTGAAGATGGCGCTAAAGAACGCCTGTGACTCTGAGGGATTGCTGAATCAGGGCCACAGCTGCAATTGCAGTTCTATTAATACAGCACCTTCTGGCCAATAATCACAGTTCATCTGACTCATAAAAAATGCATGTCCTTTCACATTTGACTACTGGATTAGGGTTTACTGGGGATCAAACAGCAGAGGTCACTAGCAGCCTTGCAAAAAGCAAACCTGGGTGTTCTTGGGAAAAGGGCTTTTTTTCCTTTATATGTCCACAGATCTGGAGGTCTGAATTGCCCTCCTGCTTTTCAAGGTTACGTCTTTAATCCACACTGTTCCTGGTTTCAAGTATGAATCTTCCCACTGTAGCGTCTCTACCTGTGCAAATCTCACCATCGAGGACTGGAGGCTTGGCTTCAAAACATTTCAATAAATTGAGAGTCACCTTTCAGTAACCAGAAGGTTAGAGGGGTTGGTATTTCCCCCTTGCAGCTCCATATAAAATAACACAAACAGGTTAACAAATTCCCCCTGCCTTTTCACTATCCCCAAATTCGCCCATCTGGGAAATGTCAAAGCCACAAGAAGCCTAAATCACAAAGTTAATCACAAAGATACCTGGAGCCGGGGGGGAGGGCAGCATGGCCTGTGATGTTTACAGAGACACTTTCCTTTGAATTCATATTAGGCTTAACATTTCGTGTTGGGAAAATTCCTGGGATCAGGGCCAGAATGTGGGTGGGTGGGTGGGTGGGGGAGGGGAGAGCCAATGCCAGGAAAAGCTCAAACTGATTTATACAGGAGAGGGGCTTTCTCTAGCCAAGCCCAAGTTCCCATGCATAGGGGCCAATATTTGTTGAGCACCCTTGCCCTGAGAGAAGGGGCCAGGGGAAACCCCATGATACTTTTACTCAGCAAACCGGGAAATTCCATGTTGCCAGAGCATCATACCAAAGTTCACACCTCTGTTTTCCACCTTAGCAGAAGATATTGTTAGAAAGATTTAAAAAAAAAAAAGGGGGGGGGGGAGAATGTGTGTTGTACAGGAGGAAAATGAGATCAATTGAAGGTAAATTAAAATCAGACGCAACCTTACTGGAATTATTGCTGAGCAAAAAGGCATTCCTCATCTCTGTCCTCACCCCCATCGGCATAGGTAGTGTCGACACTGAATCGCTACTGTGGCTCAGCTGTACCTCCGTAGTGGTTTAAGTGTTGGCATCCCTTATACCCCTGCAATTCTGCACCCTTCAGTAGCCCATGGCATGGGAGAATCTCCCAGTGTCCCCATAGGGGAGACAGGGGCTGCTTCTCTTCTGTGGCCGCTCCACGGCGGGTCTGGCAGAGTCAGAAATAGAGCCCCTTATTCTTGACTTTCCCTCGCCTGCTCTAATCATTGCAACGCTGCATGTCTTGTGATGCTTCCGATCAAAGTTCGGGGGGCTTTTGTGGAAGGATGTTTTGCCAGGGTCATGCTGTAGCCTGTTCTTAAAAGGGAGACGTGCAAAAGGAAAACCACTGAACCACCAAAGCCTTCTGGGAGAAAGCTATTATGTCCCTCGCTTAGCAGTGACTTTACACCCCTGTTTATCAAGTGTTTTGCCCTCTTTTGGTGTAACATTACATACACTCCACCCTTATTTATGATTCCATCCTTGAGAACCAAACTTTTCTCATGTGTTACATAAAAAGGTATTTTTATGACAGGAGTCATTGATCATAATGGTGGTTATCATAAGCTGAAGTCTGCAAAGAGTGTGTGTGTGTGTGTGGTACACCAGAGAGTGTCCCAAAGAGGATAAGATATGAAGGACAGGATAAACGCCAATACATTCATTCAGCAGGGTAATGTTTGTGACTCAGCTCTCCCTCCACTGCAAAGTTCAGAGCCAGATCCTGAGCTGAATCAGGACTCCCGCGGAGTTCATAACTCAACGTCCTGGCAAACCAAGCTATGATGTTCACATCTGAACTTCCCCGCCGTTCCGAAGGGTTGGTTTCAGCATTCCAGTTTGGCCTGTTAGAGTGACAAGCTGAGCTATGACGTTCATATCTGAACTTCTCCAAAGTTTTGGCATTGCCGTTAAGGCCCATTCCTAGGGCCCAAGCCTGATTCGCTGGGAGTTAAAGTAAAGTTTTGACACGGCCTCTCAAGCCCCTAGTCTGTATAAGTCTAAATTCCAGCCATTTCCTAAATCCTGTCATCTGTCTGTGCATCATTCACAAGCTTCCTAAAGTTTCCCATCATTCTTGGCCGTTGGAAACTCTCTTTGGATCTTCCTTTTGTTTACAATGAGGAAGGAGTTAACAGAGGTTCCAGAGGAAAAGGTCAGCATAGTTCAAGAAGCATTAGGAAGAGCTTCTCAGGCCTGCTTTGATCTGTGGAGGATTTAACCAGTCAATAAGGCTGCCTCAGAGCCACATCTAGGGAAGCACCAGCATTGCCCAGATGCCCTATCCTTGGAGCCACTGGCCCCACTAGTACAAGTCACTTGGGGTTTATGGCTGGAAACAGAGTGAGTCAACAGGCTCCGTGACTGGTAGTACCATGCACGGCCTCACATTGGACTCCAGTCGCCTCGGCCGCGCTGACTGTTTGTAATTGCTGATGAGGCAGACTGTTTGCTCCTGCCACGTCCGTGGCAATACAGTAAAAGTTTACAAAGGGCTAGAGCTTAATCATGAGCTTGTGAAAACACCATTCAGGGCTCCTCTGCCCCACGGTTCAAAGTCTGAAGTGTGCTCGCAGATTTATTCATGTATTTATGTAACTGCTTTTCCGCGGAGGGGAGTCATTTCTCGTAGGTCTCATTTATAAGAAACAAGATAAATGGGGTGAAAACAAAAATACTGTGAGTGGAAAGGAGTTTTGTGTGTTAACCTCCAAACTCACCGGGCTAATGAAGCCGCATGTGCTCTTACAGGGCTGGATTTGTCCAATTTAGCTTCACGTATGCAGGAGGATCTGTTTAAAAATCCTTGAATATAATGCGCCTCTATTTACATTGGAATTGGATGGCACCGGGGCTGAAGTATTTGGAACCTAGGATCTTCCCTCTCTTCTGACATTAATAAAACACAGTGGGTCAGATTTTCAAGTGCTCAGCTCCCACAGTGTGGCCCAGATTTTCAAAAGCACTCAGATCCCAGTTGCCTTAAATAAGGGTCACATTTTCAGAAGTGTTTGGCACCCAGCAAGTTCCACTGTGACACCTGGTGCTTAGATTTTTAAAAACTGGCCCCTTACTTCACTCCCTAAACAGGAACTGAGCTTCCTTGAAAATTTGGGCCCCATTTTGTATGCTGAGTCCCATCTGAAAATTCTGTCCAGTAGCATAAAAACAATCTCGTCGTCTCCTAGGTCTGATTCTGTCTTCAGCATTTGTTTCCTGGAGGAATTCCTTTGCTTTGCCAGCTGATGGAATTCTTCAATTTCACTGTGACTGTGTTACAATCACTTCTTATGCAGCCTGATTTAAATCACTGACTATTCAAGGAAACCATTATTGCACATTCGGTTCTGTAAGATGGGGAAGGTGCATGTCGGTAAATATCTTTTTTTGTGTCTGAATGCTATTTCAATTAACTCGACATGTCCATGTTGCTTTGTCATTCCTTTTCATTTTAAAGAATTGTCACTGCGTTCTCACTTGCTCATTGTGTTTCAAATTCACTTAAACCCATCGGAGCTCAAAATTACAGCAGCAGAACTGTGAGGCAGTGGGTTGTTTGGCCCGTAGGGAAATGACTGGAAGAGGCAGAACAAAGAAGGAGGAAAGAAACTTTATATTGAGGGCATTGAGCCATATTTTACCCTGATTTACACCAGGTGCAATTTCAGAAAGGATTGCACATTGTCAGGATAGAATTTGGCCCTAACTGCTTGTCTGCCCATGAAAGTTATTCCAGAATAAGGTGGGTGTGATTTTAAAGGGGAATAGCTATTCCGGAATATCTCCATGTACGGATGCTCTTATTCCAGAATAAGCATGCCTTTTTCTGGTTTAGCTGGATCCACTTCCAACTATTCCAGAATAGCTCCAGGTGTAGACAAACAGTAGAAATCAACTTTAAAATACAAGGGTGAAATCCTGCGCCCATTAAAGTCAAAACTTCAAATGTATGTGTTAGGATTGCAATGGAAAAGAGCTTTAATTCCATTAATTTCCTTTCGCTGTCTGTATACCCTCCTGCCTCTCCCTCTCTTTATCTAGTGTTGGCCCACTAGCTGGCCCCCCCCAACACACACACACCCCTGTGCCACTGAGCTACCTTCCAGTGTTTCTTCATCTCCTCAGTTCTCCATACCATGTCAGATCCTACCTGGATCCATCTTCTCTGCATTCTCTTCATCTCTCTCTCCCTCTGTTATTATTTATTATCATACTTCCATTTTGGATGACTGCTTTTATTAATAATGCTGCATGCTATTGGCTAAATCTCCAGTAGGTTCCCCATCCTACACTCAGTAGGTTTCCAGATGAGAAATAGAATCAAAATGAACTGGCTGGTTCTGGAGACTAGTAATGGAACATTGAAGCCTGTCCATTAATGGTTTGAACCCAGTCCAGGTCAGTAGGGAGTGAATGGGACCATCTGACCTTTTTCAGGGATCTGTGTGAAATGTGGCCTCAGGGAAGCCAAGACTGGAATAGGCCTGGAAAGTTAAATACTTTCTCCCCTTTAGAGGTGCAGAAGAAGGTTGTGGCCCATTGGTGGGGATTCGGGAAGCTTGAATAAATGTTTTATTGTCATTAATTTTTCTCCTCCACTCTTCATTAACCATGTCCTAGGTTCTGAACCTTTTTTTTAAAAAAGGGAGTCCATAGATCTTTCCGAAGTCTTAATCCCTCCCAGGCTAAACCTTAAGAGACAAAGGCATACATACTGCTCACTGCAGAGGAAAGCACGTGGAAATGGGGTCACAGGGAGCAAAGAGTTTATGTATGGGAAAGGCAACTAAATGGAGTCCCATGCCAAGTAGCCATCTCCAACCCATCCATGGCTGCTACATAGGAGCTTAGTTACACTTGGTCAAGGAAAAGGACATGGCCAGTCCAAGATGGGGAGGAACTGGAAAACACTGCTCAGCCATCGTGGTTTCTTTTTCAAAACACCAGGGAGTGGCTGATAGGACTGGCTGGGAATCAAGCTAACCAACACATGACTTGAGACAGTCGAAGGAATTCTCATGGATATTACCTGTCAATAACAGCCAATGCGAATATTGCAGCCACGCTCCCTTTGTTGTTAATACTACCACTGGGGGACGATGCAGTAGACCAGTAGCTCTCAAAAGGCCACGCACATCTGAAGAGCAGCACTCCCGTTCTTCCTCCTGCTCAAAGTGCCTAGCTTCTGATCATCGTCCTCCGGTTGCTTGCTTCCATTGCATCTCCCCATAAAGTTAATGAGAGTTACCTGTGCAGATTGGGGGAGGGGAGAGGTGGCTATCAGGCCAAAAAGTCTGCTAAAGCAAATCCAAATACTATAAGACAATTTGACACCATCAAACTTTTTTCACGTGTTCATCCACGCTGCCCTCAGAAATGAGACCCACGAGTTCCCAGGATGGGCTCATGTAAGACACAAGCAAAGCATATAAATATAGGCATATCGGAAAGCTCCAAGGTTTCTAGTCCAAGGACGTGGAATTATTCAGAGAGATAAGCACCAAAAAAGTTCATTAGCCATAGAGGGCAGTATTTATTTGAACAGGACCAAACCAATAGGGAAAATACAGTAGGCTGACAAAGTAAATATTTCAAGCTGTGTTTCCATTAACTGTAAATTCCCTTTGCAAATTATCCCTGTTTTTTTCCTTGCACTTGAAACCATTGTTGCTTTCAGAGACTTTGCAACCCTTATCTTGATTCAAAATGTTAAACTCCTTGAGTCAACGGTTCCTAATGTTTCAGTTTGTTGTTTCAGCGATTTATCAGAGCAATGGGAGTCAGAATGAGGTATTCTTTGGAAAAGTTTGCTTGAAACATTGAAAAGGAAAGCCTCTGTCTGAAGGCATGAATGGGATTTTTAAAAAGAATGCCTGGGTCGTACAAGAGACAGTGTGTCATTTTTCTGAAGCAGTTTGTTTAACAGTAAAAACCAATGCAACAAATACCCTTGTTGCACTAAAATTGTATTATTTTCAGTCTTCTATTCCACAAATAAGACCTTTCTTTTCTATTAAATGTGTTTGGTTGTGCATACAGAAAATTCATTTCTGTAACAGACCAATTCTTTCATGGAAACAATTCTGTATTGTTTTACCTTCAGGTGCATTTTCCACATGTTTATTTGTTAGTCCTTTTAAAAGGCTTTTATATATTGGATTTATTTTTATTTATTTATTTTCATGGTGCAATATATATAATATAAAAATGTCTGTTCCTGTAAAAGGAATAATCTTGCTGTTAAAACCCTGGCCTGGGATACTGGGTTCAGCTCCTGGTCTGCCACCAATCTGGATTCAATCCCAGCTCTGTTACAGGTTACTTGCATGACCTTGGGGAATCCGCATAATCTCTGTCTGCCTCAGCTCCCCATCTATAAAACGGGGATAATGGTACTGCTTTGTCTGTTGAGTCTATTCAAATTGTAAACTATGTGGGGCAGAGATTCTCTTCCTATCTGTCTATAAAGTGCCTAGGACAATGAGGCCCTAATCTCAATTAAGGCCCATTGGTGCTTCCGTAATACAAAGAATAGGAAGTATTCAAATCTTTCCCTATACTAGGAAGATTAGAGTGACTGGAAGGAATTCTGGACTAAATTTCTGATGTTCAGTATTTGCTTGTGATGACAGTGTTTCCAGCTCTCATGATTTTATCATGAATCTTGCAATATTGTTTTTTCTTTAAACTCCCCCTCCCCCAGCTCCTAAAGTCATGTTGTTATGTGAGAATCTCCATTTTCATTTTTAAAAAGGAGGGGTTCACATGCCTTGTGGCAGAGGAAAAACTTGAAAATATGAACCCTACCGGTTCAAACATTTGAAGACAATTAAAAGGAACACAAAATATACCTTTTAAAACAAACCCTCATGATTTTAAGACAGTCTCATCATTTTGAGGGCCAAATTTGTGGCCATTTTTTAATGCCCACCATTTGCAACACTATGACAATTGTTAGAAATGCAACAATCCGAAGTTTTGCTTTTAAATGTGCCTGGATCTGCCCTTCTCTTACCCTGAAAGAGGTAAATTCTCAGCGGGCTGCACAGGGAACCCCATTAATAGCAATGGATAAACGCACTTATGCATGCGTGCTCACTTCAGTCCTTTCCCACACGTGCAGTTTCCTTCAATCAGTGGCTCCAATTAAAGGGCCACCTTGGAAGAGTTAAGAGTTTCTAAGACTGATAGCTCTGAGGAGGGACTTGTCGAGCATTCCTCTGCCAGAGGAAGAGTGTGTGGGTATGGGGGGAGGAGGAGGGAGGGATTCAGGATGGGGACAGAAGAGTCCAAACTAAACCTAGAATGAGTTAGGAAGGCCCACTGTCTGCCGACACCTGTGTGCCACTATAGTCCCAAGATGTTGATCGTGTGTGATATACCCACTTGACCCTAATGGATTTGGTGCATGCTCAGTGCTCCGAAGGGAGGCAAAACTAAAATGGTCTCTGTCAATCTACTATGACAGGGGAAATCCTTCTTGTCTCCAAAGCTGGGGATCAGCTGACAAACAGGGCTCAATCCTACCAGTTGCTGGATGCCTCTATCATCCCATTTATATCCTGAGGTATCATTGGTGTCCTACTAATAGTCTTCCTGTTCCTAAATCCCCAGTTATGTGGATTCTGCCAGGACTGCCTGAGGCAGATAATTTATATATAAAATGCTATTTTTCTTAATTTTTAGTGATCAGACTCTGCCGTCGGTAACCCCTGTTCATCTCCTGGAAGGTGGCCTGAGGATTTGGCACCAGACATTTGAGGAGAGATACAGTGGCCAACGATGAAAATGAAGTCTGAGGGTAAAAAGCATGGTCCCATGGCTAGGGCACTCACCTAGGCCTTGGGAAACCTGGGTTCAAAAGTCTCTGCTCTGCCACAGACTTCCTGTCTGCCCTTGAGCGAGTCACTTAGCCTCTTTGTGCTTCAGCTCCTTGCCTGTAAAATGGGAATAAAGTATTTCCCTTCCTCACTGTTGTACAGATAGCTATAGTGAGGCACTCAGATGCCAGTAATGGGGGCCCTGTGAGTACTGTAGTTAGATACAGTTTATGTGTCGTTTGCCTGCCATGGTACCAGCAGCAAAGCCCATTGGTTTCGCTGGTAAACACCAAGGGGATGTGTTTTCTGGGCACAATGGCCTTTCTCTGCCCAGAGAGTGCTTGAGTTGTGCTGTCCCTCCCCACATCCCAACAACCGGACTCTTGGTGCCCAGCAGTGTTTGTTGTGTGACCTGCCAAGATGGGGGTCAGGCAGAGGTCACTCCAAAGGAGAGAAAGCAGCCATTGCCTTTTGTGCTTATCAGCTGCATCCCTGGGTGTAGAGACACTCAGGTCAGCATAGGGAAGGTGGCTGTCAAGGACAGGCCTGATAGGGTCACTGTTGGGTTACGAGTTAATAGCTGCTGTGATGATAGAACAAGATTTCAGGACTCGCTAATCACATTCATTAATACTTAAGCCTCAACCTCCCTGCCTGAGCAATTTTATTATAAGGCCAAGATAGAAAAATTAAGTACATGTCCTAAGCAAGAATAGGGTTTATCCAACTGGTGTTATAGAAACTTACACGCTCATTGTGTCCAGCACAGATCTGGCAACACTGGAGGGTGGCTTCTGCACAGAGTCAGTAAATAAGGCTCTGACCCTACAAACACTTCTGCATGTGCTTAACTTTACTCATGTGAGCAATCCACTGACTACCCATGTGCTTAAAATTATGTATGACCCTAATCAACAAAGCGTTTAAGCAGGTACTTAACTTTAAGTGCACGAGTAGCCCCATTGACTTCAATCAGATCACTTATGAGCTTTAAGTTAAGCACATGCTTAAGTACTTTTCTAGATCCAGACCCAGCTGCCTAAGTGTTTGCAAGGTCAAAGACCAGCTCATTGCTCAGAACTCCATACAAACATTTCTGAGGAAAAGGGCACTATCCCAACAAACGAGACCATCATGCCACAAATACTGAAAATTCAGTTCCATCTAGAATCGAAGAGGGAACTCTATCTAGCAACTATATTAAATATGTGGTGTATCATGCTGTAAGGCCAATCTGTCATGGGTCTAGTGCAGGGGTAGTCAATAGGCGGACTGGGGGCCAAATTCAGACCGCCAGGCACTTTTAAACGGACCGCAAAATCTTTTTATTTCCTTATTACCATTGTTGTTATTTCTGTATTATTTTCTCTGGAGTTTGGACCTTGACTATACCTTAACCAAGAAATTTGGACCTTGACAAAAAATAATTGATTGCCCCTGGTCTAGTGCATTTTCATGGTAATTTACCATTAAATACCATCTTATTACTAATTATTCAAAGTTAAAAGCTGCAATCTCCACCTAATCTACTGCTTGCCAAAAGGTATAACTTTAAAGAGTCTTTAAATATCTCTACATCATCGAACTACCCTGAGAATAGAAAAGGTACATTTTGATAGGAAAAGTCAAGGTGACTCTCAGAATTCTGGGTCAGGCTCTCTGTATTTTTATTTAGTTTAGCTGATGGAATTGGAGTAAAAACAGAGGGAAACAGATGTTCCATTGTAAATACTTGTCTTAATGTTACCAGTGTAAGATCTCAAGTGCTGTACACTTGGGGCTAACTCTTATAATGCTGCCTCTAACTTTCTGTGGTGTGGGTGAAATCCACCTGTTAGCAAAGAGCCTGCACGAGACCTCCTGAGCTAGGGAATCCCTGCAGCTCCCCTATGTGGATGTAGGGATATCTATACCCCTGTGAAGCAGGGAGGTGGACTGTGTATCAGATCTGAATATACTGGCATGGAGGGGAGTGGTGATGTGGGCTAGGCAAGAGCCCAGTGGATCTGCCCATATGCAGATCCTCTGGCCAAGAACCTATGGCATTCCCCTCCCTGAAGCCCTGTGAACATTCAGCCTCATAAAGTTTTATGTGGGATTCAAGAATTTCATCCTGAAGTAGCAGTAGTAGTAAATGTGGATTTGATAGAGTGAGCCCTGCACGGTCAATTCTAAAGACACAGTAATTTGTGCCATAAATGACCGTGCAATAAAAACTTGGGTCCCGAGCTAGAGACAGTACATGGAAAATGTTGCCCCCCAGAGGATTGCTGAGATTTTTATGCTAGGGATCTGTCTTGATCTTTGTTTTATTCTGTAGCTCTGGGTTGTATCTAGAAGAAGAAGAAAAAGAGAGAACTGTTATATCTCCTCAGCAAAGTATTTCACCAAAACATTCCGCAAACTATATACTATCCTACTCTTTCCCCTGATTTTTCGGTTAGTAATCCCAGCTTGTCTTTCCCTGTATATTATCCTACAGTAAAATCCTCCATGTCAATGGGAAAACTCCTATTGACTTCAATGGAGCCAGGATTTCACTCCTGCTTGGTAACTGATAACCCTGTCTAAACACTACTTTGATAGCTTTCTTAGCATACTCTCGTTTTCCCAGAAGGCCTGTTCCCTACTTTATAAACAAATAGAGAGGCCTGATCTAAAGCGTACTGAAGTCTATATGTTTTCCCACATATTTTAGTAAGGGCATAAACCAGCGCTTTTCAAGGTCTCCATGGCAGGTGGTTATCTTCTGGATGGGGAAGGCGGGGAGAGACAGCAGTGTTAATGTGCATTTTTATTAATGTTATTGCTCTCAAGAGTGAATGAATAATAATAGTACTGGCTAGAGCCAGGTGTCATGGAGATATCAGTATTGTATGGTAAACATTGCCAGAATCCTGAGTAATGGTAACCTGACAGAGGTACGGTAATGCACTGATTTTTCATCTCTGGATCTGTGCAAAATTCCACCTTATTGCTTTGTGGATTTGCACAGGGCGATTATCACAACATTTTACCACCCAAAAATTTGTAGTTTTAAAAATGCCAAAGTGTCACAATTGTGACATCTCCAGCTTGGTTTGTACGGTCAGTGATGTTTATGCAGATCAAGTAACTGTGCATGCAAATAATTAATCTGTCTGTTAGAATGCTGAACTAGCGGAATGCTTCCAATCCTCTCATCTGGAAGAAAGAGAGCCTCATGCTGCTAAGGTAGTGATGATAATGGGTCAAATCATAGAATATCAGAGTTGGAAGGGACCTCAGGAGGTCAACTAGTCCAACCCCCTGCTCAAAGCAGGACCAATCCCCAACTAAATCATCCCAGCCAGGGCTTTGTCAAGCCTGACCTTAAAAACCTCTAAGGAAGGAGATTCCACCACCTCCCTAGGTAACCCATTCCAGTGCTTCACCACCCTCCTAGTGAAAAAGTTTTTCCTAATATCCAACCTAAACCTCCCCCACTGCAACTTGAGACCATTACTCCTTGTTCTGTCATCTGGTACCACTGAGAACAGTCTAGATCCATCCTCTTTGGAACCCCCTTTCAGGTAGTTGAAAGCAGCTATCAAATCCCCCCTCATTCTTCTCTTCTGCAGACTAAATAATCCCAGTTCCCTCAGCCTCTCCTCATAAGTCATGTGCTCCAGCCCCCTAATCATTTTTGTTGCCCTCCGCTGGACTCTTTCCAATTTTTCCACATCCTTCTTGTAGTGTGGGGCCCAAAACTGGACACAGTACTCCAGATGAGGCCTCACCAATGTCGAATAGAGGGGAATGATGACGTCCCTTGATCTGCTGGCAATGCCCCTACTTATACAGCCCAAAATGCCATTAGCCTTCTTGGCAACAAGGTCACACTGTTGACTCATATCCAGCTTCTCATCCACTGTAACCCCTAGGTCCTTTTCTGCAGAACTGCTGCTTAGCCACTTGGTCCCTAGTCTGTAGCAGTGAACCCACAATCCTTACTCAGTCTAGACTCCCGCTAAGTTCAGTAGGGAATTCTGCCTAAAATCTGTTGGTATAATATGGCCTGGAGTAAGGATATGGAATCAGGCCCTTGAATAATACAGTGGCAGGAGTGAAACCAATGACTGAAATAACATTGGTGCTAAATTGCAAAAGCATTTTAAGACCCCTACATTGTTACTGTTTGGAGCTTTTCAAAATACAAAAGGCCGTATCTTAAATTGTACTCATCTGCCTAAAGTAGTCTATGATCATTCTTTTGCTTCTTCAATTGATATGTAACTCAATTTTTTCTTTCAGAGTTGTAACAGTTTTAGTTTGTATCAGCGAAAACAATGAGGAGCACCTTAGAGACTAAAGCTTATGTCCAAATACATTTGTTAGTCTCTAAGGTGCCACAAGGACGCCTCGTTGTTTTTTCAATTTTTTCTTGTTCCTTAAGATTCAAACTAGTTCGTGATCCAGAATGCTAGGCTACTCTATTGCTCTCAAATAAACTGATCATAGACACAGAGGAGTTACCATATCAGAGCAGACCACTGGTCCAGCTAGTCCATTATCCTCTCACCAGCAGTGGCCGACACCAGATTCTTCAGAGAAAGATGTGAGAAATCTCCTATTGGACAATGATGGAATAACCTGCCCAGAGGGAAGATTTCTTCCTAACCTCAGACAGCTAAGAACTGGTAGAGAGGGCCAGAGTTCTGAGCCTACCTATTTGTGCCACTGAATATTCTCCTTAGTTTTCTCCCTATCTTAGATAATAACCTGGGACACATTGACATAGCATATGAGTGCCTCACAGTCTTTAAATGATACCTCACAACACCCCCATGAGATAGGGAAATGCTATTGTCCCCATTTTACAGATGGGGAACTAAAGCACAGAAAGACTGAGTGAACTGACCAAGAAAGTTAGTGGTGGGACTTGAACCCAGGTGTCTCAAGCTCTAACCACTGGACCATCCACCCTCTCTTTACTGTTAGCATAAAAAGTGCCAAGATTCCAGAGAGCATGGCTCAATGAGAAAGGTTTGAAATTCCTACTCAATGTGTTTTGTCTTTTGATTCAATGACAAAAATCTAGTTTTGAAAAAATCTATGTAATAATGTTCTCCAACAAAGGACATATTAGGCCAAGACTTTCAAAAGAGACTAAGGGAGATAGGGTTATGCAAATCCCAGGCATAGTAGTAATAGTGATAATAATAATAATAATTAATAATATCTAGCTCTTATCCAGTGCTTTTCATCAGTAGATCTCAAAGCACTTTACAAAGGAGGTCAGTATTATTATCCCCATTTTACAGATGGGGAAACTGAGGCACAGAGAGGGGAAGTGACTTGGCCAGTGGCAGAGTCAGTAGATGCCAGATCTCCTGAGTCTGATTTTGGTGCTGTATCCACTAGAGACAACACTGATGCAGATAATTGATATTATGCAAATGTCTTGGCAGTACATAGAGAGTAATGAATACAGCTGGTCAAAAATGTTCAATGAAACAATTTTTCATCAGAAAACGCAGTTTCATTGAAATTGAAATGTTTTGCGGGAATGGGCGGGAGCTGAAACTGCTCTCAGGTTTGTCTACATGAACAAGAAAACCACTGCAAGCTGGGGTGTGAATCTAGCCTAGGCTAGCTTGCCGCGGTCTAACTGTTCATGTGCACCCCACTTGTGTGCGTTAGCAGTTCGTTAGAGTGCTTTAATCTAGTCGTCTTTGAAACAGGACTAAATCAAAGCACATTAGTGGACTGTTAATGCACATCAACGGGGTACGCATGAAGAATTAAAAGGCAGCGGGCTAGATTCACACAGCGAGGCCCCTACGGTAGCCCAACACACTGCCTGCATTTGGTATCTCTGTCCCAATCCCTTGAGGTTGTTTACAGCCCCAAGGTGCTGCTCTGAAGAGGTCAGAAGAAGACTCTTCTCTCCTTTAGTAGAGTTGGTGGCACTGTAATATTTCCGAGGTGGGGGGTGACTGATAAGGTGCATGTACCTTCAATCACAGTGGTTGGGGTGAAATATTTTTCAACAATTCCAACTCCATTATGTTAAATAGCCATTTGAACTGGACCTTGGATATCCAGAATAGTCTCCAGAAGGGCAAAGAAATGGTTAAGCCACCATTACTTGACTGATTGCTTTGTAGGTGAAGTAGGACAATCCATCCACTTCACAACATGTATCTAGTACTACTTTGTGCTCTTCATTCTTTTGTGGAGTGTTTTTCTCTCTGCTGCTCCGGGTGGATAATTACTCCAGTTTGCAAGGTGTGATTTCCACTTACATTATCTGTACAGCTGGCCACTTGCCAGTTCTCAAAGCTACATGTATCCAGAGCAGAGTCAAGGAATAGACTTGACATGTGCACCCAGCCAAGCCACGAGGCAACAGAAATTGTGCACCCCCCCCTTAAGGCCAGGAGATGAAATGGGAAGCGACATCCACCCACCAATGGAACAAGGGGCTATGAACTGTCTTTGAGACTTATTTGCCAATGTGGAAAGAGAAGGTCAAACCAGTGCCTGTCACCTGATTGCCAGCCAGAGGAGGTGCGTGGTGCACCTCTAGTCATCTACTCCATATTTCTGAATCTCTGGAGGCCCTAGGCCATTCTGGGAGGCACAGTCCTGAAACTCTAGGGATTGTGTTTTAATGAGGCTATATTACCCCTCCTGAGGAATCTCCACTGGGTCAGAGGAAACATGCATCTTCTCATCCCAGTCCCCACCCTCTCCTCCTCTGCAGATTCCTGAATACACAGAGCACACAAGCACTGGTCTGAGGAATAGGGGAAAGGGCAGAGGCAGCCACGTCCCACTTCCATGTGAGAACAGGGATATCTCCCAACAATTGTAACCAGTAGTGAGGAGAAAAGCCCAACTGTTGTTTCTTCACCTGGATTTAAAGTGCTCACTTCAGACCAAATTCTGGTGTCCAGTCACGCCCACTGACATCAGTGGAGTTCCATAGTTGTGACTGACAGAGGGATTTGGCCTCTATGTTGAAATTCACCCCAAGCAGAGAGCTCAAACAACTATATGCACCACTTAAACCCTAAAGACGTGCTTTTAATGGGGCTTGAGTAGCAAATGCAAGGCCTTGCTTAGGCCATGTTCACGGGATTGAATGCCCCCTTTCCAGTCCTGAGAAGCCTGTACATGCTCAATGGGTATCTCTGGCTGTGTTGACTTCATGCAATGTTGTTTTGCACAGGCCCAGCACATAAGTTTCAACTCTTTATAGATTTGTTTAATCAAAACCAGGTTGTTTATTTCAAACCCAGCTGAGATGCTGCTCCTCACTGAGGACTATTGGCATATCAACCTTCAGCTTTCAAATGTCAGCCGTCTTTATTTAATCCAGGTTATATACATAAAAAAGAGAGAGATTAGTGGGTGGATTTTTTTTTTTTAAGGCAGATTTTTTTTTCTTTCTCATTCTCCTATATCTGAGAAACAGCTGAAGCGATTTTCCACATGCTCTGCAGAAATATGGCATGGGATTTTCAAAAAGGCTCAGCTTTTCCCTGGCTCTCCTCCCACTGAAATCAGTGGTAAAACTCCCTTTGACTTCAGTCAGAGCTGAGTTAAACCAATGGTGAGCACATTTGAAAATCCCACCCATTCACCTTTTGACAGAGAGACCAAGCATGGAACGTTTAATCTGAATTCTTTAGAAAGGTCTGACCAAGGCACTGTGTATTTGGCAGCACGCTGAACCCAAATTCTGCAACAAGGGCCCTAGAATCTACGGGACTCCGTTGGAAATTGTCAAAATTCGGCTGCAGATAAATGTTCAAAGTTGAAGGTTTTATTGAATTAAATTCAACAATTGTTTATTTTTATATTCTATTCTGTTTATTTCACATTCTCGTCACGTTTTCATATGTTGATTTCCATCTTTAGATATCAGAGCTAACCAGCCACAGATGAATGAGGTAGTTCACACCTTTTCAGGTGTACTGTATTGTATCAGACTTTCTGCAAAGTTAAGAAGATAAAGCTGTATTTATATTTCTACTCCAAGATTTTTAACGTTATCTTCAAAACCATGTTAGTTAGAAACTATTTTTTTAAATGAAAGAAGAAATTCTACAGTGAAGTGTGAATGCAGTGATGTGTGAATTCCGCAACCAATTCTGAGGCTATGAATCACAGAATATACGGAGGCCTCTTTATGAGACGTGAAAACTGGGAATTATGTCTAAAACAAGCATTTCACCGCCTTGAATTCTATTGTATGCATCCTTGCATATCTTAGTAAAGATGCTAGTGTTCCAAACTTTTTCTAGCTGCTAAAATCTATGGTATCCAGATGAAATGATCATACTGGCCTCCAAAAGAAAATATTTAACCCAGAGATGTCAATGGAATATAGAAATAATGGTCAAAATCCCAGAAGCCTGCCTTGTTTTTGTCTTTCTCCTTTCATCTCGCACTTTAGGTCATGCCATCACTTACATGCTTCAGCCCAAACAGGCAATCGTTGAGTTAAGAACCTCCAGTTCAAAGTGAACCATAAACCTTAGTCTATAAGATAAATCATACAAATTACTTTACAGAAATAAATAGAACATTTGGGAAAGAGGTTATCTTATTGCCTTCAGTTTACATCTCTAATGACTGTAAGTTCACAAATGCATTCTGTCAAGAATATAAACATTGCTTTTATTATACCAAGTACAGATATTTATTACCAACATGTACTGTATGGCTTGTTGGTTTAGAGGAAAATATTAGACTTTGGGTGAGAATGTACATACTTTATTATTAAATTCTCTGGACACAATGTTTGTAACTGTGCAGACCAATATTTTGAAAGCTTGATCATCTTGATCATCTTTGATAAGAACTGGTGAATTAATTTATGCAAATTTATGCAATTTATGCAAAAGAGTAAGGAAGAGGAGCTAACCTTTACCCTTACTCCCACGAGTAGAAACATTGGCTACACATAGGAATACGGATTACTCACCTGTGTAAGCATCTTTCAAAAGCCTTGAATTCAATATCTCAGTTCCCACCCTCCCACAAATCAGCATGCTTAGATTTCTTTTATACAACATGCTTATGAGCTGTCTATTACTTAGGGTCAGATTCTGATATCCTTGCTGACAATGAGTAGTTCCATTAAAATCAATGGACCGATCATTCCATTTGTCCATGTAAGTACTTATTTTTTGGTGGTACAAGCATATTGCTGGGATACATGTGTTCTGTGATTGCAACAGTCATGAATATATGAGAAATGGGACAACATATTGCATTTCCTGCTCATGCATATGTTTGATAAGCTCTTTGGAGACTGTAGTTGCAGCCAGAGATTGTTTGCTTCCTTCCCATGCTAATCACAGTGACTCTGTTCTGTCAGTCTGCGTTATGTCTGGTAAAGCAATGACAAGGAAGGCACAACATAGACAAAACCATTTAAGCCTAGACATGTTTGTAAGCATGTATGTGACATGTTTACGGGCTTGTTTGTCAGAAGAAGGAATATGAACCCTCTGCCCATAGCAGAGCTGGGCAAATCAAAGGGCAGAATATAGTAGAAATTCCAAAGCTCTAGCTATATCTGCAGATCTGCCAAAATGTTGCTCTTATGCAAGGCCAGAACCAGAGCAGCTATGAGGAAGTCTCTGATAGAGACCAGCCCAAGATGCAGATTTCACCTCTTAAGATAATTTCAAACATCCCGAAGTTCAAGGGTATTCAGAGCAAGGTTTTTTTGTTTCAGGTCCATCTTTCTTTGTTTAGTAAGAGCATGTGAGAACATGTATTCAGCTGGCCCACAATGTACCTCCATGGCTCAATTTAGGAGGGCCTGTAGACTATCAATCCTGGGTTTAGGATCCAGATCCGAGCACCTTGTTATCATCTTTCTCAAAAATGCTGCTAATGGAGAACTAACCAGCATCTGGACTATAAAAAGTATATTTAGGTTTCATATAATTTAATTTTTTTATATAAGTTTGCTGGCTAATATCAATTTTTATTTTAAGCTTTTTTTTCCATTTTTAAATTTTCACAGTTGGGCAAAATTATATGATTTAAATTTTCTTGGTTGCGGGAAATTATGGGGAGGTCATACAATAATTATTTAAGCAGCAAAGAATCCTGTGGCACCTTATAGACTAACAGACGTTTGGGTGAATACCCACTTCTTCGGATGCAAGTAGTGGAAATTTCCACTACTTGCATCCGAAGAAGTGGGTATTCACCCACGAAAGCTCATGCTGCAAAACATCTGTTAGTCTTTAAGCTACCACAGGATTCTTTGCTGCTTTTACAGATCCAGACTAACACGGCTACCCCTCTAATAATTATTTAATGACTGTAGATATTGAGATTCAAAAAGTTAAGGCTTTATAACCATTACAACACAAATTATCAACATCACATGTTAAAATATACAAAGGAACTATCCTTAAATCAAACTCTAAAAAGTTCTCAAGCAGCATTTTTCTTCCGTTTCCTCTCAGTAAATGTAGATGATTATCAATGAAAATATTTTTCATCAGTTTGTATGTGTCTGGCAAAATCGACATTTACTGACATTTACTGATAAAAGTGTAATCTTTTCAAGCCTAAATATAATTATTTCTAGATTTTAGTTAATATTTTCAAAAGTGGCCTCTGACTTTGGGTGCCTCAGTTTCTGAGACCCAAGTCCGAAGGGCTCAAATAGCAAAAAGCTAAAAATGGGAACACACGAGTTGTCTCAAACGTACTGCAGTTCAAATGTCAATAACCCAGCTATTATTTGCCAGACGTAGATGATGCAAACTATAAGAGAAGCAGGCTGTGCTGAAGCCTCCTTCATCTGACTATTCTTAATGAACTACATCATTTTCATTCTTGATAGGATAAGGTGTTCCCATATGTTTTAATTTTCAAAGCAATGTTGCATTGAGGTAAAAATCTAAACATTGCAGTAGTAATTTTCAGAATTATAAATTCATTATTGCCTGTGTTAAAACTGGTACGTCTTAAAATACAGTTTGGGTCTATCCTAGATTAATAAAGCATGTGGATTTCTATATGGAGGATTACTCTTTATTGAAATCTACAATCTTTTGTAACATGAGAAAGATACAAGTATGCCTGGATTATACCTGAAGAAGAGCTCTGTGTAAGATCAAAAGCTTGTCTCTTTCACCAACAGAAGTTGATTCAGTAAAAGATATTACCACATCCACCTAGTCTCTCTGGATTATACCAGTCATAATAAAGGGCTGGAACAATAATACAAAGCATGAAATTTAACTAAGGTGAATGTTTTAATACAGTAGTTTATATAAGAACTAATACACAGACCATCTACAGAGCATGTTACCTGAATGATACATTAAAATCAAGCATCCAGTAACAATAATAATGTAAAACAATTTGTGAAGCTGTTTCCTAAGAACACCTTGGTTAGTTTCCAAAGAAAATAGATGTCAAAAACATTCCAAATCTCATGTGGTTTCATTGACGTTGGCTGGCTCAGAGCTCGGTATACAGAGTTTTCCCCAAATCTCTGTAAGGAAAACAAGCCTAGTGAATTAGGGGCCAATCCTGCGAAGTGCTGAGTGCCTTCAATTCTTATTGACTTCTCTGGGATTCATAGATTTCTGGTCAGCTCTCCTGTGTAACATAGGCCAAGGAATTTCATCCAACACTTCCTGCACCAATAAATGGGAGTTGAGGATACTCAGCAACCCCCCGTAAGTTGCAGAATCAGGCCCCTATTTTGAATATTGTTTTTTAAAATATAAATAATATGAGACAGAGATCCAGGTCTTGAAGTCCTTATTCAAGCAAAGCTCCTACATTGGAGTCACTAGCGTAAGGACTGCAGAACTGGGCTGATGGTCTCAAGTTTAGGGCCAATTCCTCCTTGCTTTACTCATATGAGTATCCCCAGTGTTTGGGATGGGAAGTGCTCCTGCAAATGTTTCCTTACATGAGTAATTATTACTTGCAAAAGTAAGACCATTGAGAGTATGTCTACACTGAACATTAAGCCCACGTCTGTGAGAGGTGTTCAGGATTGGGCCCTTCGCCCTTAATCTTCCCAGTTAGAACACTGCACACAAGATGTAGCAACAAACCAGATTTAGTTCAAGGTTAGTCTCAGGAACCCTTATCTGATCACTGACAGTAATTTATCACCCAGAACCCATCATTAGTGTCAAGCTGTTTTATTACCCACTAACTTAACACTGTTTTACCAAGAGTCAAGTGTGATGTCACTCATGTTAAAGTAATTTACAGCTAATAGATCTGAGGATCGAGTCAATGTTAGCCTGCTGGGTTCTTTTCATACTGACTGTTAGGAGTTCTTTTAAATTTTACCCAGTAGGCAAATTAGATAACATCAAGGAAGGATTGATAACAAATAAAAAATTAGCACAAAATCCCTAAATATCCTCGGAGTGGATCTTTTAACTTTAAATATAAAATCTCATCCATGGCATGTTTTGCAAAACTGAAGTATCTAGTAAGGCCTAGGAGAGAGTAATAAATATTCTGCAATATGTGACAGGAAATTTGTTAATGCTCTGGTCATGTAGCAAGCTTCTGCACATCAGCAGAGATAAATATTGAATATTCAGAGTAAGGGTTCTTGCCATTCTGAACATTAAGAAAAACTACAGGAGACTTTTAAGCCAGATTTTGTTGCAATAAATGGAATCTGTTACATATGAACAGAGTTTTCATTTTCAGCTTTCTTTGTCTTTCCAGCCAATTCTGTGCAGTCTTAGGGTCAGCCTCAGTGCAGGCTGTGTTTATAATAGAATACATTTCCCATTTCCAAGCACTTGCTGTCTCTTCTAATGAAATCTCTTGCTGACGTCTCCAGGATCCATATTCTCAGCCTGCTAGATGTTCAGAGATAATCCTGATTAATGTGTATATATTCTAGGCAGTGCGTGATGGCGAATTATACTTTTGGAATGAGAGTTAGGCCACCTCTGTCAATTCACCTTACCAGTTTCATATCCATTAAAAACATTGTAAATGACTAAATCTGCTATTATTTTCCCCTGAAGGTTCTTAAACTCAAGATCGCTTATATGATTATTTGCAAATGGACCAGAAGTTGTGAACCTCCCAAGACATTGCAGAAAAACCCTAGTTAGGAAAGGTCTTTAAAGATTAAAATTTAACTGTTCTTGGAATCTCGGGTAAATATCTTGCTCTGACAACACACACCTGGACTGTAAATCATTGCAACATCACGTTTGTCAGCCCTGTCAATAACTGTCCTGGTCTGTAAATTCTGTTTGATCAACAAGCTCTTAAAACATACTATTCATTGGTGACCTCAACTTCAACTCATAGTAATGATTGTATGCAGATTAGCATAAAGTTCTGGCACAAGTGACCCCAACACCTTGCTCTTAGAAATGATTGGCCAACCAAATGTTGAGATGAAGATTTTTGAATACCTGGCCGAGGGTTTTGGCTGCTGAAAGCAAAGCCTGGTCCAGTTAAAGTGGGATGGAACAAACAGGTTACTAAGTTCCTTTCCCTTTATGAGAAACAGAATTAGGGTCCTACAAACACTTGTGCATGTTCATGGGTAGTTCCATTGGCCCTTAATGACACATGATTCTCTTCAGTTTGGCTCTGTGGAATTGCAGGAGGGCGTTAATTGGATGTTAAAAGTTGTCCATTAAGCGCCAGTTCCTGGCCGTTCCTCCACAGCCATGGAGTGCCCCTGGCCACTAAATTAGTGGCTCCACTACACATACAGGAAGCAGGATTTAGGGACAGTCACCTAAGGTATGTGTCCACCTTATGCCCCATAAAGCTCAGCTCCATGGTGGATCTGTGCATGCCGGGGTGGCATGGGGATCTGCTGTTCAGGTTGATCTTTCCATCCTCTTCCCAACCATAGATGGTTGGATTAGATCCACATGGGCTATTGCAGCTTCGCGGCTGCACTTGCAATCAGGGAGCACCTCTATGGCCTGGAAGAAGATTCTTTCCCCAGCGCACAGCCCGGGCTAGGGTCTGGATTTGGACCTATAAACAGAACTGTTTCTCTATTGGAACCCAGGCCTCGTACATGCAAGGGTCACGGTTAAAACATTGGCATCTGCCACAGTGAGTGGTGTTTGGCATTAGTGTGCTAGTTACACCGTTTGCTACTCTAAATGGGTGAGCGCTGGACTAGCTAGCTGTGACCGGGGGAGGGATAGCTCAGTGGTTTGAGCATTGGCCTCCTTGAACCTAGGGTTGTGAGTTCAATCCTTAAGGGGGGCACTTAGGGAACAGGGGTAAAAATCTGTCTGGGGATTGGTCCTGCTTTGAGCAAGAGGGTAGACTAGATGACTTCCTGAGGTCCCTTCCAACCCCATGATTCTATGGCTGTGGGGATGTATAAGCAGTAGGAAGACTTTTGTCATTGTTTTTAAAATAGAAGGCTGGGCTTTTCTTCAGGGAGGATCCTCATTCTGTCATGACAAATGTTTATTGTTTAGCGGTTGTATTATGGTAGCACCTAGACTCCCCCCCCCCCCCCCCCCCCCCCCCCCCCCCCCCCCCCCCCCCCCCCNGCTGTACAAACACAATGAAAGACAGCTTCTGCCTGGAAGAACTTACAACATCACAAACGAAGGGGGTGGAGAAATTGAGCCACAGAAAGGTGAGGTGACTTGCCCAAGATCACACAGTAAATCAGTAGCAGAGCTGCGAATAGAACCCAGATGTGTTCATTCCCAGTCCAATGCTCTATCCACTGCTTCTGGATATCACATGTATTGGAGGATTAAAATGTCATTAGACTTTCTCTCATTCAGTTGTAACTTGTGTGTGCGCGCAATGTCAGTGCTTTGATTCAATGAGTTCTCTTAGGAATGGATTCTTAGATAATGAATGACCATTACTATCACAGCTGACAGGTTTTATAATGTGAACATGTGTGTGTCCAGCTACACTGCAGTTAAAATGTGCTGAGGAAAGTGATGGTAAAAATGGGAGCGGACTTAATTTCTCCTTCTGTGTCTTCAGAGTCGTAGCTGCTTAGTTTACGGATGAATATAGGTTTCTGCAACTCTCAGCAGTGCAGTCACCATAAATTTGGAAGAAGAATTAGCCCAAACTAGTGGCCCAGGTTTCTAGGCACTTTAAGCCCAGACTAGCTTATCCAGCTGGGCTGTTAGAACCCAAGCTGCAGTTTAATTTGGGCTGGAACCTGTCCATTTCACAGTGCAGACACAGGCTAAATCACTTGAGTGCTGACAGTCCTCCAGTGCCTTCCCATAATCCCCCTGCAGGACAGACAAGTTCTCTGCAATTGACACAATTGACTGGGAAAGAATCCTAGAGCATCTTGGCACAAAAAATTATGGGGTATGCCCTCAGACACACCCAGGGCGAGTGCAGAACCAGTGAATACCCAGTAACATGGGTAGGGCTTTGCTGTGCGAATGCTCACACTGAGATAGGCCAAGCTGACTGTCAATCACCCATGTTAAGCGGTGAAGCCAGACCCTTCACATGGGTAACTGTGTTAAGAATACACGAACCTTACATGGCTGGAGATGATGTGAAAAGATGGGGGGGGGGGGAAATGTAGCTCCATTTTCCAGACACCTGATTGAGTTTAGAATTAGAGGCGTCTTTTCACCTAAGAGGCTGGTAAATACAAACAAGAGTAAGGGGCAGAGACACAAGGCAAATAGTCCAACACGAGACTCCCAAAATTTCCCCCATTAGCCTGGAATCTATCCTAGCATTGCCAAGCCCAATTGTTCATAAATCATGAGTCAGGCTCCCCCAAAATAATAAGACCTTTTAAAAATAATAATATATTATGCCCTTCATCAGCAGTTCTCAAAGTCCTTTACAGAGAGGTTTGTATCATTATCCCTATTTTACAGGTGGGGAAACTGAGGTACAGAGGGGTGAAGTGACTTGCCCAAGGTCACCCAGCAGGAGAGGAAGAGCTGAAAATACAACCCAGGTCTCCTGGTCCAGTGATATAACCACTAACCTACCCTGCCTGTTGGGGTCTTTAAATTTGCCTTCTAGTGTTTGAGCCTGTGTCACACCATCAAGCTGTTCTCTGTAACAATTCTGGCTAGAAACTTACCTTTTGTTTCCATGAAAGCTGGGAGTCTGGGGTAATCACATGACTCCAGTGACTGAGGCTTTAAGAAAAAAATCACAAGTCTCATGATAAAACTGGTGAGAATCGGCAACACTGAGTCCTGTCCCCAAGATGCCAGGCGAGGAGAAACTGGTGACTTACAACAGAATTTTCCAAAGCACCTAAGTGGCTTCAAAGCCCAAGTCCCATTTTTAGGAGCTGTGCAATGGTGGCAGCTTCCCTGATGGGGCAGGGAGGAGAAAGACCCTTGGCACGTCTCCCCGGGGCCATGTAATAACCATGTTACATCATGACTTAGGTGGCTGAAGCCCTGCTCTCTCCCTCACCCCCGCCCCACTGAACAATGGCTAACTGTTCTTTTTCCATCTATAAATTTGTCTGAGTTAACAGTTCCCCAGATCTGGCAGCAAGCTGGAGCTGGGAGT
Source organism: Platysternon megacephalum (assembly GCA_003942145.1). Lineage (NCBI taxonomy): Eukaryota > Metazoa > Chordata > Testudines > Platysternidae > Platysternon > Platysternon megacephalum. Next base: position 215,721 of record QXTE01000119.1, on the reverse strand, counting down.
GAGCTGAGAGATAGGAGAGTGACAGTCTGAAATGAAACACAGAACTGCTGGGCCTGCAGCCGTCAGACAGGAGCCTGGCTCTCTCCCTTAAAGATTACTCAGACTCCTTTGCTGGAGCCCTCCGCATTCCCCAAAATCCTAGCAACAAAGTGCTGTCTCTCAGCCTCCAATGAATCATGTGAATTTAACCTTTCACCTGGCCACAAGGAGGCTAATATACCAAAATAGCCTCTCTTTTTTTTTCTTTTTTCTTCATTTCATTTATTGCCTTTGGGCTGGGGGAGGAGACTATGCAGGGTGGAAACCAAATGTAAGTGGCACCGCACGAAAAGTGAGCTTAGCATTCAACCACAACTCCCTGCCTCGCTGGGCTGGCCCCTGCCAGGCAAAAGGGGCAGCTGGAGGATCCTGAGCACCAGCTGAAGGGTTCAACTGATACAAGTCTGGTATTTCCCATTTTGTTAGCATGAACTATTCCCCTCCCCCCCACACACACGCACACAGGTGGAAGGTGGAGAGTGGGCAGGTGGAGAGGAGTGGGTTGAGCCCAGGACTCACGGATTCTATTTCTAGCTTTGTCAGTAACTTGCTCTGCCCTTAAGGCTCCAACCTTGCAAGCCCTTATACCATTAGCCACAAGAGAAAGGTCCCCTTGAGTTTTCACATGTCTAAGTGCTTGCAGGGCCAAGGCCCAATTCTGCTCCCCTTGAAATTAATGGCAGAACTCCTCTTGACCTCAGTGGAGCAGGATCAGTTCCTTTACCTGCCTGAGCCAAATCCTGCACATCTACTGAGAAGAGCTGCATCCCATGTCTCCCAATGACTTTGCTCAAAGTTGAGGGGCTCAACAGCTCCCAGGGTCAAATCCTCCTCAGTGTAATATCTGTAAAATGGGGGGGGAGGGGATAATTTTCACCTTTCTGTACCTCAGTTTTCCTGGCTGGAGCATGGGTACAATAGTACTTACCTAGCTCGCCGGGAGAGTGGAAAGTTACCATAATGTTTGCAAAGTTCTTTGAGATTATGAGATGAAAATCAGTAGGGACAAGTGCAGGATTATTACTACCACTTATTTGATTCTATTCCCTCAATAATGATACTAACGGACTCCCACTCTGCTCAGACTCCATCCCATCTTCCATTAGATTTATAGACCTTGATTGCTGTGAAAGTCCCTATCTGATATTCACTCATGAGTGGGGCAAAAGTGCGTTTGAAATCTTACATAAATTCTTTATCAACAAAATTGTTAAAGCAACTTACAAGCCAGGGTCAGTGTGGAAAGGCTCTAATAACTTTGTGCCAGGTGATCCATTTGAAATTCAAACCACAAGTCCTTAATCACTGCCAAGCAATTTGTTTCTCTACAAATTAAAATAGTTGTTACTTGGAAAAAATGCTGCACACTTGTATCTGTGACCAGGCGCCCGCTCGGTGGTGTACAATGTATCCAGGAGCTGAGGAGAAGCAGACGATATAAAACTGCTGAGATCTTGAAGCCTGTGGATGATCCCATTTTCCCCCTGCCATTGGAGTTCGGCTGAATTAGGAAAGAATATATGTGAACTTATTCTAGGAGATAAAAGGCTTCTTAGAAAGGGGGAAAAGGCGTCTTTGAAGGACATAAAAATACTTGACACACACAAATACAAACTCTTTGAGACGTGGCTACATGCATTGAACATAAGATAAATATGTTTCCATTAAGCCTGTTGTTTGTTTAACCCTTTCGAGCGGCTTCTCTTAAGTGTCATGCATCTCCTCCCCACAAAACCATGATCTCCCCTTTCAGCTGATGGGGCTGCTTTAGCTCAGTTCTCGTCCAGCCTCTGCTCTCCTTCATCCCACCAGGCTTCCTTCCCAGCAAGCCTTTTGTCTTGATTTTCTCTCCAGGGTTACCTGCGGAAATTAACCTCGCTTGTAGGTTGCATTAGGCACCTGAGATCGACACCCTGTGAAAAAGACAAAGAATTCACTCTAAACAGGTAGAAAGGTAACTATTTCTCTGGGGCTTTACCCTGTTGGGTTCCCGTTTCTTTAACTGGTATTTGATCACTGCTCGGGGACTGGGGAAAAGGTTCCTATTTTATCCTTTAAAATGGTTTAAATGCTTTTCGGTACAAAAGAAACGAGAAATAAGATTAGGTATGCTCCTTATCTCATTGAAGGCCGACATAGGAAAAGAGAGGGCGCATTTCGGGGTTTAGCAAGACTTGGCTAACGAATGTTTGAAATGAAGTGTTTCCTGAAGCCATCTTTCCTGTTTGTTTCCCTGCCACTTAATTTAGACAGGAAGAGGGAAGCGAATCGAGGTACAGTGTGTCCCCTGGCTGTTGGTTTGGAAAGCCTGGGAAAGGTTTTAAAAGTGTACAATCCTTTCCAGGAACCTGCAAAGTCTTTCAGTGTGGAGCGACAACATACTCCATAGGGCTAGTGTAGATTTGGATTTGAATTTGTTTTTTGTTTTTTTTTGTAGGTGGCATTAGGGAACCAATAGGGAACCATTTGAGCTCTAGATAGAGCAGGCACAGATAGTCTTGAAATATCGTCTCCCATTAGGATTGTCGTGTGCATTTTAAGCTCGGAACACTCTTCCTGCTGCTCCGTTTATCGCTTGTTTAAAAGGCAAGAGGCGCGCTGTTCTGTACACAAGCCTTTCTGTTTAAAGTGAATTGTGATTCGGAGCGAATGCCGGGTTAATCTCGCTCCGCGTTGAAGGATTGTCAGTTTCACTGGGCAGCTGCGTGGAATGAACCAGGATCGATCGGTAGGGCACATCACCTGATTTGCGTTGCTTTCCATTCGGCTCAGCAATGGCTGATGCTGGCTCTGTAACCTCATTCCCAGGGCATCTCTTAGATTCAAAGGAAAGATGGGGCTTGTATTCGTTACTTGCTTTATTGGGGGCAACTCCTCTTATTAAAGGAGAATCTCTTTTGCATTTGCTCTTCTTTCAGTGCATGCCCCTCCAACTTCACTTCCCACCCAGACTTGAAGCGAAATCAGAGAGTTTCACTCTTTAAAGTCTAAACACCACGAGTGTTTCTTTCCCCCGCTTCTCTCTCCTTTCGGTAAAAGGCTCCTGGTGTCTTTCCCTTTCACCTTAATTGGAAGGCATGTCCCCTGACCCCCCCAGTCCCCACCACCCTCCTTCCAGTGACCTGCTCCTGTAGCGAATGCCTCACATGTCTAGGGTCAGAAAATATCCTACAAATCAAAAGGGAAGTGGGGGAGGGGGGGGATTAGGAGAACGGGGTCTGGGGGCGCCACTCAGTCTGTCCCAGAGCCATGAAAAAACCCTCACCTGGACAGTTCAGCTCCTAAAACTCTCTCTCCTCTTCCCCGACACTAGCGGGTTCTGCATCCAAGCAGCTGTGAATTACACTTAATGCTGGGGATGGTGGGTTGTTGTTTTTTTACCGCAGCTAGACAATAATCCGCAGGAGTCACTGGATGCTCTTTTGCTAGCAGGGCTGCACTTTAAAGCGGTTGGGTTTGGGGACCCCCCCTTTGGTGGCTCTGATCGCTCTGCAGAAAGACCAAAGGACAGGAGCGGCGGATCCTCAGCTGGTGTGAGCTGACATTGACTTCAGCTCTGACCATTCCCACCAGCTGAGGCGCTGCCCCCAAAGGTGTTTCTTAGCAAGTGTGACACGGGTCCGGGACTCTCTCCGCCACCCGAGGCCCCGATCCTGCTCTCATGAGAGAGACGTCAGCACAGCTCCTTGTCGATCCCTGCATGACACTGTCGGGTTGGGTTCCTGAGCACGACTGGCTGGCCGGGGGAGTCCCAACAGGTGTGAACAGCAGCCTGCCCCAGGCCCAGACTGAGTTTTCTCTCCTTTGACAGCCAATGAGCTCTTCCCCACGGTGACATCCCCGCTGGCTGAGCTGCGGTTGCTTCTCACACTGCTTCCATAGCGGTGAACAGGGCGATTGTTTGCAGGACCAAGTGACCCGCTCTTAAAACCCCCCATAGACCACATCCCGCTACTCAACCTGCCTTCCCTAGCCTCTGCCCTGCTGGCTGGACAGGGGAGGAGAAAACCCTGCGTTAGCGGGGTCCTTTTCCTCTCTCCCCCCTGAGCCAGCACCCGCAATGAAGACGTGGCTGCGAAGTGCAACAGCCCAGTGGCCGCTGATGCGCTGAGCGGAACCACGGGCCCATTCCTGAGCTCGGATCCCCTCCATGAGCAGAAAGGTGCCAGCTCTGGGGGAACATTGTCAGCAAGGACCCTGTCCTGGTACTGAACTGAACCCGATCCGAATCCGGATCCGGATCCCCGCCAACCCACTGTCATTCCTTCCCCAGGAGTTTATAAGAATGTCTGGACAGGATCTATACATCTGTTGTGCCCCCACCCCCACCCCCCACTGCCCGCTACACCCTGACACGGGGGCTCGTGTTGTGCGGGGTCTCACCGCCCGCCGTGAGCTGGGGAAGGAGCAAGGCTGGAAATAGGATGGTGGAGCCCTCACTCCCCAACCCTTCCTGGGGCAAAACTCCCATTGAGTGTGGTGGGGGCGGGTAGGCTCCAGCCCTGCGCCTTTCCATGCAGCCCTGCAAAGCACGTGCCCCTGGCAGATCTTGTGTCCGTGTGGATGTGCCCGCAGGGGAGAGGGAGAGAAGCCGGTTGTCAGGCAACCCAGTGCCTGGCGTCTTTCCAGTGACCAGGGCAGCACCTGCCCGCTGCTTGGCAGAGGGGCCGTGTTCAGGTGAGAGCACGTGTGGGTCCCTGATTGCAAGCCAGCGCCACGGGCAGCAGCTCGGGAAAGCGCGTGGTTCTCAGACAAGCAAAGAACACGCGGGGGAAGTTTAGCCTGGCCTTGACTCGCCTCGTGGTAGCGCGGAATTCGCCCGGGATACCGGCCTGGTGTTGCCTTTTGGATGAGTGTGTTTGAGTCTGACAGTTGAGTCGTTGCTTCTCCCAAAGCCACCTGGGTGGAGGCATCGGGGTGCTGAGGAAATACAGAGACACACAGAGAGAGGGGAGATTGGCTCTCCTGGAAAAGTGTCTTTATGCCCTGTCCCTCTGACCAGTCATTGTTTCTTTAGAGTCAGGTCTAGGGCAGCCATACAGAGCGATTGGGGGGATCGGGCTCCAGCGGTGATGGTGGGGCGGAAATGGGGCTGGCTGCATCAGCCTGACCCCCTGTGTACGCTGCCTATTTGTACGGACAGGTACCCCTAGGTTTCCCTAGGAGCGCCCGGTCTGGAATCTCTCTCTCCATCCAGACACAGGAGTGGGAAATATCCTGAACTCTGTGTTAGCCTTGCCAAGGTCCAGGCCACGATCGCTTAGAGGACAGGGTCGATGCACGTGGGATCTAACCCTAACTGTCAGGCTGAACTTCACTCTGGAGATCCATAAACCAGCTGTTTGATCTCGCCTGTCAGGTGCCTTACTGCGTTCTGACATTATCAACCATTGCGGTTCCAGGGTATCCCAGTGAAGGGACCCTGCATTGGCTGACACGTCTGTGCTAGCCCCTATGTGCTCTCCTCTTTCCAGATGTGCTGGCCCCTTGCACACACCCTCCCCCCCCGAAATTCAGGGTTGAGGGCTTCTGAGTTTGATGCAAACGGGTTAGCCTTGGAAACGGTACCGATTTCCGTTTAAACCCTTACCCTCCATGGATTCGAGCCCAGACAAGCAAACCTGATTGGAAACCGTGAGGTCTGCGCTCCGAGCGGTTCTTGATTTCAGCTCCATTGGGATTTTGAGAGTGGCCCTGCAAACCCTTCCTAGCCTGAGTAATCCTTACCCCACAAATTGTTCCACCGGAGCCAGTGGGGTCAGTCCCATTAGTAGGGATGGCAAGATCTTAAAGAGAACTAGACCCTGCAGAAGTTTGTCTGGTCCGGCCCCGGGCTCTGTTCCCAGCACCTGAGCTCCTTCTAGCTTTCCATGCGCCCAGCTTCTCTTTTCTAGCGGGAAATTGTACAGTAAACCCCGTGAATCTCGAGTGCTCTTTTCCTTGCAACACCCAACTCCTGGGAAGAGACAGGGACTCTGCACCACATCTGAAGCATATGCTTGGGCTATGGACTGGGGGTCGCAGACGAATTCTGACAAGGCTCCAGAATCCTCCCACTACAGCAATATTTAGAGACGTTTTAAAAGCCCCCCCAGTAACCTCGGACAGATCCTGCAGATCCTTGGCTGACTGTATCTCCCAGATCTGCCCTAGCCCAGCGATTACGGACCAACAAGATCTTTATTTGGTCAATATGAGCGCCACACGTCCCGTAGCTCCTTTTGGGGCGGGGGAGGGGGTCTTTGTTTGTTTAAGTTTGATGAGTTTGAGAAGTTTGCAGTTTTCAGCAATCAGATGGTCCAGAAACATTTGCAAAGACCGGTTTCTAAAAGTACAATAACGCTTTAGACTTCAAATCACAGCTGGCTTTTAAAGAGACACATGGACAGCAGTCTCAAAAATAGACTCGCTATATACACACGTAACGCGCACTTATAAATACATATCGATCACGTATATATATGTATTATTTAAACACATACATACACAAACTGAAATCATACTAACGATATAGACAAGCATAGAGATATCATATATGCGTTGCATACATAACACGCACACATACATACACAAACAATACCAACACACGGTGTATACACACTTCTACACAGGTAAATACATAATGCGCGCACAAATACACAAACATAATACGCGCATATAGACAAACATAATTCTAACACTGGGTATACACAGATATAAACATACATAATACCCGCACATCTACACACAAACTTACATAATACTAACACTGTGTGCACTTACAGAGACGTATCCATACATAATATGCACACAGACACAAACTCATGTAAATTCTCCACGAATATATACACATCTGCATATACACACATGTATATTATAAATATAATGTATGTGTGTAACATACATATGTAACGTGTATATGCTCATACATGTGAGTACTCCGTATGCATAGATGCGGTGATGTGTACATACACAATGCACCGTTGACAAATGACCCACTTTTGTAGCTTAAACTACGTACATGAACCACTTTTCTTTTAGGATCGTATTAAACCACTGAAATTATGAGCGTTTAGGAAAGGCTGATGGAAACAATTTGGGGTTTGCCAAGCAATTATTTTCCACAGACTTATTTTCTGCCTAGAAAGACATCGAGAGAGAATTTTTAAACTGTGGGTTTCTATCTGGTGCTTTTTATAATTATTTGGTGCTTAAAGTGACCACAGTTTTAAGGGCATTGTGTTGCACTTGATACCAATTATGGGGAACCACCGTAGACCTGCTTCTGTCCATTGTAATGGCTACCAGGGTGTCTACAATATAACGAAGAAGGGTCCCAGAGCCTTTAAATGCACACACGAGCATTAGACCACTCTTGTTTATGGAAATATAACCTTCTTCTGCAACAATTAGAATTGTGGAAGCAAGGATACTTGAAGCCATCTACAAGTAATTAATTACAAGTATAGCAAGATTGAAGTTTGGGCATAAGATTAATATCTATACTGTATGTATGAGTATCTACATACATATATATGTCCACATGTGTAAAGATATGTGTGTGGGGGAGTTTATATGTGTGTTTTTGTTTGAGTTTAGAAAACTTTATGTAAGTTTCCTTTAGCGTTATATTTATAGAATATATGAAGTTTGTATTGTACATATTGACATCTCTCTCTCTCTAGATATAGATATAGAGAGATGTCAATTTCTACATACAAACTTTTATATTATATATATACTATTAAATATATATATAATGTTTTAATATTATTTTACAATCATGCTTACCCTAAAAGAAATCTTTCAAAAAGATTTTAAATTAAAATATTATTAAATAATGTTTTTAGTTTTAATAGTAAAATCAGAAAATTGAAATATTCTCAGTTATCTTCAAATTCCACAGTTTTTCCCAGTTTTGCCGTAAAGGCTAATGGAAGGGTATTTTCAAAAGTAACTGCTGTGCATATGAGAAACATAGACTAAAGCTCTGAGTCTTCTATACGTTGTTTTTCTTGAATTTCTTTTCTGTGTACAGAGAATATATTATAAGTGGTAAATTGCAGAATCTTATCTGAATCAGCTAGAATGTAACAAGTAAATAAATACACATGTTTCGCCAGTTACATCGTATTATTCCGTGGTAAATAGCTCACATTCTTATACAAATTCATTTTGAATCGGAGATTTTTTATGCCTCCAACATATTTTTTGTTACTGTCAAATATCCCAGCTAAAAGTACACAATAAACCAAACTGGAGAAATAACATCCAGCTCGTATTACTTCCCTGCTGTCTATTTGTGTCTCTTTTCTAATTATTAATACTAGCTTTTTTTTTTAAAGCCGCCTAATATTTAATTTTTATTATAGGGTGTTAGCAATAAATTCCAATGCAGGAACTGAACAGATTGGAATAGGGGGCCCGATCCTGCATGCAGTGGGGCTTCCCACTGTGGTCAGTGGGCGTTTAGCCTGTGCAGAGACTGCAAGATCGGGTCCCTAGTTTGTTGGGAAGCAGTAAACAATGGGGTGTAGTGGGGGATAAGGAATTAAACCCCGATTTTTGTTTCCATTTGCGCAAAAGGGGTTGGGCGGGAGAGTCGGTAGGACTCGCTGCCCAGCATGAGCTGGGGGAGAGGGGTGGGTCACGGCTTCTGGATTGCTGCGTTGAGCTGATGGCTAACTAAGGTGCAATTCCTTGTCCATGGAAGGGAAAGAATTTCACGGGTATTTCAAGGCAGTAGAAAATAATCAGAGACCCCTTGACCCCCGAGATTAATTTTGCTAGCTCGCGCAGGTACAGCCGGCTGAGAACCTGCCCAGCGATGGAAACAGAAAAGAGACTTTTTATTGGTTCTGTTTAACCGATCTCGGCCAAAGGGCTTAAAATGTTGAATATAAAATCAAGTTTCATTTCCTGCCACCCTTTGCTTATTACATACGATCCGAATCAACTCTGCATCCTCTCTCTTTGGGACAAAAATCCAAGTTATAGCTTTGAGCTGTTTTAATATTCACCGTAATAATATATAACTATAATAATTAAAATAGTTGTTAAGCAGGTACAAGCTATAAGTTGGATTTATATTTATTTAAGAGCCTTGTTCCTTAAGAGAGAAAATCTAGAATACATTATAACTGTGTGTATTAAATAAAAGGTGCCTGCAAATCCTATTTGATAATACACTCCCACTAAACTGTTTTCTGATTGTGTTGGGTTTTTTTCCCCCTTACAATAATAGCTCCTGGCTCTTTTAACCTCTTTCAAACAGTGACACCTTTAACCACAACTCCTGTTTTCAAGTACTGAGTAAACTCATGTTAAAATTCTGGTTTTCGAAATTCTTTCATACTAATAACGATAATAATCAAGAACCAGGGGCTTGTTACTTAGAGCTAAATTCTGTCCTTGGTTACTCCTGGTCTTCGGTAAAGAGTTGACTGAACAGTTTGTTCTGTAGTTTATTGAAAGTGTCAAGTTTTAGAAATACATTTAGGAATGACCCAGGGCCCTATAGGTTCCGTCGGCTTCACCCCAGACGCAGCGAATAAAATATTGCTACATCTTCATCCGGATCTGGGATTTGTGAAGGTTTAGTTCAGTCGGTTTTTTTGAGTGATTTTGTAAACTGGTAGTCGGGTTTCCCCCCTCCCCCTTTCCTTATTATGTTGTTTTAAAAAAACGTAGAAGTTGCTGTTAAGGCAGAAATCACTTCACAGCTTCCTATATTTCAGTGAAGAATTCTTAGCTCGGTAGGAAAGTTGTAGATTGTTTTCATACTTGATAATATTCAAAGTGACTCTTTACAAAAAAAGTGCTTTGATTTGGGGGGGGGGGGGGGAAATAATCTCTCCTCTGACACTTTAAAACGAGGGCACCAGGACAGGGAACCTTGTGCATTTGATCGTATTTCTGCGGGAAACAGAAACTTCAAAATAGATATACACCGTTTCAAAGTAATTTCCAGACCCGGCGATCTTTACTGGCTGTAAAACCCATGCGTATTTTAACTCTAACGTCTGAGAGCGGATACGTGTTAGCAAAACAGCTCCCTCATTTTCAGATCTGAAAAGTAAGTGTGTGTGTGTGTTGTGTGATGGGGGAAGGTGGCTTGTCCTTATATTCAGCGCCAGATCAAACGAACAGACTCCCCTCTAAGCTCATGGCTTTTAGAGAGATCCAGGTGTAGTCAGCACCGCGGAGAATTAGGCAAAGGCGGGATCTAGCTTTCTAAAACTTTCGGGGTTCTTAATAAATACTAATAAAAGAATACAAATAAAATTATATATATATGTATATATAATTCATAGTACCAATGGCTCCGAGCCAGTCAATCGACTCAGACAGGGGATCGACCTCCCCGCCCCATTCCACTAACAGAGGAGCAAAACCCCTGCCAACAAAAGGGACTCCAGTAAGAAATAAATACCTAAAACAAATGCCCCTTGTGCAGCCCTGCGAGTTAAAGGGGCGATTCACTCCCCGGGAGTCTCTCGCTTCCCCCTCCCATGGAAAGTTTGTCGCTGGAGGTTGGTTTTGGGAGACACCCAATCCTTAGAGAACACAACGGCCTACCTAGCCGGGGGGGTCACGTGATCCGGGCCATACAATTGCCCTGCTGTAAAGCGAAGGGAACCACTTTAACTCCGAGATTAGCAGAGAAAGGAGCCAGTTAAAGCAGATAGGGGAGCTGGGTCAAACCCTATCAGAGCGATACCACTCCCTTCAAAGGGGAAGGCGGCGGGGGAGTGGGGGGATTAAAGTCACCGATTTTTTACAGGGGGGGGGCAAATCAGTCCCTCTTTTTGCTGGAATTTCCCCGAGGATTTGGATTCAGCTGCTGCTTAATTCCCACCCAGCCATGCACGGTTTTGCTCCTTCCCCGCCGCACTGTAAGTACTTCGCTGCGAATTTATCTGCCAGCTCTCTCCTTATCTCGGAGATAATGCCTCGGGAGTCGGGAGGTTTCCCGATGGGATCTGTTAGCTTTGCAAGGCAGCTAGTGAGATTGCTCCGTGATTTACGTGGTCTCTGATTTAAAAAAAAAAAATCCCATTTTCAGATGGTCCTTTTATAGAGGGGCCAGATTAGGATTTTTTTTTTTTTTTTTTGCTTCTGATCAAGGAAGCAGCACAATCCTGATGTGGAGAGGAGCCTTTCCTCCCACCCCTACGCAGCAGGCCGGTACCGGCCCGGGGAATTCGCAACACTTCGCTTTGCTGTCTCATTCCAAAAGATCTTTTTAACGCCACGCTTTCTGCAGCTGCTCCGGTTATCTTTTCACCGAGGCCCATTATTTACAGCACGGCCACGGTTGCTGAGTTGTTTTGAAAAAGACACCTAATTTCCTGACTTCTTAAAATCGCCGAGGAAGTTGTAGGGTTGTGTTGCGACTTCTTATTGTGGCTCTTGAATAGACTGTGATGGCTGAAAGCGAACAGGAATTTCTCTTCCTGGCAGGGTTAAACACGTTATTTATATGGCAGGAAAGCCTTTTCGAAAAGTGTTGATTTTATGTGTCGTGTTTGTGTTCATTAGAGAACGATTATTCCTGTTATTTCGTCGATTGAAAAATGTATCTTAAAAAAAACCCAAACCAATAATCAGTTACAGGACAATATTAAATATTTAAAACGACTTCAGGGTTTTTATTTGTCCAAATCGATGTTGTAAAGAAAAAGCAAATCACATTAGAACTTGGCGAAATGTACATGGAAAGCAGAATATTTGTGAAGAAATCCTTAAAAAAAAACCCTCTTAGTAACAAAAGTTAAGAGCATTTGTTTAAAACACAGAAGTACCCCGTTTAAAATATATTTTTTATTTTATCTAGTCTAAATGTAACTTTGGGACTCTGAGTGGCGTTTCTATAGCTAGATACTGTAAAGCAAAATCCAACATATATATTATCTACCGCAAAGCCAATATTTATATAAGTAACGCCATATATTTCAATGCATATGATGCGAAATATACACAATACATATAAATTATATCTGTTGCATATGATCGTGCATGTGTATATAATTGTATGTGCTGTATAATTGGATATGTGTGTTGTATTATGCAATATAATAATACCCAATAGAGTGAATTTTCTCTGTAGAGTGAATTGTTACGGATAATACTGGCAAATTGAATAACTAAACGGGGAATCAGTTCTGAAAGAAACATCTGCACCTGGCAATAATCCAAACCTTTAATTCTCGCCCGGTGCTTTTACCCATCCTAATTCTTTTCGTCGTATTGAGCCGCAATCTCCTTCACTGAAGACGTGTTAAAACATCCCTCCTCTTGCAACTGTGTCCGTGTGGAAGGACAGGTGCAAGAGGCTGCTGCGAACCAACACGGGTTTGTTTTTTTATGATATAATAGTTGTACCATAAAAAAATCTCTCCGCTTTCATGTTTCAGGTGCCTGTAACTGACCTGAGCCCGAACATCTGGAGACAGCTGCAGGGCAGCCCAGCTTCTCATGTCAAACTCCCAGCCCTTGACATAGGAATCTTTACGCTTCACGCCACAGGAAACGTCCGCGCCAACTGGGCTGCCGCTTTCCCCGACCCACGGCTGCCCCGGGCCCTGCTCCCGCTTTTGGAGGATATAAAATGTATCAGAGTTTAGCCCTAGCCCCCAACCATGGGCAATCGGCTTATTCCCACGACTCCAGCAATTTCCTGCACTCGTCGGCCAGCTCCCCGGTGTACGTGCCCACCACCCGGGTGCCCTCCATGCTGCAGACCCTGCCCTATCTGCAAGGCTGCGAGACAGCCCACCAGAGCCACCCCCTGGGCAACCCCCCGGGCTGGGCGCAGAGCGGCGGCGAGGCATCGGCCTTCAACCCGAGCAGCCCGCATCCGTCTTCGGGCTTCCCCTACTCGCACAGCCCGCCCGTCAGCAACAACGCCGGCCGGGAGGGAGCCTACCAGAGCCCGCTGCTCCTGGGCAGCGGGGCCAGGGAGCCGTACGGCAATGCCTTGGTGCGCTCGGTCAATGGATCCTACTCCAGCCCCTACCCGGCCTACGTGAGCCCGGAGATGCCTCCCTCCTGGACCGCGGGACACTTTGAAAGCAGCGTCCTGCACAGTCTCCAGACGAGGCAGGCTGCCTTGCCGGGCAGGAGATCCACTTTCGGTAGGTGACCGCACCTGGGCCCTGGGAGCTGCCCCCCGGGCACCGCGGAGCCTCTGCGCCCCCTTCCCAGCCCCCAGGAGCTCTCCATTCTGGCGGCCCTGGGGTAGGTTTAGCTATTTTTTTAACATGCGAATTATTTGTAAGGCCCCCACTTCTCTAGCTTCAGTGGGCAGCAGGATCCGCTCCCTACAGCACTGCTAGGAGCCTCGTGGAAACTGAAAACTTACCCAAAAGAACCCAGCGTGTGGTCAAAGTAGCGCCTGACTCTGCCCCGCTGGAATGAACGGGACTATCTGAGGAGTCAGGTAATGGGAGCAATGAGGTAGGAGAATCTGACCCCTGAGTTTTAAGTCAACCTTAAGGAAAAGATGGTTCTCTAGAAAGACCTCCTGTGTCTTTAACCCTAGGAAGGGTCCAGTGAGGGAAACAGCTGTCCCCTCCCCTCCCCGGGCAGGAGCTGGGTATATATATATATATATATTGCAAGAAGGGGAAAGAACACGTTTAAAAAGGAGAGTAATTTCCCTGGAGGACAGAAAAATGGAGGTTGTTTAAACGCCTTGCCCTTTACCCCAAATGATCCCTCCTTTCTACAATATCGACTTTGTGCCTTCGCCTCAATACTTGCCCTTGTGTTTGAATTAGGAGGGCAGATTTATAGCTCCTTCCCTTTTAAGTAATTTATTGTGGTAAATTAGTTTATATTTGAACAGACTCTTGGTCTCCTAATTCGCCTTCACCCAAACAATTCCCCAATTGCATCAATCTGCTGCCTCTGGAGAGACAGTGAAATCTAGTCAGGCGTTGAACAATAAAACCCACTTCAATTCGTTTTTATCCACACGGAGAGCCCTTTTAAATCAAGTTCCTAGCCAACTTTCCAGCTTCTCCCCCTCCTCCCCCTGACCCTTCCCGGTCTGCTAAATAAATAGGACCAGCTCTGGTTTATAACTCATGAGTCTATTCTTCTCCTAAGATTATGTTTTGAAAAGTACTTTAAAATCCACTTCAGGATCTCAGCCTTCTTATCATCTTTACTGCGGTGAATCGAATTATCTTATCTCTCCAGTAAGAACAAAGTAAACTAGGAAAAAATGCCTCCACTCCATGTTTCTTACGAACTTTTCCAAATTGCGGATCCTACTTTCTTTTACTGAACTTTAAACAGCTGCTTCCTTATGATTTCTGGGAATCGTTTTTATTTGCCTTTGAAAGTCATGTACAATCTTTTTTTCCACTGCATTAGTAGGATCCCCTGATGAGTTGAATTGTAACTCTTCAATGCGCCTAAAGCAAACATTAATTCCATATAAATCACGCCAGTTTATAAACTATTCCCTTTTCTGTTGAGAGATGTGGATTTCTTGCAAAGTCATTGTCTGGCCCTGCATTTTGTATGTTATTGGCCTTCCAAAATGCAGTGTTCAAGAATCTCTTCTAGTTATTTATTTTTGCTCTTACATCATGTAAGCGAGTGTGAAGTGCCTTAACACAACAACAAGTCCAAACTTTTCTTTTTTAAGGAAGGCTTCTTTAATAAGTTCAAAGAAGGTTAAACCAGGAGTGCATTTTTATTTGGAAAGAAAACAGGCAATTTTCAAACCACGAATAACAGCTTCTTCCAGATTGGGAGGGAGGGAGTTATTTCAGAAAAAAAAAGAGGCTTTAAATCAACTTATACTAAGACTGAAATAACAGGGGTTGTTCTGTATCACCTGCTTGTAAAATAACCGAGGCAAAAATATACAGCTGGGAGATACACAAAGCTAGTCAGACAAACAAAACGTTTCACTTTCCCTTCTGATTTCTGGAAGAAGGGGGTCAGATTTCACTCTGAAATGTCTAGTTCAGTGCCTTATGAATATATAATATTTGGGACAGATGGGAAAGTATACACGTGTACCTATGTGCAAAATATGTCTGTGTGTTTGAAACCCATGTCATTCTTGAGTGTGTGTATATATATGTGTGTGTAAAAGATGCGCATGTATGTGTGTACACACACCGCACATTTATTTTATATTCAACGTTAATTTTACATATATGTTCTGTAGCCACCTAGTATGGATATAGAATACAATTTAGATGTGTGTGTCTACAGCCACATACAACTTCAAACTCCTCCAGCGCTGGTCCTGGGAGCTGGAAGATTGACTCGGGAAAGCTGACCCCCCCTTTCCCCTGCGAGTCTGTCATTTGTCAGCTCGGAGCTGTAGGTGTGATTGATACCCACAGGCCAGCATCCCCCGAAGTTGTACATCAGCCATAGACATTCCACCAGGCCTTCCCCAGCCTGCTTGTCGCCACCAGTCAGCAACCAACACCATTTGATTGAAATCAGGAAAGTCTTCCAGTTCCCTCTCCCCCCCTCCTCCTTTTATCATCTTACAATAACATCATAGCGATCATTTATTTTTACAACCGAGCTGGGCTGCACCCGGCCCGCTTCCAGCCACATGAGAAGCGGTTGCTGGGGAGCCCGCAGGGAAATGAAATCAAATCAATCTTCATTATCGTCCCTTGCCGGGGATATTTATTTAAAAAAAAATCATTAAATGATACATTAAAAGGTTAAATAAAAACGAAAACAGGGGAGAGGGCGGGGGCTTCTTTCTCTTTCGTACCCAGCTCATGGAGACACGTGAGCTTGCTGCTAAAAGCAGGGATGGGGGTTAACTGAAATGGGTCCTTGCTCGCAGGTCCCCTTTGGTGCTTTGCAATGAATGGATCCTCAGCCCAGTGAAGCCAATGGGAAGAGCCCAGCTTCAAAATCCAGGCTCCCGTGAGGGTCGGCAGAGAAGAACTGGGGCTGATACATTCGCCTGGATTTCGTTCTCTCTCTCGCCAATTCTCTGTTGACCCCGCTGCGGCTGGAGTCAATGGGAGTTTTGCAGCTGACATCCCTGCCTCTGACACTTCTCCAGGGCATGAAAAGTGGGTGACGGGATGGGCAAAGCGACCTGGCTATCGGCTGCCATCTCTGCTTAAGATGAACTCCCCCATTCATAGCCCTGGGACAGGGCCCTCAGCTATTTCCGCCTAGGATTTATTTTAGACTGGACAAATCCAATACAGGTGAGATGAGGAGAAATCTTTTAAGTCAGTGGCAAAACTCCCTTTGCCCTCCACGGGGCCAGGATTTCACGCGTGGGATTTTCACCTGCGATCTGGAGGTGGGCAAAACGGTCAGGGGCTCCAGTGGGAGTCCGGTTAGGGAGGGATCTTCCCATAACATCTCATTTCTGGTCCTTTTTTACCATGGCTCTCAGTCACTTCCCGTGTACTGTTTCCCTTCTTCCAGCTGAGTTTCTCCCTGAGTCACGGTATCCGGGGCGCACTGGTGTGTTATTTTCAGTAGTGATGTTACAACTATTTGCCATGTAGGGAAAACAAGCTGGCCGGATCCTGGTAAGCCAGAGAACAGCCAGGGGGACACGGCACAGTCCTTTGCTGGAGCCAGGAGATTGCTGACCAAAGCCTTAAAGGACGGAGAAAAGTTCTGCCGGTTCTTTGGCCGAAGAGCAGCCAGACGTCCCGGTAGATCTGACACTTGGTGTCCCGGGGCTGTTTGCTCTTGCAAAGAATCGTAGGACGAATTGAGGAAAGTAGCCGGGGGGGGGAGGCCGCTAAAGATCATTTTCAGAGGCACCTGAACGCGCAGCAGCCAATTGCTCTCCTATAGCGTCCCCCAGAGCAATCGGTGCGGACAGGGCCAGGGAAGGACGTTTTTGCCTTTTATTTCTCTGAAGACAAAACTGGGTTCCTTTGAGGACAGGCACGTTGGCTCTGCCGAGCCCGGGTGGCCTGGGATCCCCGGGGAAGTGACCTTGTCCGGGGAAGGGAGCGAGCGCCTAACGAGCTGCGTTTGGGTCAGTTTCAGAGTACTTGGAAGAATTCCCCGGGGATGGCCGAGAGTGTGTGAACTGCGGGGCGATGTCCACCCCGCTCTGGAGGAAGGATGGCACCGGGCACTATCTGTGCAACGCCTGCGGGCTCTATCACAAGATGAACGGCATCAACCGACCGCTCATCAAGCCACAGAAGAGGCTGGTAAGGCTGGCAACCCCCAAACCGCCCATCTCTTTCCCCTCTCCCCCGCGCCGCGCTAGGGAAGGAGGGATCTGTGCCGCCTGCGCCAGGCAATGGCTGGAGAGGGTGGTTTGCGCTCTCCGAGGGGGAGAGAGGCGAGTGAGGTGCCGTGGAGCTGTGGTCTGGGGCTTGGAGAATGAAAGGTCTGGCCCCTGAGCTGTGGCAGCTCCGAGGAATCCAGCTGAGAAGTGAACTCGTCAGTGTTACGCACTAATCCCAGCCCCGTTTGTGCCGTTGGTCGGTGGCGATCGATCACGCCTGATGCGGATGATATTATGGTTCAAGAGTCGTTAGCTGTTATGGGCTGGTGTAAATGCAGCGAGCACACCCCACCCGCCCAGTTTGAGCTGTTCAGTAGGTAAAGGTGGAAGGATGAAATGACATCAGCTCCTTACAAACGGAGACATTTTAGAACCTACTACTTCTGTGCAATTTTGCAAGAAAATTAACTAGCTATTTACACAGGGGATTGGTCCTGCTTTGAGCAGGGGGTTGGACTAGATGATCTCCTGAGGTCCCTTCCAACCCTGATGTTCTATGTTCTATGATTCTACTGCACCACTGGTGGTAGTCCTACAGGATTGATTTGAAAGGACAGAAAGCGATAGGCAAAACCAAAGGGTGTATGTTTCCTCTGGCATAAGATTTATCGAATCAGAATAGAGTGACATGATCTCCCCTCAATCGTTCCCACAACGAGAAATCCAGTTGCTTGCTTTAACAATTAAAAAATTAGTACTTGACACGGGAATACAGAGGGAAAACCCCTTAACCGACATCTAGAGCTGAGAGCAATTGGATGCTTTCGTTTTTGCAAGGTAGAATGAAATTAACATTGATAAGCGCGGGTTCTCTTGTCCTCTTTCCTCTCTGTCCACTTGCCTCGCATTTCAAACAAAGGACAGGGTTTCTTGCTAGTCTGGGGGAAATCTTTAATGTTTGGGGCTGTATAAAAGCAGAAACTAAAGAGAGAAGCAAACTATGTCATGTCCCTCTTTGTTTCGTTTTTAATATGACCACCTTTTCATTACCCCGGGGACTGGCCTTTCTCTAAATATTTTTTATCCCCTCTATCAACAAAAAGTCTGTGTTTAAATTCAGGGGAAGTTATTCAATGTTCATTTGACATATTTTGACACTGTTCTTTAAAAAGAAAAGAAAAGAGAAAGCCCGGAGCTTAATTGGGATTCTAGTATACAGTGGCCAGTTAAAACAATATTGTGTGCGAGAGAATATTGTGTGTTTATAGTGTAGAAGAAGTGAATTTGCTTTTCATGTCAATAATAAAGTTATCTTTCCAAAGTTTTGCCACTTGAGGCCCCTGAAATTTCCTGCTATAATGCCTAGCCAAAAAACCCAACTTATTTTGGAAGGCTACCAAAGATAGATTAAAATGATCTATAGAGTGTCTGACTGTGACCCTCTGTTGGGTTTTTGATCACTTTGAGTGTATTTTATTGGGATAAATACATGCGTGCACATGGATGCAGTAGACAACTAAGAATCTACCAAAGGAAAATACAGCCAGGTTAGCTAGAGAATAAAAAATAGATATTAATGGGAATAAAGATCTCAAAAATGAGGGTCAGTGCTACTGGACTGTACTTACATTTAAATGCTAACATGAGTAGCTGTGGTTTTCTGCCTCCAATGTATAAGGACCTCTTGAAGTGACAGGCAGAGATCTATTAGGACCCTCTAGTTACTTAACTTGCTTATTATTGAATGCAGGAATTCACAGCTCAAAACACATTGGTGGATACAGGCTGATTAATAAAAAACATGTATGAACGCTGAGGATATTTTTAATATTGCTCTCAAATAGGATTATGCATTATGCCTGGTTCTGTGCATAATGCTCTAAGTATGCCTATCACCTTTCCAGAGCTCCTTGTGCATTTCTGGGTTTGCAGAACAGTTTTCCCACGTAGGCTCCCCAAGACCAAGAGAGAGGTCTGAGTTCTGCCCTACATGCAAGTCACCAGTTCCCACCCTGTTGTCCTGCTTCCACAGTCACAGTTAGTGCTGAAGTCAGTGGGTGTGTGTTGCCTGAGTGTGGCTCTTCGAGGAGGCTGATCAGACATCATGGCTCGGTGCTAATTGAGAGGAGCCATTTTTCAAGCGAGCACCATAAAAAAAAAATGGGCGGTAGAATGTTTACCTGATGCGTGGGCCCCGTACAAAGCCAGGAACCACTTTGATAGATTGTGGCTGAGGGTTGATTAAATTAGCTGAAAAATGCAACCGGGGACTAGTGATGTGGCATGTGCCTGTCCTTGTGAAAACCTTGACCAAAACAAAGGCATTGCCTGTTGGGCCCTGCACTAGCTATTTGTGTGTTCAGTGAAGAGGCTGATCTTGCAATTCTGATTCAGGGGAATAGCCCCTTTGGAAGGTACAGGCTGGGCTCAAGGACAAAATGCCTAAGGTCTCAGTTTAGGGCCAGACTCAGCTCCCATTAAAGTCCACCAGGCCTTTAATAGATTGAAATAATGAGTATATCTTAACAATTACTCTCCATAGTGTAAATGCCCTCAGGACAATAGGAAATTAAATGACATGCAGCTAAGCAGTATTTTCAGATTAAATATGCCTCACAATTTCCAACCATTTCGATAATCACAAACACATAGAATAGGCATAGTATCAGGTTAATATATAGTCGTGCATGCATCTAGATAGACAAACTGATTATCTATCTACTAGAATGCACGTTATCACCTCTTTCTAATTTACTTTTTAGACTGGGCTGAATATGGAACAACAAGTGAACACTGATCTAGCCTTACTCCCATTGAAGTCAATGAGAGCTTTGCCACTAATTTAAATGGGAGCAGAATTGTCCCTGGTTAAATAAATACTGTAGGCTGGAATTGCATACAGTCACTGGTGCATCTCTGGCTGTCAGCATTGGCTGAAGGATAGGTTATGGTTACTGTGTTCATTAGTTGCTGTATCTTTTCAGATTAAAATATGAATCTTACAGGTATTATACATTGGATTCCATCACAGTTGGGTCTCCTTGCAAGGGGGAGAAGGTGTGTCTTTTTCATGTAAATTCACCTTTGATATGTGAATTTAGTTGTAAAAAGTTTCACCTTTTCACACTGCAGTGATTGGTAACAGAGCTCGGGGCTTGATCCCTCAAACTCTGAATCAGTCAAGCTAAACACTAGTAAATGTTTAGGATGAGTCCTTAGTGAAAAGAAGTTTCAGTTGGAAATAGATTTCTTTGCTAGAGCTTAGGGTATGAATGCTAATGTAAAATCCCTCATTTTTACACGTATGTCTCCAAAACTGCAACGACATTTGCACATGTTAACTTTAGATGTGTACGTAATCTGTGCATGTGTGTAATTAAAGCATGTGTGCAGAATTAAGGCTTATAGATAAATAATTTGGTAAAGACCCTAGTATTTTGATATTAAAGACACTGTTATAGATATAATGTAACAATATGAATAGGATATTACACTCATTACTCAGGTAAAACGTTCTTTGGATGTCAATGGACAGCTTTGACCAAGAATTTACAGGATCAGATCCATATAGCTCAGGGATCCCTAAGAAGCCCATTTTCCTTTGCATGATGATAAATCTTACCAAGGTCACCATGCAGGGACTTTGGTTTTTAACAAAATATTTCTATGAACAATTACAATCTCTGTGCAACATTTGTGCTCCGTGAGCCTCAGTGTAAACTGTCTGTTTTCTATCAGATTGACATTGAAGCTTTCTTTACAAGTTTACATCCAGGCAGATGCGATTTTTAAAAACTAAAACTAACATGAATCAGTTAAACTGGTTTAGAAGTCTCGTGCCAATTTTTAATAAGATTTTTAATGGATTCCAACTTCTTATTATAACCAATTTCTTAAGAAAAACAACTGTTTTAAAATGTAATTCTGCTGTGTTTTGCTTTCTGGTATTTATTGATATCTTCAAAGTCAGTCACTGGAAATAGTCAAGATGCTTGTGTCTGAATTAGAGCTGGGCAGGAACTGGTCACAGAAAATTCCATGATTTCAGTTCTTCACATTCCAAAATGGAACAACCCCCCCAAAAATGTGAAATTTCCCCTTAAATCAAAATTAAAAAAAAAATAATTTCAGGTGAATGGAAATGTTTCGTTTTGATAAAAATGAAACATTTCCTTCTGATTTTGCTTTTTTTTACATTGTACATAATACAATATCAAAACAAAATGTTGTTTCAAACCAGAAAATTAAAATGTTGCCTTCTCAAAATGGAACATTTTGACGTCATTGGAATACTCCATCCCATTATTTTAAAACATAATTTCATTGAAATCCACACGTTTCCACGGAACATTTTGCTTTCAATGAATCAGCATTTTCTGATGGAAAAACATTCTGTCAGAAAACTTCCAACCAGCTGTAATGTGTATAGTGTCTGTATACTGGGGCAGATTCTGATCTCAGGTATAGTGATGTAAATCCAGAGCAACTCCACTGATTTTGAATACCTTTTTTGTTGAGAGAACTGCGCAACAAAAAATACCCAGGACCATATTCTGATTTGAATGATGCTGGCATTGTAACTGACTTCAGAGCAGATGTTTCTCAGAGTTCTTTCAATACAGATAGTAGATGAAATGGAGACAAATAGGTTGCACCATTATTAAAGGTGCATAGAGTTAGGGAAGGCGACCTCTCACACTTTCCCACTTGTGTACTATGTCCAGGCTGCCTAAGGACACCGGGGCTATTTCCTATGCTGCAGGGGATTAGGCCTGATCACTGCTCACCCATCCTTTATGCAACAGCCCCATCAGTAGAGCTTGTCAAAAATTTTCTGATGCAATGGTTTTCTGTTGGAAAATAATGATTCAACAAAATCTAAACCATTCCACTAGAATGTATCAATTTCACCAAAAAATCCAGTATGAAATTATCAAAATGCTTCATTTTGACAATAATATACTAGAATATAGTTGAAATGATCAAGTCAAAAAATGTTTTGATCTTATCAAAACTAAAGGGTTCAATAAGGTTGAAATGAAATATCTCAGAATATTTTGTGACATGAACATTCAGAGATTTAAACTTTTTGTCCTGATTTGAGACAAAACCAAATTAAAAATCCCAGAATTTCCCATGGGATGGACATTTAATTTTTCAACCAGCTCTCCCCATCAGAGGAAAAGTGATCAAGTTAGAGATGGTTTCAGAGCTTAGTCCCACTTATTGCATGTTCTGAGCTCAAAACACAGATATGTAACAGCCATTTGATATGTCCAGCATTACCTACAGCGCCAGATCAGGAGGAACTATTGTTAGTCTGTTATTTCTGATGGTATTTCCAGCTGGGGGATGTAATGCATTTGCATATGTATATATTCAAAGCTCCAGGCTTTGCCGCATTGGGATATGCTGCTAAGGTTTTTTGTTGAAGTATTAGGACTTATTCATTGTTGGGGCTTTCCTGGTACAGGCCATCTGCCTAGCACTGGGGAATCATTACTGACTAAATACTTTTAATTCCCAGTTTTTAGAGACGTAACAGCTAGGACTGACAAATGAAACTAATCTAACATTTAGATAAACCCCAACGTATACAAGCCATCCTTCTTCTGACCAGCCCCAAATCTCAAGCTGTAGAGGTCTAGGGCCATGTGCAAAGTGTACTGCACTCAGGCCAGGTGTGTGTCTTAGGCCTTGTCTACACTACAGAGGAAATTCGATCTAAGCTACGCAATTTGAGTTACGTGAATAGCATAACTCAAATCGACGTAGCTTAGATCTACTTACCGCGGAGTCCACACTACGCAATGTTGACGGGAGACGCTCTCCCGTCGACTCCCCTTACTCTTCTCGATCTGGTGGAGTACAGGAGTCGACGGTAGAGCAATCTGAGGTCGATTTAGTGGGTCTTCACTAAATCGACTGCTGATGCATCGATCGCCGCTTGTCAATCCCCTGGTAAGTGTAGACAAGCCCTTAGCCTGTCTGGCAAGCTCTCACACAGCTCCTCTCCCTCACTCCTACCTCCCAAAGATTCCCTTTATCAGACACATGCATGCCTAGCCTCTAATTTTTATAGTCCAGGCAGTATCCTATTCAGGTCAGGATTCATGACCATGTGAAGGATTTTCTCTGGCCATGACAGGCCCTGGTAGGGACAGGGTTTTACACCTATAGGGTCTGATTTGGCATCCATTGAAGTCAATGGCAAAGTTCTTATTGACTTAAGTGCTGCGGGCTCAAGCTCCTAGTGAAGCAAACCTCATGCACCTCAGCAGTTTCAGACAGTTGAAAACACGAGATGCTCATGACAGCTGCTCTTTTTGCTGCAGCGATTCCAAGCGCGTTACTCCAGTTGAAGTCAACAGGACTCTTGGCTGAGCAAGGAAGCTAGTACAGACTAATATCATTTGGATTTGTCAGGAAAATAAATGGTCAGGTCTGATATATTTACATGTTAACGAGCTGCTGAGCATGTAACACCCATTCCTCAGAGGGCTATACATGGACAGTAACTATTTTTCATCATTTTACAGCAATTATTCACACACGATTCAATGCTGTGAACTGGAAAGGGAAAACATTGTGACCAGCTCCTGTAATCAACTCCGCATAGGCAGACACTTGTACCCACCTGGAGGCCTGTGAACCAAAGGGTCTGATTGCAGGATCAGGGGTGGGTCTATGGAAACGCACAACTGACATATACAATTCCCATTGACTTCGGTGAGAGTCCCCTGCACAGCGCTTTGGCTTTAAGGGGGCAGATTTTCAAAAGGATTTAGCTCCCATTTAGGCTCTGGAAGGGGCCAGATTTTCAGGATAATTCAGGCACGCAGCACCTTTTTGAAAATCAAGCCATTAGTGTCACAATGGGAACTGATTGGTGCTGAGCATTGGAAAATCTAGCCCTTAATGTCAGATTCCCACTGGCATTTTTCTACTGGTATTTGAACACTGTTGTCCTTTTCTTTATTCGTCATATAAAAAAACTGGTTGTTCTGGTGATTTAAAAACAAAGTGACTGGTCCATCAGCAAGCCGACAGCTGGAATACCAACCACTTCCTGCTGCAGTTACAAAATCCAGTCTCCAATTGGAGAAATGGCTCAGCCAGCATAGAACAAGCCAGTCTCTAGTCTCCATAAGCAAGATCATTTGAAAAAAGAATACAGTTCGGCTCCCATTCAATCAGTAGCAAAGCTCTCATTGTCTTCGCTAGAGTCAGGATCAGAACCACCTGGGAAACAGGTTTAAACCCCAAGGAATAAGGCAGAAGTGGGAGGGCAAAAAGGGGTGAAACTGAGGATGGCTGTGCTCTGGTTCTAAGGGTATGTCTACACTACAGCCACTTCAACGGCACCGTTACGGCGCTGCAGCCGTGCCACTGTAGCATGGACACTTCCTACATGGATGGAAGGTTTTTTTCCCCATCCATGTAGTTAATCCACCCCTCAAAAGGAGGTAGCTAGGTTGACTAAAGAATTATTCCATCAAACTAGCCGTGTCTACACAGGGGATTAAGTCAACCTAACTACGTTACACAGCTGGACACAACATTTTTCACAGCCCTGAGCGACATAGCTTGGTTGATCTAATCTCTAAGAGTAAACCAGGCCTAAGGGCCCAGTAAACCAGGCCTAAGGGCCCCCATCCCTATGTAACAAACCTTCCACTGATATGAGCTCTGCAGAACTGGGTCCTAAGCAATTGTTAACATCATTGAGTCTATATTAGTTACCAACAGCTGAGTAAAGGAAGCTGGAGTGAGCTCGCAATACACTCCAGGAAACGGGCCCATGTCTTCTTGTCCAGTTTATCCCTATTGTTTTCCCTTTGTTCCTATTTGAAGTCTTACAACAGACTTGGTGCTTGTGGTTGTTGTTATTTAATTAACTTTGAAATATCTGAGCTGAACAAATTCCACAAGGATTAATTTTTAAGATACATGTTGTCATCCTAAGTCTGATTTCTCCCTGCCCTCCATAAAACCATTGTTTACATTCCCCAAACTTTAAAAAAAAAAAAAGTCGAGTTTCAGGGTTTCACATTTGCTTTGATTTTGCAAAGTCCTAGACTTTTAAAAAAAATGTTTTCTGCACATAATTTTTCTGTGCAATATCCCTGCATCGAGTCTTCACTAGCTTGGTTGGTAGTAAAAGGGTGCTGTACTTGAACCAGTGAATTCAATGAAACACTAAAGTCTTGTTAAGATGAGGAACCATTGAATTACACTCCCTTACAGTGCATAGAAATATATACTTTGTAGTAAAATAATGCTCTGTTGTCTTTATCTTATGAGCTTCATTCTGTAACCAGCCTAGACAGATATTTCACTATGTATTATTTTGCCTGCTGGATACGCTGCTTTTACTATGCAAAGTTGCATTAAAATAAAAGACATATTTAGCACTAGAGATTTCAATATGAGTGCACAGTACAGCAGGAACGATATTTAGCAGTTCTGTGTACAGTAGTGTAGTCATGTATATGAAGATACGGTAAGTAAGAATAATACAGTTACTAGCCCCTTTTATATGGTACGGCAATGTTCTGTAAGTAGCATAGGCAGCAGTTTTGCGACATATCATTTTTTATCTTTGACATGAACAGAATGCAACCCTATTGATTTCCATAGAAAGCTATATGACTTAGTGATGGGCTGGGATGGAATTTTGTTTTATAGAGCATCTTTCATAGTCAAGGTATCTTGAAGCACTTTACAAAATAATAAGTTAGGCCCTGATCCTGAAAGCACATGTAACTGTGCATATGTGAGTAGTCTCATTGATTTTAATGGGACTGCTCATGTGTATAAAGTTAAGCTAATGCACAGGTGACCCTGTCCCACAGGTAACAAGCAGCTCGGAGCCCTGAAGCAGGATTCTCAGCCTAGGTGGAGGAACATCTTTCTTTCCAGCAGGGCATAATCCTGCAGCATACTCTAATACCTGATACCTGTTAGACCCCCACAGTAGAAAGGCTGGATGCAGGCCTCTAATAATACAGTTTCGGGTCGACCAAAACTATTTGCAAATCCAAGTCAAATTTGGTGAACAGTTTCACCCGAAAAAAGACACAGAATTTTTTCCCCGAAAAAGTCAAACTGTTTTGTTTTGACATTTTCAAAATAAAACATGACACTTTGTTTAGAAATGTAGGTAGATTTTTTTTAAAGGGTAAAAACACCCAAAATGAAACGAAACAAAACAAAATGGAAAAATGGGGGGGGGGCCCTTTCTGAGGAATCAACTATTGTCCAAATTACTGAGGTTGTAATTTTTTTTAAAGGCAAACATAGAACTTTCCACTGCAAATGTGGCACAGAAAAATACCACATGGTTACTGCAGCACCTCGTGAAATAATTTCAGTAGAGCATGAATATGCACATGGATATGTTCCATGCAAGTTATTGCACTATTAGCAAAAACAACCCAACAAAGAACAAAAAAGGAATTAAAATGATTAAAATGTTCTTATAATAAGAACAATGTTCTCATGAAAATCAATAACACCAATCACATTCTGAGCTGAGGAAGCAGGTTCATTTGATAGAGAGGTTTCAGAAAAGAGTTACTATTAGGGTGACCAGACAGCAAGTGTGAAAAATCGGGACAGAGGGTGGGGGGTAATAGGAGCCTATATAAGAAAAACACCCCAAAATCGGGACTGTCCCTATAAAATCGGGACATCTGGTCACCCTAGTTACTATAGCCATTATTTAACTCTTCATGCGCAGGGTAATTCCACTTATAACATCCATTGGGGACCTTGACTTGGGGTTTGAGCTTAAATACCATGTTAACTGATGGGTACCTAGATCTGTGCAAAATGTATGATGTGTTTTGATTAACTGTCTCATCAGTTTCAGTTCATGTGTTTTCCCACCCCTTGAGTTTTAGGCTCATTCAAAGCTAGAATGGCAAAGGAACTCAAATTAATAATCCCCAGTTCTTATGTAGTGTTTTTTATCAGCAGATTTCAAACTTGTGTGTTTTGCAACACTCTGCCTTGTGTGTGGGTTTGTATGGTTTCATGAGACATCTCAGTGATCCAGATTTCAGAGGTTTCACAAAGGTTCATTTGACCAAGAAGACCTACCATTTGCCCACCTGTAGCAAACTGTCTAATGACCCCGTTCCCTAACAGTCATGCCTGTCTAAAATGGCAACAAGTTTTGCTGAGTTTTGATTTGATGTTTTTGGGGTTCAAAAGTATTTTCTATGAAACTCCCCTGCTTTCATTTCCATGTTCCGAGTCTCTGATGGCTTTGTGGTTTTCTGTTAACACTCAGACAGCACCACAGAGGGACCATCCTCTGTTAATTCTGAGTTTCTTGGGCCAGTAGCTCTGTCAGACTTTCATGTAGCTAACTTTAGTGTACATTTTATTAAATATGCTCAGACGAATGATTCCAAGAGCTTTATCAGCAGCAGTTGGCTGTCAAGTGCAGCCCATGAAGGGCTTTTTGTTTAAGTGTACGCTACATTTATATAAATAAACACTGGAGTACAATGTTGAAGTCAACAACTTCCTAGACAAGGTCAGAATGCTACAATGGTGGACTTGGGTTGGGGGTGGGGAAGGGCAAGAACGCTCTTTCTTTTAAGTAAACTGCTGGGAAATTAGCAATAACATTTTGTACCTTTGTCCTTCAGTAAGCAAAAGTAGCCTTGACTGTGTCTTTCTTGCTGCAGTGGAAAGTTAAATCACAATGGGCAACTTCAGAGAATGTTTAAAGTTTTTTAGACCCAGTATTTTGGTAATCCTGGGCCTGATCACGCTCCCAGTGACTTCCCTAGGAGAAGGAGATGGCCCCATGGTCTGTAAACTTATTTGAAACAGCAGTTTATTAAACTATCTTATAGTTGGTTCTGAAATGCCGTCAGTTACATAATACTCACTCTTCCGTCACGGAACTGCTAGGTGACTGATGATGCAAAGATTACAGAGTAGGAAGGATTTTCCACTGAGTTAGGCATTGAACTGGAACTGAGGAGATGTGGTTTCTATTCCAAGCTCAGCCACTGACTTCACTTGCTTTAGTCCACAGAAGAGGGTGTAACTTTTAGTCTGCGCTAGGGTATCACACACTAAAAGGCCTGGGTGGACCTTGCTGGTACACACTAATGTAGTACCATTTGAAATGGGACCACATTAACATGCACCAGGGAAATTTTAGTGCCCACCAGCAGGGTCTACATGGGCCATTTAGGGCACAATACCCCAGCACAGACTAAAATTGATACCTGTATGGTGTGGACTAGAATGCTGTGTAGACAAATACTTTGTGTCTGATCTTGGAGAAGTCATTTCATCTACCCAGTGCCCCAGTTCCCCATTTGTTTAGTGGAAATAGCACTTTCCTGTCTCGCAGTGGTGGGGAGAGAATAAAATCCAATAGTGATTTGAGGCCCTCAAATACGAGGGTGATGAAGGCTATAGAAGTATCTAGATAGGAAGACCACTTTGGTGCCATGGCTAGTATTGGAATTCAGTGGTCAGGAGCCCAATTTTCAGTCTGACCTCATGTCATGAGACCTACTTGATCATCCTGGGCGGTGGGTCCAGCCCCTCAGGTAGTACCGGTCCCGCTAACACTTAAGGGTGGGACTTTCTAAAGCTCTCAGCACTGGCCTTACTCTACATCCAGTCAGTGGTAGAAGTCCCCCTGTCTTCAGTGAGGACAGCTAGGCCAAAACCAAGCACTTTGTAAACCCTCCCCTTAATACCAGATGTGGTCCTTACTACTATGGGTAGGCCCATTGGCTTGCGGTATGTGCTGCTTCCATGGGACTATTGATGATAGGAGAGACTATGGGACTGTTTGCAGGCTGGGTTGTGCCAATTCTGCAAGGTGCTGATCTCCTTTGTCTCTGGCTGAGTTAGCTGAGGATGCTCAGCTCCACACATGATGTGAGCTAGGCAAATGGGGCCCATTAGGAGTTAAGGAGGCATATCTGGGGGCAGGATTTTGCCCAGGCTAGCTATACCAGGTATAACATGACCCCATCCCTCTTGCTCAGGACAGAAATTGCTAGGGAAAGATTTTGAACATCATCAGCTTCTTTTCTGTGCAAAAGTAATCCGCTTGCATCTCAGGGTTATGTTTTGACAGGTTATTTTTTGAAAAATAAATAATGTATAAAGGAATATAATGATCTGCAACAAGTTGCTGAAGCTGCTTCACTTAGCAACCAATGACTCAAAGAGCGTTCTGTCACTTTGCCCTCCCTGTCTTCTGAAACTCAAATCTGATCTGCACTTAACAACTAACCTTGTAAAACGTTTCATTGTTATTCCGTCTCCCTTTACCCAATTTATCACAATGCTTAGTAATGATATGACGCAATAATGGAAAAACAAAACAGACGTGGAATTCTTTGTTACTTGCATCACCCAACATCTATCTCCGCGATGAATTGACATTTTTGTCCCCAGGCTGAAGAATATCACTCAAACACCTGAATGTGGCAATAGTCCATGATATTAAATATGGCACCACTGAAGTCTCCTGTTCAAATAGCTGGAATGCCTAGCGCTAAGAGACATTAAAATGAAACGTCCATAAGTTGACAAGCTAAAACCCTGTGTTGAGAGCTCTGAATTTCCCACTAGCTGAGAACACGATTGACAGAGACAGGCCTGCTGCTTCTACAAAGTGTTTCTGCTTCCAGCTAAAGAAACATTCGCTTTGGGACCTGTTCTGCAGTCAAGCCACCCACAAAAATTTGAATTAATTAGTGTTTGGAAAGTGCTTTGGGCTCTTTAGATGAGAGGCGGGAGATGCAGGAAGTGCAAAGGATCATTCTTTTTTTATGAACCCCTCCCAAGCCCAAACACCACTGATGATTTACACCAGAGATCAGTCTGGCCCCCATTTACTTTAACAGTTAATTTAAATTGACAGCATTTTTCTATGGCGTTTGCAACCTTTCTGCTTTCAAAACATGGATAATAATTCTTATAAGATCCATCTCCCTCTGAGTGGATCACTTGGAAATTATTGCACCATGTTATGAAATATTATTTCTCGGAACATATTTGTTCAACATTAGTGGAAGGGATTAAAAGGATGTTTGCCAGGTTTATTAAGCTCCATAAAAGAACGTTTGCAAATCAAAATGAGCTCACTGGGTTGCTATTTCTTTGATGTGAATTTTGTTATCTTGTGCATTTAGTCAACTTTTTTCATTGTCCAGGAAATCAGTGTAATTTGAGATTTTTCCTCTTCCCTCTGCATGCAAACTCTTACTTTTCTTTTTTTCACGTGTGTGGGTTTTTTTTAGTCTTCATCGAGACGTGCTGGTCTTTGTTGCACTAACTGTCACACAACCAATACTACCCTCTGGAGACGGAATGCAGAAGGAGAGCCAGTCTGCAATGCCTGCGGATTATACATGAAACTCCATGGGGTAAGGCGCTCATTTATCCTCTATAGGAAACCATTTTGTCTTTAATCATTTCCCACCAGGTTTAAAATATCCTGCCTTCACTTCCTATTGGAAGGGGCAGCTTTATCCAGTCCAGGAATTGAAAAGAATTCAGAAAAGAGCTAAAGGAATGATCTAAGGTCTGGAAAACATGTCTTATAGTGAGAGACTTAAGAAACTCAGTCTGTTTTGTTTATCAAAGAGAAAGTTAAGAGGTGATTTTTATCATGATCTACAAGAACATACATGGGGAAGACATTTCTGATAGTAGATGGCTCTTTAATCTAGAACAGTGGTTCCTAAACTAGGGGCGCGGCTTGTTCAGGGTAAGCCCCTGGTGGGCCGGGCCGGTTTGTTTACCTGCCGTGTCTGCAGGTTTGGCCAATCACGGCTCCCACTGGACGCGGTTCGCTGCTCCAGGCCAATGAGGGCTGCAGAAAGGGTGGCCAGTATGTCCCTCGGGCCGCGCCGCTTCCTGCAGCTCCCATTGGCTGAGAACAGCGAACCGCGGCCACTGGCAGCTGCGATCGGCCGAACCTGCAGACGTGGCAGGTAAACAAACCGGCCCGGCCCGCCAGGGGCTTTCCCTGAACAAGCTGCGCCCTTAGTTTGGGAACCACTGATCTAGCAGAAAAAGGCATCATGAAATTCAGTGGTTAAGAGCTGAAGCTAGATAAATTCAGACTGGAAATAATGTGCACATGTTTAACAGTGATGATAATTAACTACTGGAACAATTTACCTAAGGATGTGGTGGATTCTCCATCACTTGAAGTCTTTAATTCAAGGTTTGCTGTCTTTCTAAAAGATCTGCTGTAGATCAAACAGAAGTTATGGGCCTGATGTGGAAATTACTGGTTGAGGTTCTCTAGCCTGTGTGATGCAGGAGGTCAGAGTAGATGGTTATAACAGACCCTTCTGGCCTTAAAATCTATTAATTTTAAGGACAGTAATGCTTCTTTCCTTTCTATTATCTCAGGGACACCAGTGTGATTGTGTTTCTGCTAAGATTTGAATATGAATTTAGTGGATAAGAAAGATGTATGATTGCTAACCTGGAGTGCCCTGTTTCCATAGAACAGGTACCTCCAAAGTAGCAGCAGGACAAACTTTCCCAGACCAGGGCTATGCACCTGCCCAGACCTGGCAGGGGCATTTCTAGAGGAGACTGGATGGTTTGGTCTCCACACCCATTCGATTCTTGGTTTCTAGCAAGAAGGGCAGTGAGCGCCAAGTTGTGGAGGTGGTCTGAGGACGTTTATCCACTCAGGGCAGGAACCAGTAGTGAATGGTCCATAGGCCACAAAGCAGACTTTGTGCTTTAGCCTGGGCCAATTTGAGCCAGTGTCCTAGCGGTTAACATCTCCCTATCCCATGACCATTCCCCGTGAGACATCCAGTGCTCCACACACTGGCGTAATTTAATAAGACACAGTTGCAAAGGTTACTAATAAATCAGAAAAAGGAAAATAGGAAATAATGGAAAAAAAACAAAATTTGTGTGAAAGCCTCAACTGTTCAGCCTTATACATCTTCCAGCCAAGGCCTGTTGTGGAGAAAAATAGCACTTAGTGAAGGACAAGGTCTTTGCACATGCTACAGTATGTAAATATAAAAGCAACACACGTGGTAGAGCTCAGTACAATACAATATTAATGATTCCAAACTTTGTGGGTGTCAAGGTGCCACGACCTCTGGCAATGAAAAAGGAAAGCATCCAGACAAGGAAAAGGAAGCCTAAAACCATTACCAAAGGCAAAACCTCAACAGGTATGGTTCTTTTATTATTCCTCCCTATGGCTTAGACCATAAGCAGGGCCCAATGTTGTCAGTGATTCTACAGCTGTGGAATTGGCTAAAAAATTAATTCCTGCTACAGAATATGCCTGAAGAATCTAATCTTTCCTACAAAGAAAAAGAGTGTCTTTTAGTCTTTATGACAGGAAAGAAAATCCTCCAGATGCGAGCTGATGCAGTGTTGTTTTCCCGAGCCTCAAACAAGAGTACCATTCTTCTCATGGGGGTGTCCACTCATGTTGGCAATGTAAATGGCAGTGCTGTTAGCTATTTCACTGCTGGGAATTTTAGAAGAAACATGCGGACACTGTATCCCTTGCTGTTGGATGGATGGAGTCTATAGGGGTGGGAGCAGTAGGGCAGCTGGGTATTGTCAAGAGTTGCTGGGGCAGAGGGAGCTAGGAAAGGTTAAGAGATGATTTAAAAAATTCCCCTCTAAAGCACTTGAGAGAGATCTTGTCGATTTCACTTTGCTGCTACACTCCTCCATGCTGCACGCCAGGGTGGGCAAAGGGTTCCTGAACAGCAACTTCAGCAGCGAGGGTGTAACCGGTGTAAAGGGGAAAGGCGGGGGCTGGGAATGCCTCAGATGGTCTGCTGAGCCAGTGAGCAGAGTGCCTCCTGTTGCCCTCAGCAGCAACTCTCTTGCTGGTTTAAGAGCGGGGCTGATGGATTCTGAAACCGTTCCAGCCCTCTTTAGTCAAATGCATGATGAGAGCCATGATGTGGGGCCTTTAGTTTGATGGGTGTTAAGGTGGGGAGCAAATGAGTGGACTCTTCTCAGGGCTCTGACGGGAAGGCCCACCCAGGAAGAATAACGTTCATGTCTATCACATGCCTTCCTCCCTCCCAAGTACCTCTAGCGTGTCCCTTACCAATCAGTTTTGTTTTTGCCGTGTTTTACCTGAGAAACAAACAAACAAACTACCACACAAAAAGTACTCATGCTACAATAATGCCATGAGATAGGAGATTCTCCCCTAAAATGTCCAGGCAGCTATTAAAATATAAATGACTGTTTCTTTGAGAAGTGACTTATGTGTATGTTACGTTATCAGCTTGTAACGGTTATCTTTCAGGGTCTACAACTTCAGCCACTAACTCCCCTTCTTCCATTACAAACTCAGACAGCACCGTCACTTTAAAAACCGAACCCAACGTGACATCACAGTACCCCGGACAAACCATAGTGTCAGTCTCCCAGGTAAAGCTTGAGAACAGAGAGCTATTTGTATTTGTTCACATTGATTTTTTGATTAGCTGGTACAGGACTAAGTAGTTTAATTGTCTGTTGCTATAACAAGCCAGTTTCATAATTAGACTCTCCCATCCACACCTCAAACTGTCTTCTAACCTGTAAACGCACCTTTTGCTCTGGAAACTATTAGGCACAGATATAAAGGGTCACCACAAGTTTTATAGTTTGCACAGAGTCCAGTTCTACCCTTCTACAGGGTACACAGCTTCAACTCTCATAGATGGCAATGGGAGTTACATCTAGGTAGAATTGTAGAATATCAAGGTTGGAAGGGACCTCAGGAGGTCATCTAGTCCAACCCCCTGCTCAAAGCAGGGCCACTCCCCAGACAGATTTTTGCACCAGATCCCTAAATGGCCCCCCTCAAGGATTGAGCTCACAACCCTGGGTTTAGCAGGCTAATGCTCAAACCACTAAGCTAGGTAGCTGAGCTTGAGTCTGATCTTGCTCTGTTGTAAATCAGGAATAACACAATGGAGTCAATGGAAAACCAGTGTAAGTGAGATTAGGAACTTGCAGAGTTCTTGACAGCTTTCTAGTCAGACAGGTATATACTTACCTGTATGGGGTTTTCTTTATTGTTCTGCTGGCAATTAGAGGTGTATTTAACACTCACGAAAGTGCAGCGCAGTGTTCTCTAGAGATCATTGGGTGTCAGACCCATTTCCTGTCTCACGAGTTTGTCTGAATGGGTTGCATTGGGTGCATGGATTGGTGCTTTGTTTCTCTGGTGGAAGAGATGGCGCTAAATCAAAATGTTCTGACTGTGCGTCATCTTTATATTGGGCCTAACCAAGCCCCTGAATCTGAACGTGTCTGAATTTAAGGGAAGTTCTGACTGAGATCCAAACTGCGGGACTTGGTGCCCTCTCTAGTTTATAATAGAGGTTCTTGGTTGACATTGATACATTTGATTGGTGTTATGATTATAAAGAACATACATGTGCCCAGAGATCTCTGAACTGGACACAATCAATCAATCAATCAATCAGTAGAGCCAGATATATCACAGGCTTCTTCCAGAGAGCTCTGCTAAGGCTTTAGTCTTAGAATAAAGCAATCCTCTTGTCTAGTTCCGGGGTTCTCTTGAGCATACAATTCTGGTAGGGTCTAATCTATCATATTCATGATCTGTCATATTCATACTATTAAATTAAGACAAATCTGACTATTCTTTTGCTAATGACATGGTGCGAGTAATGGGTTTATCTTACATCCCCTTAATTCCAAATTGGAACAGTGTCAGCTAAATTGCTGGGGTTTTCAATTGAGCCTAAGGAAGATAGGGACCGAATTCCCATTACGTTTCGATGGAAGTCAGACACCCAATTCCCTTAAATTTCTTTGGAAATCCCATCCTAAGTGATTAGCATGATGATTTTAGAGCTAGATTATTACATCACTGATCGAAGACAAATATAAATAAATAAAAGTAACTGTAACTCATTTTGAAACTGCTGCTATCAATATATATTAAAATACATCTGTGGCTTTATAATAATTTCTCCTTATCATAATCTTCATAGGCTCAAAGCCAATCGGATGACACACTGGCCAGCGGCCATTCCGAGTTCAAATTTGAACCTGAGGATTACGCCTTCACTTCTGCTACCATGACTCAACAGTCAGGACTAAGCATTCCCCTCCGTCAGGACTCTTGGTGTGCATTGGCATTGGCCTAGAAACGAGGCTTCCAATAAAACACTTTGGACCAACCTTTCTACCTTCCCCGCTAATGGATAACAGGCTGCCTTAGAGCTTTGGGCCTGAAAGGTTTCAAGTAGTCAATATATGATTCTATGTTCCAAGACAGATTTCTCTCGGAAGCTGTGAGTGAAAGCTTAGAAAATGTTGGCTGTACTTGGCCAAGTTCATTCTTCCTGACTGACCGGTTCGGTGGTACTCCCTCCTCTGAAAGCTTTCACTCTGCAGAAGTGAACTGGAGACGCCTCCCCAAAGCAAAGAAATGGGGTTGTCTCTCTTTTCATGAGGAATCCTTTATCTTCCCGAGATGAAACAAATAAATACATCCCAGAATCTATGTTTATTCACGATTATTTCTCCCTTCTATGACTCCTCTGTGTGCAATTTCTTCCACTTTCCAATAAAGACTGTGATAATATGGCACCAGGTAACTTAATTCTATTAACACGTAAACTGTGTTGCCTTCCTTATGTTTACTGGCCACGGCAGGAAAGGAAAAAAAAGACCCTGTCGTTTTAAACATATACTGTTTTATATTAAAAACGATCATCTCTATAGAGCGTTAGCTTCTGAAGCATTTACTCTCTCAACACTGATCCCATGAGTCGTCCATGAGATAAACACGCTGCTCTTCCAGTTCTATCTCCAAAGAAAGAATTTCTTTTTCTTTTTAGGCAAACCATGTGACAAAAATGGTCAAAAAAGATTCCGATAATAATAATAAAAAGAATCTTGAAATGTCCTTTTTCTTTTGGGTTATTTTGTTGTCGTTTCCAGTATTGCCAACTCCAAGCATTCAAAAATCACAAGCAAAGCCCCTAAAAATCATGAGATCTGCTTAAATTCATGAGATTAAAAAAAAAAAAAAACCTAATAAATGTGTGGTTCTTTTTGTTTGCCTTCTGGTGTTGGAATGTTTAGAGTTCATGTTTTCAAGCTTTTCTCTGAAGTACGGGCATGGCTTACAGACTCCTATGTCGGAGAACTCGGAGCTGGGATTATGGTCTGGGAATTGGCTCTGTAAAATGGCAGCCTAGTCTACAACAGGTCTATTTTCGGTGTGCATCCTGAGTCATAACTTCTTACTTTAGGGAGAAAATAAATTGTTCCTACTCTTTACTCCTGCCAGCAATGGAGAACCCCTGCAGTTACAGGTGCATTGACGTCAATGAAGGACTGCCCTTGACTTCAGTGGGAGCCCTTTCCATTGGCTTGCATGTGCTTTTGGATCAGCTCCTTAGATCAGGTGGTCTTATCACATAGGGTTCTCTATTCCCCTTGATTGTGCAACAGCAAGACACGTCAAATTGCCATGAACCCATGGAAATGATGTTGGTGGGGCCTCATGGAGGCGGTAGGGAGCTAAATAGTGACATTCATCCCAGTGCATCGCCTCCCTTTGCCCCCTACAGCTGCCTTGCCAGAGCAGCCTCCACAAGGCCCTGAGGAGAGGAGTGAGGGAAGAGCCCTTTGAGCTCTCTGGTCCAGGGCTGGCCAACCTGTGGCTCTGAAGCCACATGCGGCTCTTCAGAAGTGAATACGCGGCTCCTTGTATAGGCACGGACTCTGGGGCTGGAGCTACAGGCGCCAACTTTCCAACGTGCCGGGGGGGGGCTCACTGTTCAACCCCTGGCTCTGCCACTGCCCCCACTCCACCCCTTCCCACCCCCTCCCCTCAGCCTGCCATGCCCTCGCTCCTCCCCCCCAGAGCCTCCTGCACTCCACAAAACAGCTGATTGGGAGCGGCGGGGCGGGGTGGGAGGGTGAGGTGCTGATTGGCGGGGCTGTCGGTGGGCGGGAGGCACTGGGAGCAGGTGGGGGGGAGCTGATGGGGGGCTGCTGACGTATTACTGTGGCTCTTTGGCAATGTACATTGTAAATTCTGGCTCCTTCTCTGGCTCAGGTTGGCCTCCCCTGTGACACTTGTAACACACTTAGCACCTGGGAGCTGCCTAACTTCCCCTTTGCAGCTTTTGTGAGCACAGGGGATGTGCTTGGTTGGGGGTGAGCTCAAGTGGAGTAGAGTCAGTGCTGGGGGGTGGGAGCATGATCAGAGACACCCCATTTTTGAAAAGCAAAAAAAAGGGCGGGGGGCAGAAGTTGAGTAACGTCATAAAATTACTTTTCCAGACTCTCTTATTTCTCACATCTAAATTAAAACTCTGCCTAGCTGGATAGCTATTTATGGTCAGGAAGCTGTCAAGCAATAGTCCCTTAATATAGACACAGACTGGTACAAGGTTTCCTGAAGCCGCTCTTCCTCCTGTCAGAAGTAAATGGATCACTCGATTTTTATTATAAACAACAGGATAAATACAATCTGGGGAGAGTGAGATCTGGCATCAAATCATGTCTCATCTGAAATGGAGCGTGGAACTTTTCCTCCATTTAATCCTGGTTAGAGAGAAAGCAGATGCTCCAAGCAACTTGGGGAACATTAGTCCCCTTTCAACTTTGCTTAACTTCATAAGTGATATAAAAACCCGTTCCCTCTAGGAAGCTAAATAGCTGCAGGCTTACATTGGCTTTGCCCTTAGCTGTCATTTAAAGAGACTACGGATTTCAATCCAGCCTTTTATCTAAAACTCAAATGAAGAATATTTTGCAGTTTGTTTTAGTTGAACTCAAAAGTCTTATTAGCTTCTCAGATCAGGTGAAACTTCGGTGCTGCATAGTGGCTGGAAAAGACACTTTCCCCCTTTGTAACACTCCTTTGTTAAAGTGAGTTAAGAATATGCTCCAAACGGACAGTCTGGGTGACATCCTCAGCTGGTGTAAATCTGTGCAGCTCCCTTGACAGCAGTGCATCTGCTCTGATTTAGACCTAATGATGTGGCCCTCAATCTCTTAGCGCTTTGCTGGGCTTGGCATTAAACACAGTGGACTCTATTGAGATAAATGCCTGACAGGCCTCCCCAAATTTTCCCTGCTCATTGGTCCCCGCCAGTCAATGCTGCTTTCACCTTTCTAAGCCCAGATCCCTGCTGGGGATCTGATTCTCCAGTCTATCTTTCCATGGTTTTACTATATCTGCAGAGGAGCAAGTAGTGGTGGTGAGCTATCCCTGGGTCTCTGCTTTCAAGTGCAACAGGCCCAAAGCATCATTCATTTTGTGTTGGAGTCGGAGGTGATGGGGCGGGGGGGTATGCTGGGTTACGTGCCCCCTCCCGATTTGCTGGTTGGTTTGTACTGAGCATGCTCAGTAACACTGCTGAAGCCAGCTGCCCTCACTCTGCCTTCCCCCCCCCGCCCCCTCCATCGGCAGGCATGGGTCGTCTCTGGTTGGAGTTTCTAATAGTTGGACTTTGGTCCAATTTCAGAATCAAGAGGTTTTTTTCTGTTGCCTCGCAGGCTGACCCCGACTGATCCTGGAGGCTCAGTAAAAGTAGGGTGTGACTCACAAGAGGCTTTAGTCTTTTTTGATTGGTTTCACTCAGCTCGAAGACTGGGCCAAAGAGTTCCCCTTTCAGCGGGCTGACTTCTCTGCTCACTTGCAGTAGTATGAGCTAGTGGCAATTTCACTGGCCTCAGACTGATGTAAACCTGATGTGCGAGAGAGGAGGGCCAGGCCCACTGAGCTGTTTTAAAGTGCTCGTATCAGGGCTTCTCGTCCACCTTCCTGTGAGAGTCTCAGACCTCACCATTACTCGTGCATACGCCCGCACGCGCACCCACACTCACTCGCCCTATCTCACGCACACTCATTGATCCCACCTCCTCTCATGCTCCGAGATGGCATTATGAAAATCAGACCCGCCTTCCCGTTCCTGATTCCCTTGTTTGCAGTTCCCCCACTTTTCACAGGTATTCGTCTATATTCATTTAAAAACACTTACGATGCTGCCTTCCGCTCCCTCTCCTGCCGCTTCTCCTCCTCTTGGTCTGAAAGAGGCTTTTTGATGGCACTGCAGTTTCAGCATCAGCTTGAGCTCTGGTGTGAGCAGGTGCATGGCATCCGAAGTCACTGGCGTTGCACCAAGTCAGAATTTGATCCTTAGATAGGCACCATGGATAATGCTCTCTCTCTGGCTAGCTCACTTGCTAGGCTGTGCCCACAGTTCCTCACCACTATCCTCTCTCCAGAAACATTTGGCGAGCTTTTGCTCTCATTAACACCAGCCCAACTCCCTTGACCTCAGCCCTGGACGATCGTGTTCAGAAAAATAGCTTCTGCCCCACAACACTTTTTTTGTACTTCACCATTCATGACGTTGCCCACTGACTCAATGGCATGAGCTTCTATTGGTTCCGTCTTCCCCCTGGCAATGGAGGAAGAGTTCACCTGATGAGTTGTACCAATCCTGCAAGTTCACCCTCTCCTTCACTTGCCAGAAGATGAGACGGTCTTCACTGCAGCTTGGATAAACTGCAAACAAAGGGGTGGCCAAAGTTTGGTGGATAGGATTCTACCATTAGATCAATGACCCACTGACACTGATTCCCAACATGCAACGCTCTATCTTGGATATTAGGAAACACTATTTCACTAGGAGGGTGGTGAAGCACTGGAATGGGTTACCTAGGGAGGTGGT
Source organism: Platysternon megacephalum (assembly GCA_003942145.1). Lineage (NCBI taxonomy): Eukaryota > Metazoa > Chordata > Testudines > Platysternidae > Platysternon > Platysternon megacephalum. The sequence goes on along the minus strand of QXTE01000119.1, from coordinate 175,770 downwards.
GGAATCTCCGTCCTTAGAGGTTTTTAAGGCCCGGCTTGACAAAGCCCTGGCGGGGATGATTTAGTTGGGGATTGGTCCTGCTTTGAACAGGGGGTTGGACTAGATGACCTCCTGAGGTCCCTTCCAACCCTAATCTTCTATGATTCTATGATCTTGACCCAAGTGCTCCTATGAAAATGGAGAACTGGTGTTCTGAGCTGTGATCTGCAAGAGTCCTACTTCCCTATTAAAGAGCGGGACAGAATGCAACATTCTGGTCAGTTTCACACAGCACAGAACATAGCCGCAGCTGCTGTAAATCAGTATAATTGAAGTCAATGGCGTTATGTTAATTTACACCAGCTAAGGATCCAGTCCTAAAAGTTTCCTTCAGACTCCTGGCAGACTGCCCCTCTGGCCCTGCCTCGGGCAAAATGGAGGCACTCCTGATCCCAAACTAATGCATTTGGCTGGGCAATGATTGAAAGCAGCAAGCAGAAAAAAACACCTTATGCAAAATTAGTAATACGGTCAAACCACCAATTCAATCCTGAGCTGTATACAAAAGAGGGGCCTCTGAAGAGACGTTGCGAGACGATAACTTCTACAGACAATAGCAAGGGGTTCTTGCATTTGCTTGTGTGCGTGTGAGACCCCGAGTGGGTGTCACTTGAAAGGCAGGCAAGAGGACCCAAACAATGCCAAGACGTTGACACTGATGGCTCCAGCAATGTTATTTATTGCCTGCTTGTCAGTAAATGTTGACTGTAAGCCTGGATATTCCCTGGCCTGATGGCTGACAAAATGAGACGGTATGACAAGAATGAAGTAATTGCGGTGTGTGATGTAACTTTCCTGTCCCGCTGGCCCCCTGCACTTAATGATGCGCACCTGCCACAAGGCTCCGTTGTCACATTTCAGGCCGAGCTTAACACTTCCCCCCCCCATTGACACCAGTTCTTTTGGTCAGGGAATTGCTCCTGCATTGTGTGTTTGCAGAATTGGTGCTGCAGTCCTTCTGCACGCAAAACTGCCACCAAGTCAAAGGCCTGGGGGCCAAGAGCTGAAATGCAGCACAGCCAGCTCTGTGCCACTGCATTGAGGGCACTAGGCCATGGAAACGCTCCAGAGAGACCCATGCTCTATGAAGACCATGGGGCAGTGTGTCATGGTAGCTCTCTCCATCAGACCATGGAAGAAGGCGGAGGATTGTGGGCAGGACAGGGCCAGGTTGGAGGAGGATTATGGGGCCCAGGTCCTCAAAGGTAAGTAATTCCCTTTGATTTCTTTGAGGATCTGGGCCTGGGTGTTGACAGTGGATGATGTCAGAAGCAGCCATCTCCACCAGTGGAAAAGCAGAAATCTCACCAGGAGCTCACTTTTGAAGAGTTGCTGCTCCAGTGTCTGCAGAGGGAGGGGTTTGCAGCCGCCCAGAGGGAGCAGGAGTGAGGCACTGGTATTAGATGCAGCCAAAGATCCATGGGGCATGTCGCTCCTATCCCATGGATTTGGGGCTGGCCTTTGCAGGGTGACCGGAGTTCCAGTCCCAGTTCTGATGCTGTGTGCCCTTGAACAAGCCTCATCCCCCTTCTCTCCTGCTGTTTCCCCTCCAACGCTCCCATCTGTCTTTTCCGTTTGGATTGTAATCTGTTCAGGGCAGGGACATTTTCTTACTATGTATGTACAGCGCCTAACTCAAATCCTGGCTGAGGACTCCAGACCATTGTGCCACCAATAATAAGCATTGCAAATCTATTCTTTATCCCATGGCACTCATGTCCTATGGTCTAATTTTATCCAGCCTGCAATGGTGCAGTGAGTCACCTGCGAGGCAGGTTTTTCCTTTCCTAAACAAGCATCGCTGGTTCCCCTGGATGGCTTGGGCTGTAGCAGAGAGCTTGGTAGCGAGAGCATCTGCACGACTGTGTGCCTGCCATCCTGTGTGTCACCATCTGTTTGAGTGGTGTTGCACAGCTGCTTTTGAGCTATCACTTGCCGTTGTCCAAAGGTCACCTGGCCAGATGAGTTTACAACATGACTACAATGATCCGTTTCATTTTGCACTTGATGCAGATGCCACGGTGTCTTCACCAAGTCAGCAAGTAGCTAATGACGCACTCGAGCCGCTAAAAACATGTTGTTCTTGTTTAGGGTCGTATGAATAGCACAATAAAATCATTGCTAGCCAGCGCAGTTGCTTTCTTTTAATTGGTTCCTTTATTCTTCTGCGTGGAAAATGGAAAGTTGTCGCTAAATTTCTGGTTGGAAGGTTTACTCCCTTCCACTTTCTAATTGGGTGTAATTTTTACAATGGGCCCAGGGGGTCATGAGCTCACTGCTTTGCATTAGGAAGCCCTTTACTGCGAGCTGTATGGCAGTTCAAATGTAAAAGAGCGCCTGCCTGAGGCAAATGGCACCTAGAATATGAGTCATCCAACAAACAAGCATGTTTAAACTCGCTCCTCGTTAGAAAGCCTTTATTTAATCAATAGGGCCAGATCCTCAGTTGGTGTAAATAGGCGTAGCTCCATGGAAGACAATAGAGTTATGCTAATTTATACCAGCTGAGAATCTGGCCCATAATGTTTCAAAGTGGGTTAGTTTAGTGGCTTCTGCAGCTACAGAGGCATCCCTAGCAGTGGGACCAGAGGAGCCATGCTGGGCAAGAGGTGCAGGCTTTGGAAGAGTTAAACAGCCAGGTGCACCCCCATGTATGAGCTGGAGTCATCTCCAGAGGCCTTTCCCAGCCACAAACATGGGAGGGGAAGGGGTAGGACCATTGGCTCCATGGCTACTCCCTCCCTGCAGCATGGATGGGCTTGCTAGTGCCGCAGGGCTGGAGTTGTCTCAAGGTTACAGTAGCAGCTGCCGAATGGCTCCAGAGCTGCTCTGTGGCACAGAGAGATGAATTCCTTCTGTCACGGCTCATTCACCTCTCCCCGGCTATTCAGCCTAGGAGCTGGGTGCCAAATCAGGGGCTAATAATATAATATATGGAGATATACCTATCTCATAGAACTGGAAGGGACCCTGAAAGGTCATCAAGTCCAGCCCGCTGCCTTCCCTAGCAGGACCAAGTACTGATTTTGCCTCAGATCCCTAAATGGCCCCCTCAAGGATTGAACTCACAACCCTGGGTTTAGCAGGCCAATGCTCAAACCACTGAGCTATCCCTCTCTCCACTGAGCTATCCCTGCCGCCGTGTCAAATCCTAAACAACCATTCCCTGGGCCAGGCTTCGGGGTTTTGGACAGGTGAGTGGAATATCCTCTGCTTGGTGTGTTATTTATTCCCATCCTCTGAACTGCAAAGAGCCGGCGGAGGAGCTGGAGTTTTCTATCTGCGCTGATACATTTTCATGCCAGTTTTGAAAGGCCGAGCTAATTGGCCTGACCCAGGGCCAGAACAGGTCAGCCAAGCCCAGGAGAGTCTGCCCCACCCAGCTCTCCCAATGCCCAGCAGCCCCTAGTCTGGGCTTCCCCTGATGTCATTCTGCTGTGGGGCTGTAATGGAACAAATGTCCATAGAAATTCAGAGGGGGCCAGGCATCGGGTGATGGGGGCATCGAGGCCAGGCATCAAGGAGGGGGCCAGAAATTTTAAGTTGCACAAACCTGGCAAACTGTCTTTCACAATAGAGCAGGTTTGAGAAAGACGGACAATAGCAGCCCTGGGAGAAATCCTGACTCCACTGAAGTCAACGGCAAAAGTCCCAGCAACTTCGGTGGGGCCAGGATTCCATTCCAAACCATAGCACCCAACTTCCTGTTGCACCACAGGCCTGATCCAAAGCCCAGTGAAGTCAGTGGGAGGCTTTGCATTGGTTTCAATGGGCTATGGATGAGGCCTGATGAATCCAAGGCTTCCAGGGGCCTACTAGGATCTCAGTGCTCAAAGGTTAGTATTGCTTTCTGCCACCCGTTTGTCTATACTGAACCTACATGGCATATCCATTTCTCTGATGGGGCCCTCTACCCTTCATGGAGTTCTATGGCCCTGCCCAATTCCCTCCGTCCCCCGCAACACACTCACACTTTAATCCCTCTTTCACATGAAGCCCTCATTACACGTGATGAACCTGCCTTCTAGATCCTACTGCCCCTCCTTAATTATTTGTTGATCATCTCCTACAGGGCTGTACATCATCACCTCGGCCTCTGTCAGCTCCGGGAAAGAGCCAGAGGCCAGCCCTGACAATCAATCAAACCCTGTGTGATGGGTGCGGGAGTAGATCTTTCATGTCAGGCCACCACAGCTGGACTGAGCTTCTGCTCTTTTAAACGCGTGTCTGAGCCGGGGCTTTAACATACGCGCTCCCTGGCTTTGCTAAAAGAACAGTTTGTAAATCCACACACGGCCCTCACATTTGCACTTATGCTGAGGTGCATTCCCTGCAAGTCCAAAAGAAAGGACAGTTCCAGAACTTCTGTGTTCCTGTTTCATGTGTCCTGCTTTCCAAAGCCCCCAGTGGACTTGTTCTTCCCCGATGCTTTTACTATTAAACTGGATATTATGCGAAACAAAAAACCTAAAAACAACACCCTCAAAAAGAGAGGAAGAAAGCAAAATAGGCAGCATTACATGCCAAATCAATGTGTTGTAGTCAGAGCTATTTACTCCTGCTGTTGATAAACCTGAAGTGAATATTTACTCCTGCCATTGTATGCGCTGTTGAGGAAGATAAACAGCATTGTCCTTTTACTGCCTGGGGGGGATTCTTCTTACAAACAGTTTGTTTTTTTCCGGGGGTGTTTCTCCAAGAACCTCTTGTTTGCCATGAATTTACATTGAATTGCCCAGAAAGCGCTTAGTGGAGGTGTGCTCCCGCACAGCACCTTAAGAAAAGTGCTTTTATTTCAAGGCTGAGCTTTCTCCAGTGGAAATTTGCTAAAGATTGTAGACACTGCTCTGCCTTCCTACTGTATTCAGGATCCTGGGTTTTAGTTTATTTTCAGCCAAAAGAGTGGTGTAGGAGATAGTTACTATGCCCCTAAGGTAATATATGGCTAAAGCAGACAAGGAAAAGGGAGAAAGTGCCAAATTACCTACATACTGATATCTTGGACATAGGACATTCTGGTCTCATTGAACCTGACAGTGTTACAGGGCCATATTTTTGCATGGGTAACCTGTTCTTGTAGGATTTTTTCACTGTAATAAGGACTAATTAGTGTTGGAATCTCAATCAAGGCCAGGGAGGTAGAGGCGTTAGACTGATTTCCATATGCACAGTGGGATTTTCAAAGACGCTCTGTATTTCCCTTTCAGTTGGGAGCAGAGTTAGACCAACCCTGCGGGCTTTGGACAATCTCACCTTTGATAAGAATCCTAGAGGGCCAGGTTTCCAGCCAGTGTAAATTAGGGTGACCAGACAGCAAGTGTGAAAAATCGGGACAGGGGATGGGGGGTAATAGGAGCCTATATAAGAAAAAGACCCAAAAATCAGAACTGTCCCTATAAAATCGGGACATCTGGTCACCCTAGTGTAAATGGATGTTACTCTGAAGCGAATATCCAATCTTGTCCTTGTGTGTGTTTGTTCAAGATTGTGGGAGGGAGAAAGAGAATAGAGGATGAAAGGGATAAAGAATTAAACGATTAAAAAGCAGAGTCCCAAGTGTCTCAGGGGAAGTAGCGAGAAATATTAAACCACTGACCTTTTCTGGGTTTTGAAAGCTTTAGGGAGGCATTCAAATATTATGTGATGAGTGCAAGATAGAAGCAGTTAGAGAATCCCATTGCTGCAAAGCCATCCACTATTTCCCCCACATTGCCCAGAGTCACAGTCCTTCGTAGCAGAAGGTGATCAATGGCTCTGCACACTTGCTTTAACGCAGCCCCAGTGGTGGACTTCCCAACTCCAAACTGATTTGTGACTGATGGATAGCAGGCTGGAGTTCCCAGCCACCACACAGTGCTCTCCACTCACTTTTCCATCATTAGTGCAGCTCTCATTTTGGTGTCCTTGTGCTGCAGGGCAGAGGCGAGTTCCGCGCACAGTTCAAGGAAGTTCTGCAGTCACTGCTCATCATCCCATAACTGCATTACAATCCAATTCTACCACTCGGTGCTTGTTTCCCGAGCCCAGTAGTGACAGTCCACCGTGTGCAGCTGCTCCATGAATGCCAACGTCAGTCTTGAATTGTTTCTTTCCATGGCACACAGCAGGGCAGGCAGCACGGATTCCTGCAGGCGGAGTTGGTGGGTGCAAAGCTGTGGCCGCCCTCTGCCGACACAAGGATCATTGTGTGAACATGCACAAGCAATGTAACCACAGCAGTTTATGATCGTCAACGTAATTTAAGTCAATTTAACTAGTGTAGCCATGGCCTTAATCCCAATCCCATAAACCCTTGGCAGGATGGCTGTACACTTATGTAAATCCCTATTCACCCGAGCATTTGTGTGCCAAAACTTATTTGCATGAGTGTTCACAGCACTTTTCCTTTCTTGTTGAACACCTTGCAGGGAAAATTTTTCTCAGCCAACTGTCCGTGAAGAGCAAACAAAAGAGGCCCAAACTATCTCTGGAAGAAATTCAGACTTTATGTTTATTTGTTGTAGTATCGTCCCTGCTCTGATTTGGACTTGTGCTTAGAAATGGGCCCCCAGTCAAACTCCACCACCACCCAAAAGAAACCTTCCTAGATTTTTGAGGAGTTCAGCATCCAGTTCTGAATCTTGCAGCTTAAGACTTAACCTTTTTATAACCTAAAAACAAGACCGTGGAGGAAATTTACAGCCTGTGTCCCTATCCCGTGCTTAAGTTAGGATTCCACCCTGCGGCAGAGCAAGACAGCATGCAGAGAACACCCCTGCAGAGCCGCCTGAAAGATCAATTAAGGAAAGAAAGGGGGCGGGGAAAACAGCCCTAAAGCTATTGTTATTTCAGGTGTAAATATCACTTTCCATCTGTTCTCTCTTCTTGTGTAATAAAAACGAATGGCTCCTGATTGTGACATTAATGTAAATGGTAAGCATTTAACTACAGGAATTAAGTGTAACATCTGACTTGAGATCTGTGTTTAAATGCCTTTAAGTGATATTTTCTTACAGAGTATTGATATTAAAATAATTGATAGGGCAAAGCACACCCCTCTTTATTTGACCAGAAAAACTAGGTTGAAACAGACAGGTCGACTCTAGGGTGGGGGGTGGGAAGGGGTTAATCATTTACCCTGTATGGGACAGTGGCTGCAATAGAAGCAGTGTATGCATAAGGATCTACAAGCATATAGCCTTAAATGTGGAAAACCAATGCTTATATGGCACCATAAACTGGCCTTTTCGGGGGGGGAGCAGCCCATTCGGATCCACCTTTGTTTGTTTTGTAGGAGAGTATGGGTCTGTGAGTGCTAATGACACTGGGAATACCCTGTATGCTGCTGGTGATACTCTCTTGCATGCCAGCCCGCACTGCTGTGCCTATATAAATTTTGATTATTTATATGTAGAGATCACAGTGTGACTGTGATCACAGAGCCTGATCTTGTCATCTTTCGTCCCTGATTAATAACCCTCCAGCAACAAACTGGGGCGGAAGATTTCCACAGTAGACGATTGTTAACGTCGTGCATTTAAAAATAAATGGTAGTGCTCCTCTTAGCCCCACAGCTTGCATGGGAATTTACTGAGAAGAGCGTAAGTTTGTTTTTCTGCATTTAAAATCTATTATATCGTCATTGATTAAGGGCCATTAAGCAACCCATCGCTAGTCAGTTGGCTCCATTGGCGCCTGCCAGCTGATGGGACACCACTGGATTTGTCCTTCAATTGGTGCATGTGATAGATCATGTGGATTAGGCCCAGCTCCTGAAAGGTATTTCGGCACCTAACTCCTAGTGAAATCAATGGGAGTTAGGTGCCGAAATACCTTTCAGGATCTGGGCCTTAGTGTCTCTACAGCTTCAACAACAGTGGTCTCTTGGGTGACTTCAAGCACCCCATGGACAGGAGACACTTGGCTGCACAGTACAATACCTGGCTAGAAAAGGAGCTGAACATTCTCAGCAGGCTGAGCTGAGGAATACAGCAAATTTTCCATCAGTCTGAACTGGATTTGCTGGATGGTTCTGGAGCAGCTGGGAAAAAACCCTCCTGCTTTTAAATTAGGGATAGTTCTGGATCCAAAGACCACAGCAACTCTGTAACGGCTCAAAGCGAGACCTAGAATATCTCGGTTCTGGGTCAAAACCAGAACCCCAAATCTGAAACTGGGCAGCGTCCGAATGCAGACATGGACCCAGGTTTGGATCTGAACTTGGAGGTTTAGGCCCATCATCATTCCATCTGAGAGCTCCTCCAAGCCAGGGGCACCCACAAACAGGGCCGGCTTTAGGCACCGCAGGGCCCGATTCGAAGGAGCTGCCGCCGAAGTCCCGCTGCTGTCTTCGGCGGCAGCTCAATCGCTGCCGCAGAGGAAGGACCCTCCGCCGAAATGCCGCCGAAGACAGCGGCAACGATTGAGCTGCCGCCGTCGACAGTGCCGGGACTTCGGTGGCAGCTCAATTGGTTGCCGGTGCCTTCAGCGGCACTTGGGCGGAGGGACCTTCCTCCGCGGCAGCGATTGAGCTGCCGCCGAAGACAGCAGCGGGACTTCGGCGGCAGCTCCTTCGGGACGTTGCGGGGCCCTCTTAGGGGTGCGGGGCCCGATTCTGGGGAATTGGCTGAATCGCCCTAAAGCCGGCCCTGCCCACAAACCTCTTTGCCTTTAGCTGGGGTTGCAGGTGCTCAGCCCCACTCAGGAATCAGGCCCCAGGATAGGTTGACTTTCTGTTCCCAGCCGTGAGTTATTCTTGTTTGCCTTCTTTCTGAAATACAGTAAGAATCTTGGGAGAGTCAAGCGTGACTGAGGAGAAGCCGCCATTAACTCCACAGCGGAATTTCCACATTCTAATGGTAATAAAGGTAGAATTTCAAAGGGCCCAGTCCTGTTAGCCATGGAGAACCTCCAGTCCCACTCCAGTCAGTGGAGTGGGTGAAGGCCCTCAGCGCCTTTTTAAGAGATGCTCAGCACCTTGCAGGCCTGGGTCCAAAGTTGCCATCTTACTCTTTTCAGAATTCCAGCCCTCGGCTTTTGTTCCCAGCCACTCCAACACCAAGGAGTGTGATTGTCAGCAGTTTTAAACCAGGACACGTTGCCTCATATTAAAATACAACTAGAAAGGATTTAGCCATTTAAAATATTAAATATTAATAACTCACTTCTGAGCATCAGGTTTCAGTCACAATGGTCCCACCATCAAGAGCTCTGGCCTGAGGTAATTGACTTTGACACTGTTACGTGCCTTTGGCTTTGGGTAAAGATGTCTAACACACATCATGGTCAATTAGTTTCCCATAGAACCCTGTGTCAAGTATCAGAGGGGTAGCCGTGTTAGTCTGGATCTGTAAAAGCAGCAAAGAATCCTGTGGCACCTTATAGACTAACAGAGGTTTTGCAGCATGAGCTTTCGTGGGTGAATACCCACTTCTTCGGATGCAAGCCCTGGACACCATAATTTCAGAGTGGGGTTTGCAAGGGAATTTTGAATTCTTGGCACGAAATTAAGCATCTGGCAAGAAAAAAAGTGAACTGTCAACTAGAAGTCTGTTCTACCTGCCTGTCTACCCAGGTTCTGCTATTGCTGTCGTCCACCACAGTATCTGACTAGATGGGCCTGAACCAACCCTCATCTCTAAACACACCCCAAAGTTGGGGGGACATTCAAAATTCAAACCAAGCTCCAAAAGTGGCCAGTACCTTTCACACAAGAGATGAAATCCTGACCCTATTGTAGTCAATCAGAGTTTTGCCACTGACTGCAATGGGGCCAGGATTTGACCCCAGGCTCTTAAAGTGAAGTAATAATAATAATAAATGAAGCCTCACAACACCCTTCTGACACAGACAGTTATCGATCATATCTGCATTTTACTGGTAGGTAAACTGAGGCACGGAGCAGTTAAGTGACTTGTCCAACGTCAAACAGTAAGTCAGTGGCAGGAATTGGAACAGAGCTCGGTTTTCCTGTCTCCTGTTGCTGTGTTCCAGGCACTGAATCAAAGACGCAGGCCAGAATTGCTCTGAAAAGCACACCGCCTACAGTAGGAGGTGGTGCATCGCTCCAGGGGTGCGCTATGATGGGCACGACACTTTGCAGTTCGGAGTTGTGTACATGGAAGTTCAGCAGCCAAGTGAAGAGCCTGGAATAATCCCATTGCTTTAGGCCTTGTGCCCCCCTCCATAAAAAATACTGTCCTAGAATGCAGGGTGTGAGCGGTTGCTCAGTACAGTCAGTGGCCTATAGCGCATGTATCTCCGGAGCCTATCCTAGTACCAACAGCTTTGGAGCAGAACTCCCTCTGGACTGCAATGGGGAGATCTGCTTAAAAACCAGGAGTTCTACATGGCCCTTACTTATTACCGTTTGAAGTGCCTTGGGTTGTTTCGAAAACACGAAGGTGATGTTTAGGTCAAGTTCTATTCTGTTCTTATTAAAACACCCCCAACATACTGGCAGTAAAGAAATCCCTGTCAAAAATTAAGCTGTTCCCTGTTAGATTTCCTGATGCTCAGCCAGGCACTCTTTCTTTCTAAAAATATTGTTTCGGGTTAAAAGGCAACAAAGATCCTCCATCATTTTGTAGCAAAAAAGGGGATTTAAAAAAAAAATAGACTAAATTTGGAAAATGTTTAATAACAAAAGTTGCCTTAATTTAACAACAGCTTTTATTAGAGTGCACTTGTCCAGTGTGATTAATGGACATTTTCCTTTGAAACTATGGGAGTCTTTCCTTGATTCTGAGAATGAGTAGGTTCCTTCAACTTCCTACAGGATTTATTGGTGAAAGACTTAATACAATTCAGCACAAACATTTTAACCTTTCCATCTAAAATGCTGAATTCAACCGTTTCCTGAATGTGTATAATTGAAAAACCTATGCTTTCCTGGGTCAAGCTCTCTGAATCATTTTATGTCTCTTTGCTCCTATTGACTCTTTTAAGAAAACACTGCAGGAGGGTACAGCCACTTTCAGATAAATCAGAGATGTTTACTTTATGAACTGGGGAGGAAGTGAAATACTCAAATAAAGTTATGCAGCTACGTGCCAGAAGCTAACTGCCCTCTTAAATTTTCTTGTCGTCTTGAAAGAGCCTTTAAATAAAATTTATGACCTAAAAGAACCTTTACGTAGTGCTAAGATCCCCACGGTCCCTCTGCCTTAACTTGGTGTTCTCTGCAACATCTTAACATGAGGCTCCTGTTAAGAGTCCTGTGAAGAATGATGGTGTTGCCTGCAGGGGTTGAGGGCATGGCAATTACACCTTCAAGGTGTAGCCACTAGAGGGGGACAAGGAGCCACAACATAGTAGAGTGAGTTACGTGTTTTCTTCCAGTACGTCCCACATGAGAGTCACACCCCTTGATCTCATTTTGCAGTTGGGGTGCAAATGAAATCAAATCTACGTAGAATCAAGACTACTGAGTTTTACCTGGTTTTATACTGCAGTCACAGGAGATCAGGAATTGTATATGATTTTTATGTTAAGCCAAATATTGCTGACTTTGTTATTACATATTTATCATTTCTATAGGGGCATATACATATATAAACTAATATAAACAGAGAAAGGGTCCCTTTTCCCAATATACTTATCATGCACTCACCCAATCCCGCAAACCCTTAATACCAGGTGTAGCTGTTACCTCTGTGAGAAGTCTTTAATTGGTAGTCAGCTCAATAGCCAGTGGAAAGCACACCTGCTAGTGAGCACTACAGCTGGTACATAGCACTTGGACTGGGCTCTAGCTGACCCTTACCAGCAGGCCTCTCAAGGAACAAGTCTGATTTTCAAGTTTATGCTGACACATGAAAATGGGTGAGTTTCACTGCAAATATTTTACACATCTCTAGTGCTGGCTCACAGATGTTGCTGTATTTCACTGGAGTGTTTCTCTGTTTCACAGGCAGACAAAAGCTAAAACTCAGAAGCCCCCAAAATGCATTTAGGGTGACATTTATAGGGTGAGGACTATGCACTTCTTACCTCCCATTAAGTCTTCACAATAGGGCTCAAGTGGTGCATAGGTTCACTAAGGGGTCATAAACTATTGAAAGGGACATCAGCCAGTTCCTAAACATTTCAGTTCCCCTCACCCAACCTTTGGAAAACTTCAGAGCCAGTTTGGTTCTCCTTACTGCAGTTCCGATCCATCGTTAGTCCCCCTCCATCCACCCCTGCAGTATATTAGCACCTGACATATTTCACTTCCTGGTTAGAAACGCTGGGCAAATTTGATTAAATTTTACTTGAATTAAAAGTAAAAAAACCAGCAGAGTGAATTAGCCTTGCGCAATCCACACTGCTTTCCTCGCCCGGTCAGGAGTTTCTTCAGCATTCTTTCCACTGTAATAATGAATAGCTACAGTAATGTGACTGACACGTTAAATATCCTGACTTGAGCCAGAGAGATTATAGGATGATAAATATTAAAAGGCACATGTAAATGGTTTGGATTTCCTTCCCTGGCCCTGCTGCTCAGCTAACGATGCACAGAAGGTCAGCAGTGCTGCCGCTCTCTGCTCCGGCTGCCAATTCTAAAGCAGAGCTCCCTGGGTAAACGAGGCTGGGGCCGCAATGCAGCAATGGAGTTGGCTGCAGCATCCTTCACCGAGGCATATGGCTTTAATGTTTATAAGCTCATCATGCGGCGCGGGCGATTTCAAATTCATGTCCAAATCCCACACTTTGACAGATAGCTTTATATATTAAAAAAAAATAAAAATCTCAGCATCCTTCCACCACGTCTCCTTGGCAGGGAGGCTGGATGCTGGAGTAGGGCTGCTGTTCTTTCTGGCATGTGACACATGATTTTTGAACACCTGAGGTTTGCAATCCCTTCTCGTCACACACCAGTGTGAAAGCAGAGCGTGGCCCAAAGTTTCACACCAGGGGTAGGCAACCTATGGCACGCGTGCCGAAGGCGGCACGCGAGCTGATTTTCAGCGGCACTCGGACTGCCCGGGTCCTGGCCACTGGTCCGGGGGGCTCTGTATTTTAATTTAATTTTAAATGAAGCTTCTTAAACATTTTAAAAACCTTATTTACTTTACATACAACAATGGTTTAGGTATATATTATAGACTTATAGAAAGAGACCTTCTAAAAACATTAAAATGTATTACTGGCACGCGAAACCTTACATTAGAGTGAATAAATGAAGACTCGGCACACCACTTCTGAAAGGTTGCCGACCCCTGTTTCACACTCAGCCTGATCACCAGACGCATAGGAATGACTTTGGGTTAACGTCATTATGCCCCCGGAGGCTTCCATAGGGGTCGCAGGAATCCTTGGTGCAGCTGGATCTCCCTTCCTAACAGCAAGCCTCTTGGCACTGAAGGAGATGAAGCCAGTGGTCTATTGGGGTGGAGACTTCCCCCTGTCCCTAATTAGTGAGGATTGGGCTGAGTGGGGAAAGGCTCCTCCAACACCAATGTTTATTTTCTTTTTTCTCTTGCTTTTAATTTAACGAGGCAGCGGTGGCACGGGGAGAGAGAGAGATCACTGTAGGGCAGACCTTCTTGATGCTAGGCAGGGGTCCTACCAGGGTAATGGGAAGGACCATCCACTGGTTAAGGCACTAGGCTAAGACCTGGGGGGAGCTGGGTCTCTGGGATCAAGTCTCTGCTTCCCCCCCAGACTCCCTGTGTGACTGTGGGTAAGTCATTTAGCCTCTCTGAGCCTCAGTTCCCCAACTATTAAAAAAGAGAAAAACCAGGGATAAAACCACTTCCAATCTCACATGAGGGCTGTGAGGATAAATCCAGTAAAAGATTTGGGTGGTGCTCAGGTACTCGGTAATGGGGGCCATATAAGTACCAAAGACAGATAGTAGGAACTGCATTGAGTCTCAGCAAGGGAAAAGGAAGAGTCGGGGAGATGTAGAAGAGTGTGTGGTGAGGTATGGGAGAATTCATTTACACACATCTCCTCCCGCTAGGCAGCTCTGCAATTCCCCAGCCAGGCGCTTTCCCCCTCTCTTTGGCCTTCTTGGTCATTCTTCTATGAAGCCAGCATCTGGCTAGTTCTTGCTGGGCTGCTCCTTTCTCTTGTTTGGGAAAACATATGTGCCATTTATACATGTGCAATACTCGGAGGGGGAATTACTGGGGTACAAACTCCTCCCCCTGTCCCCCATAAATAGCCCAGTCAGAAAGTGTAAAACAGAGCTGGAAAGTGTTAAGAATCATTATAGTAGGTGAAAGGAAACATGGGGGCAGAGAAGAGGTCGCTCCCAAGGTGCAGCCTGGCCTCCAGCACATTCTGTACAAACACCAGGATCGCTATCATACGCTAATATTGGATTATGGTCATTACACTGTATAATGTGTCACTGATAAGGGGAGACTTTTTTTCTGTACCAGTCTGTTTCATTTTAACACGTAGGGTATGTCAAGTGAAGGGAATATTTTCCCTTCTGCATCAGTCTCTCATTCCACAGAGGTCAGTTATAGGAGCTCATGTGCAAATGGTACAGCCAGAGCCCAGAAATGAAACTCTTTTTGTGGCACAGGAGCCCCTAGGACACCATGAAACATGTCGGGGAGCTTGATAGATGCACCTGGGATGTGAACAGCTCACAAACAATCCATAAACCAAGGCTTATTTGCAGAAATTATATGGGGCATACTTTTGAATAGCAAAAGACATTTCAGAATATTGGAAAAAGAGGCAAAATCCACTGGATAAATTATTCCTTGTGTATTCTTTGCCCAGCTCTACTTACAATAAAATGATTTTTTTGGTGCATAGTTAGTGGAACTGATACATTAATTCTGCTTTGTAATTCCATTAAAACTAAAGGAACTTTAAAGAAGGAGATAAAGTGATGCTTACTAGCATGTAATAGCTCTTTTTGAATTGAGTTCTAATTAACTCATGAAATAAAATGCAAAAATATATCACGGTTAACATTCCACATTCATTTCCTACTGAAAATCATTCATTCTAAAAGCTTTGCTAAACCTTTTCACGTCCTCGTCAATACTATCCACCAAAATGACAGAGGAGACAATAGCAACTAAAAATATCCCAAAGACAGGAATTTGCCAGTAATATGTTTAAGCTCGGTAGACGGCTAAGTTATATATAGTAAATACAAGCAAATGGGGTTAGTTATATGAATGAAACTTGTATTTTTAGCAACATTTTGCAGGATAACTAGTTTAATCTATTTAAAAATTTAACACAAATATTTATTGCTGTGCACTCCACCTTTGTGCTTTTGGGAAATATCTCCTGTGGGATTTCTAAAGCTTCCCATGGAAGTTCCATGGTGTCGTATGTGTTATGTACTTCGTGCAGGATTTCTATAGGATTTCTCTATAGACATCCACAAGGATAAATAGAGGAAAACACTGTAATATAATTCCAAGGGGAACTGACCTGTTAATTGGGAGTATTTTCCCTCTCTCGGCCCTCCTGTAGTTCCCATTTAATTGTGTGGGAGAAGGGGGTGCCCAGGACTTTGATTCTGAAAGCAAGTCAGGAAACTTCGATGAGGATGTGTCACCCAGACTCATTTCTCTTCCCAGTTCCGATTTCTTAGCTGTTCCACTTCCTTTCCTTTCTGCCCCACAGCACGTACAGCAAGGCTTGTGGACTGGACTCACCTTTCAGCCTTCAGCTAGTGTTGGATGCTTAGCTGGAAACACAGGAGAATCCCATGGACAAAAAGTGAACCAACAAAGTAGGGTGTGCAGCTCCCTCTGCTGATTCTGTCGGAGACAGTGAAAAACACTGCAAGGGGCAAATTCCCCACGAATGAGGCCTAAATCGCAGGTGCAACATATGCCCATGCCAATTGGGCCATCCGTGTGTGCAAATGGCTTCGCATGCACGTACTAGATTTGCTCACACGTGCACAATGAGCAGCCTGTGCTTATTGCAGCTTGCAAATGAGGCCCCAGTCTTTCACGACTTGACCCTGCAGTCTTACATGCCCCGGGCTCTTCTGCCAGTACCCTCCCTGTGCCCACTGAATTGGGCTCCTTTGGAAAGATTTCTGGAGTATCCTACAGAAGAAGTTCAAAGTGCTGCAGCTGTTACTGTTGGGTTGGAGGGGTGGTTTTGCCTGTATTGGGAGGAGGTGATTAAACTGCCTACAGATTTTTTTTTAAAGTCTCTTAGTGACAAAGTGATAGATATTTACCTGAGAGTGTCTCAATGCCAATCAATAATGATCAACTCTGGTCCAGAACTGTACCATTGAAATCAATGGGAGTTTTGCCACTGAGTTTATTAGGAGTAAGTTCAAGCTCATAATGTCTAGCTCGGTTCTTTGTATGTTTTCTATAGATCCCTTTAATCCTTTAGCAACAATCTGTGTTTTCTAAAAAGCTTTTGTCTAAATCCACTCAGCGTGAGAACAGAATGGAAAAGAAATACTCCTTATAAACTGTAGCCATCTGCAATCTCATTGCCACTCAATCAGCAACACCCTGTGGATATTTGGCTCTCAAAGATTAGAGGAACAAAGCAAGAAGAGAGCAGGTTTCCATGATGGTGGCGCATACAATATTGTTGTTATTACTCATGCTCCTCCATATAATTAATCATACGATGCATTATTCGAAGGCAAACAGAGTTTTGATTCATTATCGCTTATACATACACAAAGCTGGAGACACATCAGCTCTGTCAGACATGGTTAATCTTTGCTTCGGTTCTGTACATGTCTGAGTATCTGAATCATGCAGATGGCAAATGTTCTTCTAAAATGTTTGCACCACCAATTTGTTCATATGGGCCAGATTTGCAAAGGGATTTAGGCACTTAAAGAGACAAATAAGCATCCCATGGGATTCACAAAAGCACCTAGACAGATTACCTTGCTTAGGCGCTTTTGTAAGGTCCACTAGACACTTATCTGCATCTTTAGGTGCCTAAATCCCTTGGTAAATCTGGCCCCTGAACCCAAATGAAACATACAAGCTGATTTGCTTTCCCTTGTCTTGCTTTTATGTTTAAAGTCAATGCAGTGCTCATGAAACATATCCCATACTCAGCACTGGTAACTGGGGAGCTCTGTTTATCTACAGGCTAGTTTTGTGTTAACAACAGCTCAAGGCATCTTACCTGCATTCTAAGAGGGCAAAAACATAGTTTAACTGTAATGGCTCATTCATTCCTTGGACTCTTTAAATAGAGCTGGCTAGGGAATGCCTTTTCCCCCTGAAAAAAAAAAACTCATGAAAACAAATTATTTTTGCCCTCATTGAAAATTTTCTTGGAAATTGTTTGGGTTTTCACCGAAAAATCAAAAAAAGTGCAGATTTCGTTTTCTTTTTTCAATAAAATTTTCATTTTTGGTGAACACAGAATTTTTTAGGCAAAAATTTCCATTTAATCTAAAAGCCATTTTCCATAGCGGTGAAAAAAACAACGAACTTTAAATTGAAATCTATTAATCAGCTCTTCTAAAAAGGGCATCATTTAATACCAGTTGCGGAGGTGGTTTTCGTGATAAACTAGGAACTGAACTAGTAATTACAGTTTGGTCAACTACCATAATTAGTGTGATTATGCAATTGCAGCAGAAACATGTGTGAATGCCCAGTTAGATATCTAGCTACAGAACTGCATGTGAAATCGCTGTGACTGCATGCCTAGTCTTGCTGACTATGCTCACAGTGTAGACTCATGAATATATGGGTGAAGATCTGGGCCATGATTTTTGAATTAAAATGTCTTAATTCCTTTTCTGCTGTGCCTATCAAAAAAGGAGAGTCCAATTTCAGGCTCAGCACTTGGAAGGCTTTGTGTTCAGACTGTAACATTTTGATTATGAGTGATATAACATGGAGCTTGCTTTATTTCCTAATTAATGGCAGTACATATGGCAATACTAAACCCAATTGCTTCAAACAGACTTTTATATTTGCGTGGAGGCATTTTCAGAAATATGAATAGTGTAGCCAGCAGAATCTGATGAATCAGGACCAAATGTATAAGGATTTTTATTGACTCCAAGTTCATATCACTAACTGAGGAGAAAGAAAGAAAGAAAGAAAGAATCCAAAAACTCACTGAGCTGAAAGATATAGAAACCAATATAAAGTAGCTAATAAGGCCTCTTACTGATAGTGGGTGTCTTGTGTAAATAATGGAGACACACTGAGTCAGTCCCTCTGCAGCAGAACTCATTAGAAACATGTACATCAGCCCAGAGCAATTACTTTGATTGTTCCCCTGCTGTTTTTTCACAATAAATATCCACAGAGCCACTAGAGTTGCAGCCATTCCACTCACTTGCAGATATGTGGGAGTACTGAAAACAGCTGTGTGCAATGTAGTTACCACTTAGGATCCCACTCTTGTCATTTTATATACCCCCTTTCAGGCAAAGCAATCGCCTAAGTTAGTGGACTAAATAAGCCCATTCAAACAGGTCAAGATTTAAACATCCACCTCAATATGGAATGAGAAAGTTAGTTGGATGTACTGACCCCCGATCATTTGGTACACATTGTATTTCACCTAGGGTTTGGAAAAGGGCTGAGGGCCTATTGAATAATAATAATGATAATACAATAATACCTAGCTCTTCCAGAGCCCCTTTTATCCATAGATCTTCAAGCACTTGACAAAGGAGATAAGTTTAATGAAGCTGATATTAATGGGAGATAAAGGCACCCAGCTTCTCTCAGGATCGGAACCCTAAAAGTGTCAATTTGTGAGTGTCTGGCTGGTGAGCGCGTAAGGGGTCACAAGAGCAGTCAAGGGACAGAAGGAAGTCATGTCTCCTTTGGTCCAGCCAAACCCCTTCCGCCATCAGCAGGAAGGTGGGTGATGTAGGAGCCCCTATAACTAGTCTTCACCACTGAAGAATCAAGGATGCTTCTGTGATGCTGTCTGGAGCAGCTCACAACCGTGAGTACCAACCTCAGGGCAGACTGTCCAAGCAGGGCAGACACCCCAAACTGGTGGTGTGTTCTATAATTAGATTTCACCAAGCCAGTAACAAATGTGCACTTCTATAGCTCCTTCCACCTGAGGATTTCAGAGTGCTTTATAAACAAGAATTAATGACGCCTGATAACATGCTAGTAGGAGAAGCATGAATTTCTGCTTGGATAGCCACCTGGATATCTGCAGACTAGAAGGGCTGCTCCCCTGGTCCTAGCTTCCCCTCACCCCTACATGCCTCCCCACACCCACAGAGACTTGGCCATGTGGTGGCCATATGGAGGGTCTTCTGTAGGCTCCTATGGAAGTGGGGCAGCGTTCAGTGTTAACTCTGCTCCTCTCTGCTGAAGCTTCAGGGACCGTTTTGCTTCTGTTTACTTATTTTTCTCCCCTCCCTTCACACAGTGGAGAGTGAGGACCCAGGGCAATTATCCAATATTAGCCCAGTCTTGTATAGAAGGGAGCGCTGGATAAAGTATGCAGGTGTGGCCCCTACACATAGAAATGGGATTCAAGGATCCAAAAGGGATCTGATCTGAAAACCATAAAATAGTAGTAGGCCCGAGAGATGAGGAAGTCTCTATGTGAAGTTCAGACTCATACAGACTTCCCCATTGATCGAGGTGTTTAGCTATTGAGGTTTGGCTCATCTCTTGTCCTTTACTGCCCAGTGCCCAGTCATAATTTGGGAGGCAAGGTACCAATATCCAAGAAGGTGTCACACTTTGAGGGTTGAGTGGTGATAGCTGTTGCAGCTCCTTTAATAGCCTCTTCCACTGGAATAATGCCTGAATTTAAGGGTTGCCTACCAACAGATCAGGAAAAGACAATGGTGCCTCACTGCTAGTGATTTTACTTGAGCTTAAGAGTTACATGTTTTATTGTAAATGGCTTATTAAAGAGTTCTATAATATTTATATGTTGGTGAAATTGATTAGGAATGGTTTATTACAGTTATAAATGGCTAACAGCTTCTAGAATTGTGTTTGCTTTATTTTAAGGGCCACTTGCTTCATTATAAATGGTTTGCTGGTCTTACCTCAAGCCATTTAGAAAGAAACGTGGAGCCCTTAAAGCAAAAACGTTGGCAGCAATCGTTGAATCGTTATCACAGTTCTTTGCGGTAAAAGCGATAGGCCAGCTCATACAGACTCCACCCAAGCACAGTTCCCATTGACTTCACTGAGACTTTTCACCGAGGCCCTGATCCTGCAAATACTTAAGCACATGCTTGATTTTACACACGCTAAGTAGAGTAGTCAATAGGACTACTTACAGCATGTAAAGCTAACATGTGCATAAGCCTTTGCAGGATCAGAGCCTGAGTGTGGGCTGCAGGTTTGGCCTGCTGTTGATAATACAAGGTGTTTATACATTGCAGTCTGTTCCCTATAGCACCTTATCACATGCCCCATCACATACAGTAATATTTAACCTGGACTCTGAAATTCAGAGCCAGACCTCACACTAAGATGTTTGCAATATTTAACAGATAAATGTATGCTGTGTAAAGCTTGGACCACTTCATTGTTGCTGTTGTTGTGTGTGAAACACTTCATTGTTGAGGTTGTTGTGTGTGAAACTGCAGCACATTGCTGGCTAAAGTGACCCGGTTTAAATAAAACACTATATAGTATTCTGGATCATCATCCCCTATATGCAAAAATACTGGTACCAACACCTGCGTTGTAAAGCACATTTCTCTTTTGAATCCTGCGTGGATTCAAAAGAGCCTAGAGAAGACATTTGTGCTCTTGGCTGAAAGGCAGAAAAAGTCAAACTCCCTCTCCCCCAAATTGTTGGGAAAAAAGTCAAATTTTAGAAAAAGACACCGAACGAATAACCGAGAGAAAAGGGCAATAACCCTTCTTGATGACAGCAGAATAAAAACATACATGTAATAATAAAAGGAAGGTGGACTTCATCTGTTCTATATTTCTGTCTTTTTGGCCAGTATTTTTAAAGCTATTGTAGGTAAACAGGGGAGCCAATGACCCCAGACAAACGAGAGGAGGACTAAAGCTAACACAGGGGCATAAGAGTTCATGACAGTGATGGAGAGGCACTCGCAGCGGGAGTCAGCATTGGAAGAGGTAGGTAAATAGACTCAAATCCACCTGTTTTGAAGTTATGATGGACTTTCTCTCCTTCCGTTGGCCTCTTAATCTTCCTCTTTTCAATGGGTGTTTTATAGCGGTATTAGATTTAGGTACCCCAAATACTTGATCTACCAGAGACAGGGCAGCTGCTAAGTGACTTACTCCTGAAACCGGTTGCGGTTAAAAGGTTATTTTGTACCTGGGGGGGTTTGTTCCAGGTGCCGAAGTAAGAATAATACTTGATACTTGTACAGCACTTTACAGTCCACTCTAGTTTATGTTGACTTCTAAAAATGTTTGCTTAACTTACAGCCCTTACATAGTTCACATCAGTTAAGGCAATGCCAGGGAGACATTGTCTCCTTGGGAAAGGCTGGAAAATGGGGACAAGGAAGGGATAAGGGCAAAAAATTATCTTGAAAAATTTGAAGAGCAAGGAGCCAAGGATCATTTAACCTAATCCATTTCACTCTCATCCACTAAAGATTCAGAACACAATCGGGGCAGCTTTGCTCAAAAGGGTTAATCTTTATTAACAGCCCCGAGAATGTCCTTCAGCTGGTATATAAACTAGTTCAAAGGTTTTCGAGAAACCATAAACCAAAGGGCAGCGCTAATTAGAAGCAATGTAAATTACTGTTAAAACAGCGATAGGCTCGTGGGGGGTTAATAACAGGAAATTAAATTTCATTTATGCTAACATAGCATAAAGCTCATCTTGGCACATAGTGAAGCAACAGGCACAGACAATGGGGACAAGACAGAGAAGCAAGCATAAGTCACTGTCTTTTACTAACCCAGATTCACTGGTCATGGTCAGTATCTCCAAGGGACTTGTCTTTGTTCCCGATCATTATAAGCACACTTGAAAGAAACCCTGCTTGCTCATTTTTTGCCCTTTGCTACTTCTGTAATGGAACTGACACTGGAGTTTCTCCTTAGATAAGAGACACAGAGCAGGTAAATGGCTTCTCCAAGATCAAACAGCAAGTCGCTGTCTGAGGCAGGGGGTGGAACTGGGCTTGCCTGACTCTCAGGCCTCACCTCAAATCACCGGACTCATCTGCTACCCACACAGTGAGCAAACACTCACTTGAAGCACAGTGACAAATGGTGGAGACTGAATATTGTCTAGCCTTATAGATTAGGCAGTGTTATAAATAGACTTGTTAGAGTCTGATTTTAATTTGTACGGCGATCAGTGCTTATTTGAAGTGTTTTTTATTTTTATCAGATAATATTTTCACAGTTACACAAAATTATGGGGTTTATGCATTTGTTTAGATTTGTATTGATTTACATTTTTCACATTTGTAAGGAAACATGGGGGGGGGGTCGGACAATAATTATTCAATGACAGTAGACACAGCTTCAAAAGTTAAAGCTTTGTATCTGTTAATACACAAATTGTCAACATCACGTGTCAAAATATACAAAGTAAATATCCTTAAATCAAATTCTAATAAGTTCTCACGCAGCATTTTTCTTACTTTCCCTGTCAGTAAATTTCTATTATTATTCCTGGAAATATTTTTTCATGGGACTGCGTGTGTATGGTGAGATTGATGTTTACCAACATTTACTGATAAAACATCGAATCCTTACAAACCTAGTCATAACCAGGGACCTTATAGATCGTTTTCACTATAATCTCTCCTGTAACGTGCCTCGTAGCACTTTTCTGCTTTATAATCTGTTGCTTTCATTTGGGTCATCTTCATCAATTCCTTTTGCTGCTGTATGACAGTTGTTTCACAGTGATACTAGAGAAAAAAAAATTCTTGTGTCATACTCCTTTATTTTCACTATAATGCCATCATTAATTCTTATTCACATGTTAGATAGATAGATAGATAGATAGATAGATAGATAGATAGATAGATAGATAGATAGATAGATAGATAGATAGATAAGTGATGGGACAGATCCTCAACTGATATCAATTGTCCTAGCTCCATTGAAGTCAATGACAATGAGCTATGAAAGTTTACACTAGGTGGAGATCTGCCCCGAAAGGTCTCATCCATTTCTCAGCAACAGAGAAATAGGAATGGAAAGAAAAGTCATTGTACACAGTTTGACTCTTCGTGAAAACCATGGCTAACTTCCAAGAGAAGCATGACTGAGCCAATTAAGAAACTTTTGAGCTTCCCCCATCAGACTATACAAATTCCAGTGAGCATAGGTCAAATTTTAGGCCTAAGATACTTGAGTGTCTCTTTAAACAAGAATATGCATTTGGTTCTCTCTGCTCTTGTTTTTAACATATTTCTCAATAGGAAAAGTCCTATTACTTGTCCCTTTAGCTCTCTGTTCCCTTAATGATGTAACAACATGATGCTAATAACCACAGAGCCACATTTTGGGTTACATTGGGCACATGCCTGATAGCTCTATCATGGTTTACTGCCTGCTTAACAGGGCTTGTGATTTATTCCTCTGATGGGCCTGGAGACTTATTCTTGGATGTATGAATAAGACAGGTTACATTTTGGGAGGTGGGGGGGGGAATATATTCCTTCTGTTAAAGAGTCACCAAAATAAAACTGGATGCAAGTGCATATTTGGGCCTGATCCTGTAGGCCTAGTGCAGGTACTGAGTTAAATGAAGGCTTTGCCCACATATGGACAGCAGGGTGGGGCCCTTGTAAAGAGAACACTTATCTAGGAATAGGAGCTAGAATTAGAAATAGAGGGGCAGATCCTTCCCCCTTCTGGCAGCTTTGGGTTGCTCAGACTGTGCAGAACAGTTGGAAGGCTGCCTTAATTGGTCAGCTGGAGATTCCCCTAGTTCAGGTCCTCCAGTCCAGATGACCTTGGACTCCAGTGACCCCAGCAGGTAGAATGGTCTCTAGAGGATGGTTACTGCTCTAAAGATACTCTAGCAGCTAAACTCGCCTCCAAACCTGGGCCCTGCACTGAGTTCGTCTCAGCCAGACCAAAGGAGCTGACTCAGAATATCTAGCATGTCTGTCTCTGACCACTTATCTACAAAGCTTATGCCCAAATAAATTTGTTAGTCTCTAAGGTGCCACAAGGAGTTCTCGTTGTTTTTGCTGATATAGATTAACACGGCTACCCCTCTGAAACTTATCTACAGAGCTCACTCTTAGAACTGTAATGATTCTGCCTCAGATAAAAAGAAAAGGCAAGCTGGGTATTTGCATTATTCTCTATTCTTAGGTTTCAGAGGGGGTAGCCGTGTTAGTCTGTATCAGCAAAAAAACAAGGAGTCCTCGTGGCACCTTAGAGACTAACGAATTTATTTGGGCATAAGCTTTTGTGGGCTAGAACCCACTTCATCAGATGCATGGAGTGGAAAATACAGTAGGCAGGTATAAATATACAGCACATGAAAAGATTCTTAGGGAATGTTGCACATACTGAGAGGAAGTAGCTGGCATCTGGGAGGCTTTTAATAGTGACAATACTATCAATCAGCATATCTATGTAGCCAATGGTCTGTCAGTCTTATTCTCTCTTTCTAGCATCCTCCCATCCCTGTGGTACCTGAGCTGCACCAAAATGGCATTCGGTCAGTCTGGAAGGCCATGGTTTCCTCCTTATTTCATGAAGCGAGCAGAGAAAGTTTATGGTTATTTATTGGCTTATTTTCAGCGATGGAATGATTAAGCTTTACAGCACTTCTTAAATTCACATCAGGGCAGTGGAAGCCCCGAGAACTGGTAAACTCTGTACTTAGTGCAAGAGAGAGGTACCGCACCCTCTAGCATAAGCCATGAAGAACAACATGAGTGCCCGCCAGATCCACTGGAGAAAGAGCTATTTGTCACTATGTTCCATTATTACTGCAAACTCCCAGTTGGGTGCTAAGCACCAAGTGGCTCTTTCTTCCATTCCGCTTTTAGTGGCTTTTCTGAGACACTTAGAGATCTGGCTTCTTTTTATTTCTGCTGTCGTCGTGTTTGTGAGACTGTTGGTCTGTAGGTTTCCCTCCCACTGCAACTATCTGTCACGGCCGCTGACAGAAGTTCCTGTTGCTTGAAGTGATCAGAAGGCTCTGTGGAGCCAGAACCGCAGGGGTCAAGTCCAGGGTGCCATGTCTGAGAGGACGTTTCTTAGAATAGGATCTTGTGATATTTCGGACCTGCCCTCGATGAACAAGACAGAAGGAGGGAGGGTGGGGGGAGAGAAAGCTAATTAGAATATGACCATGTCCTTTATTCTCTGTACATTGTTTATGCTCATTTGCATTTCTTTTCTCTTGATTTTCTCACCAGATGTTGTTACCTGTGGAGACCCCCAGACCCAAAACTGAGTTTTTGTCTATAGGGGGAGAGAGAGGGTTTTCTGCATCGCAGTCAGAGCTCTGCAGATATCAACTTCTTGCCCTCCTGACTCGGTATCATGTAATTCTGCAGTAGCATTGGAAGCTCTGTGAGGTCTTTGCAAAGCTGCAAACCATGGGCCATTTTGCTGAGAATTTGGTGAAGCGTTGGCCTCCCAGAAATGTGCAGGGAAAAAAGAACAAAGGCAAAGAATGTAGGACCTGATCCATCGGCCCCTACTTAGGTGAGTAGTCCCACAGAATTCAATGGCACTACTTGTGTGAGTAATAACTACTTAGGCAATTAAGGGTTGCAGGCCCAAATTTCACCCAGAGCTGGGTCCAGGGGGCTACGAATAAGGGGGCCATGTAGATGGCTTCAAACAGGTCAGACAAAAGAACTGAACTCTGCCTGGGGTATCTCCCAGCCGAGCCATGATTGCCTCCAGCAACAAGTAGCCTGTGTGCTAGGTCCGAGAAGCCCCACCTTCATTCCCCTGTATGGGAACACCCCAAGGGACTGGGCTGGGAACTGGTGTGTGTTGGGCTTACTTCCTTTGTTAGCAACTTTTAACCATCCTGCTGAGGGAACTGCTCTATTTATGTGAGACAACCCCAGTAAAGCAAGCCTTTGATAGTCCCCAGACTCCGTGAGTGTTTATGAGAACCTGGGGACTAGAGCCTGAAGGATCCTGTGGTTGGAGCCCCAACAATGCCATGGCAAATCCAGCATGGTACCAACCATATAGGCGACTGGTGTCCCACAGAGTTGCAGGATCTCCCTGCAGTGGGGTCGATCACTATATTTTTAGCAAATTTTCAGTGTCCTGGAGCACTCATCATTTTATAGATAAAAGGTCCTCTGGCTCCTCTTTCACCATTTCACTGAAAGGATGGTTTAATCCTTAGCAATATGCTGTCCCTGGAAACAGGAGAATTTAGCAGCCAAAAGCCTTCCTGCTTTGTGATAGACTGTGATAGACTGATAGGCCCTGGGGAGCCCGGCGACCCTAGATCCCTCTCTGTCTCTAGTCAATTTCACTGGCTGGATTTCACCATGACTTTTTTTTTTTTAACCTAACACTTCTCAAGATCCAGCAGTTTTAGGATTAGAACCAGAAATAGCAATCTTCTGTCTTCATTTTTTTTTTTTTTTTTTAAAGGGAACAACTTAAGAGTAAAGGCTAAGAGGGAGATCTGGAATAATGTTAGACACTCTAGAAAATATAAGAATTTAAGAATATTTTTTATTTACATTGGGCCAAATTCTCTGTTGGTTGGTGTTATTTCCCTGAAGTTAATAGAGTGACACTAGAAAAGAATTTGCTCCTCTATGCTTTCTTACCTACAGAAACAACAAAGGAAAAAAGAGATTCATTCTGCCCTTGCTTACATCTCAGTAAGAGCCCTCTGTGTTCATTGGAGGGCACCATTATCAATTACACACATACAGGGATGGAACCAAGGGTTTTGCGTTTTCTCCTGTAACAAGGAAATCTGTCACTTTAAGGGCAGGCCCAGGTCTAGCCACCCCTGCTCCAAGGTTTTGCCTCTTTAAGGACAGCCATTCTGGGACTTGTAATCCCCAGAAGGATCATGTGATCAAGTTGGATGCAAGTCCTTCTGGGTAATAGGGGTAGGGCTATATAAGGCCAACTTTGTGTTTAGCCTGGGACTGTGAGAGAGCTGAGGCAAGATGGGGATCTCCTTAGGGACATGGCCTGTGGGAGAATAGCAATCTGGCAAAGGTCTGCTGGAAAGAGGTGGGAGGAAAGGCATGAATTCAGGAGAGGGCTCCTGAGGTTCAGGGGAGGCCTGCAAGGAAGAAGGCCTGGAGACAGGCAATGTAGGAAGCAGGCCTTGGAGGATTGAAACCGGGCTTGGAGATATAAGGTCCCAGGGCTTGAGGCTGGAGTAGAAGGAAGACTGACCTGGGTTTCCCTGTGGGGGTGTGGTAACACCCTCAAATGAGGAAAGGACTTGGAGAGGAAGATGTAGGTGGGGGATGGTAAATTGGTGTTATGCCTTGTAGAGGGGAGAAGATAGGTAGGCTTTTGGGGGAAGCCTGCAGCCCAGTGAAGAGACTGAGAGGAAGATTTTTGGACTTCCCTTCTCCTAGAAGAAGATGGCTCTAAACTGGCCAAAGCACTAAAACCTCCAACTTCCTGAAGCCACTAAATACATGAGAGGGGAAACTGAGGAACGTATGACCTGATGTTGGGCCAAGTAAGCTGCAGTTACACTTATCCAAGCAGGTAATGTGACATTTCTTTCTCACATGCACACTCCCTTCGCTGCTCGCAGCAGGGCTATGACAAGCTAGGCAGTTCAGGCTATAGTTTTAAGTTGGTTGTTATCATTTTGTTTTCATTAATGAGTGCTTGTTTTGTTCATGAAAGTGAAAACCAGGCCTTGGGCATGCAGGTGTTGCATAATCTCTTCTCCTCCACCCTAACATGGTAAACTCATCTCAGTCCTTCTCAGCAGAATCTGACCCCTCCAGCCATGGGCTTTTCTCTCCAACAGAAAACAACAACATCTGTGTCAAACTGCATGATGCCTCTGTGATGCCACTGCAGTCACAGACCCCTGGACTAAACAGGAGGTGTTTAATTCATCAGTTTGGGACTCTGTGAAATAAAAACCCAAACTAGGGCTGATTTGGCTCCTAGGTCTCATTTTATCCAAACCCCGAAGTACAGGCTTGTTTGGATCTACCTTATTGATGCATTTATACAGCACCTCGCACAACGTGGTCTCATCCATGAGTGTGGTTTGTAGGCCCTACAATTAACTTACATTTAAAAATATGACATTAAAAAAAAAAACAAAGATGGGTAAAAATGGTGGTTAAAAACTGGCCATTTTGTTTTCTTATATAAAATCCTTTTGTCTTGTCTTTTCCTTGTTTGTGTTGCAAAACAAACCCCCCAGGTTTAGAGGCAGGACCTGTCCTTTTTTCAAGTCCAAAAACTTGGAGATGGGTGGAGTCAGCTATGTGATTCTAATGTTGGCTTTTGTTAATCTTAAGGATGATCAAATCCTTCTAGTATAGTATTGTTAAGGTACATTGAACAATGTATGTTACTTACCTCGGCATTTCAGCTCTAATAAAACCTTTCAGCACAGTGCTATGTGATAGACTGAGTTTGCAATACTGTACTAATGTAACCCAGTGACAGTGTCTTCCTGTAAATGTCCCTCCTGCTGGAAAAGGGCTGAGTCAAGAAGACATCTCACATTGTCAGCTGCTGCTGCGCTTTCAGATTGGAGTCCTTGTATTATTGTGTTAGCATCTTCAAGTGCCAAACTGTCCATGGGGACTTAACCTGGCCATTTGTGGGAAGTAATTTCTTCCTGTGGTGTGTTTACACTGAGACATAGCCATAGCCTTCTCCCTTTTCTCCTCAGTGGCATGGGTCCTGGACTCCCTTATAAGAGTGTCTGGTGCCTCCATTCAAAGAAGCCCCTCCTAGTGCAGAGAGCACAGAGGGCCTGGCCCTTGGGATAATTTTCAACACCCAATCTCATACAGAAGAGTGTCAATCATAGACCCCCAAAATAAAATAGCTATCCCTATTCCCAGAGTGAGAAAACAGGAATCCGGGCTTTATTAGGTCTCAGGATGAGGGACAACCGAAAAAGGGTCAGGATAATAAAGACAAAAACAGCAATACATAATTCTATCCCACCCAACATTTACAGCCAGCACAAGCCGCCTTATGCTCTGTCCCAGCACCTGCCTAGGCAAATAGTGAACGGGGGTGTTCTTACAAAGTATCCACCCCAAGGATGGCCAGGTTGTCCCTGAGGCTCTCTGGTCTGGATTCTAATGTGCAGTTAAGCTGGCTCTTGGTAGCCTGACCATCACTCTCTCCTCAGCCTCCTGGGTTTCTGGTCTCTGCTGAGATGATGCTGTTCAATGTCCCAGAAATCCCAAAAAACCTCAGTCTCCTGGGTAGGAATGTGGAGGGTTGAAAGGTCCTCCCGGGCTGTGATGCTTCAATCTCTCTCTGCTCCACTCCAACAACAGCCAAAACCAAACCTTTTGTCTCTGACTTGTGGCTTATGATCGGTTCTGGTAGTGTTCCTACCCATTTCTGTCTCCACCCTAGGCAATCTGGGAAAGGGAGTCCTGCACCTCTGTAGCCATTGCTGTATAGTCCAGGGGTGAGCTGTGTGTTGTTTCAGAAGCATCCCTCGAAAGGGGTTACACACATGACCCATGTGCGTTCCGTTTGTGCTTAGCTTCAGTTTCATGGACATACACAAGAGGATTTTGTACATGGAAATTCCATCAGTTGCACTCAAGTTTTTCAGCAGTGTCCCTGCTCGTGAAAAGGCATGCACGTGCGAAGGGGTAAATGTACAAACAGACTGACTTTTGACTACGTGGCCATTGGTATTTAATCAGTGCGGTGTATCTTTCCCTGCAAGCGTACAGATTGTTCTACAAAAAGCTTAGATAGCAATCTCCACAATACAGCACAGCAGGCTAGTGAGGGTGAGTTAGCTAACAGTTGTGAGGAGTAGGGAAGATGAAAAGTGTTATGATACAAGTGCTAAATATATTCAGAGATGGTGAGCCAAGCCTGTAGCTCAAATGGGATGTAAGTGGTTCATAGCCTTTGTGGTGGCCCTGTGTACTAGGTGAATTTCACCCATTCTCTAGATGTCCTGCACTTTATTTTTCTCGGTGCCTGTTTCGGTAGCCATGAGAGATGTAACACTGGACTTTATCCAAGGCCTCATGCAGTGAAGTCCCAGATTCCCCTCTCTTGACAGCTCCAGTTACACAATTCCTTCACACATCATATGGCGCAAGTCACTGTCTCTGCTCAGGAAAGCACTCTGCTCAAAGG
This sequence comes from Platysternon megacephalum, assembly GCA_003942145.1. Taxonomy (NCBI): domain Eukaryota; kingdom Metazoa; phylum Chordata; order Testudines; family Platysternidae; genus Platysternon; species Platysternon megacephalum. The sequence goes on along the minus strand of QXTE01000119.1, from coordinate 145,588 downwards.
CAACCTGAGGCCTGTCTTACAGAGGTGAGGGGTGATGTTTCCACAGTGGAGTTGGGCGGGGGTAAGCCGGGTTCATTACAGACTTCCTTGTTAGTTATTTCATCCAGCAATCCTTAGGGAATCAATGGGACATTTAATTACTATTTGATTAGTTAATAAACCACTTTTGGTTGCTGCAGTAACAATTGATTTTGAGGGGATTATTTCTATTACAAGCTCTTGGCAATCTTATATATTTAATTTTGTTTCCCGTCATTTCATGATCAAATTTCTACCAATCCAAATTCCTAATTCTTAGTGTATATAAACAGGGCCGGCGCTCCCATTAGGCGACCTAGGCGGTCGCCTAGGGTGCTGCTATTTGGGGGGCACCTGCGCCCCCGCTGCCCGTAGAAATTTGGGGGCGGGACCTTCCGCCGCCGCTGTTGGGGGCGGGATTTCGGGGGCGGGACCTTCCGCCGCCTAGGGCGCTGGCAAAGCTGGCGCCGCTACTGTATATAAAACATACCAAGGAATTTCTTGTCTGTAGTACAAGTTTCTCAAGCACATGTTCCTTCTTTCACTTTTATTAATGTGACCGGAGTATAGGCCAGGTGGGAGCAGCAGTCACTTGTATGTATCCTATGCAGTTGTGTTTAATGTTTGTTCTTTAATAGGCAGCTAATTACCAACTGGAGAAATCTCATGATGTCTGGCGTTGTGTTACAAAGGTCTGGCCTACACTAGAAAATTAGGTCAATTTAACTCCATTGGTCGGGGTGTGAAAAATCCCCCCCCCGAGCAGCATTATTACACATAGCCAGCGCTACTACCTCTTGGGGAGATTGGGGGGCGGGGGGGCGGATTACTTACCTAAACTGTGTCTCCTTTGTTGAGCCAGATTACATTGAACCATGGATGAGCAAGAGGAAGAGGGCATGTAGAGACTTCTCCTGCCATGCACCACTGCACAGGAACCAGGCACAGCCTCAGCCCTTGAATTCCTGATGTGGAAGGACCTAGGGATTCTAGGGCCAGCTACAGTGCTAAAAACTCTGTTGGCAATTGCCCCAGCTCTCTCTACGCCGGCCAATCGAACAGCACGTCTAAAAATTGCCCCACTCTGGTGTGCTTCTGCCAGGAGCGCCGCCAGCTTTTCCGGCGCCCTAGGCGGCGGAAGGTCCCGCCCCTGAAATGCTGCCCCCGACAGCGGCGGCGGAAGGTCCCGCCCCCAAAATTCAACAGACGGACGGGGCATCGGCGCCCCCCAAATAGCAGCGCCCTAGGTCGCCTAATGGGTTGCGCCGGCCCTGACTTCTGCACTTCCCTTACCTTAAGGCGGCAATAAAATAATGGTTAGCAAATTTAGACCTGATCATTCTTACTTTTCTGACACTACAGGCCACATCTTTCAGCCCTTGCTCACATGGATATTCCCAGTTAAATCACTGGATCTGCTCATTTGAATAAGGCCTACATCTACTATGAGATGAAGGGCTTAATTTATGCATGTTATAAAACATCCAGTGGACTGACCTTTCCTTCTTAGTGATTCTCAGTCACGATTGTTTAATTTAGATGAAAATAATTCAGATGAAATTGATATGTGTTAAATTTAGCATTGTATGACCATCAATTCTCTGTTAGAGAAAATGAAAGTGGTGTAATCTACATAATTCTGTTCCTACTCAGTTCTTCCTAAAGGAGAACAAAGGTTTAAAAGAGAGTCTGCCTGTCTGTAGGTGCTCTTTACCATAGTACCTGCACACCTCTTAGGTATCGAAATAAGCAATAATATCCCTCTTATCCTTCCCAGTCGGTTGAGTATCCTCCCGGTGCGTGGTTTCTTTGATCCTGTAAAACAGGGGTGGGCAAACTACGGTGCCGCGAGCCATGTCCAGCCTGTGGGACCGTCCTGCCCGGCCCCCGAACTCCTGGCCTGGGAGGCTGGACCCCGGCTCCTCTCCCACTGTTCCCCCTCCCCTGCAGCCTCAGCTCGCTCACTCCGCTGCCGGCGCAATGCTCTGGGCGGCGGGGCTGTGAGCTCCTGGGGCAGCACCGCTGNCGTCCAGCCTGCGGGACCATCCTGCCCGGCCCCCGAACTCCTGGCCTGGGAGGCTGGCCCCCGGCCCCTCTCCCGCTGTTCCCCCTCCCCCGCAGCCTCAGCTCGCTCCGACACCGGCGCAATGCTCTGGGCGGCGGGGCTGTGAGCTCCTGGGGCAGCACCGCTGCAGAGCCCGGCCTGGGTGGTGGCGGCGGCAGCGTGGCCCAGCTCCAGCCGACTGGCACGACTGTAGTGCCGCCAACCACCGGTGCTCCAGGCAGGGGTCCCGGGGGGGGGGGGGCATCAGGAATGAGAGGAGGGGTTGGATGGGGCGGCGGGGGTCTGGGGGCAGTCAGGGGACAGGGAGAAGGGGGTGGTTGGATGGGGCAGGGGTCCCGGGGGGGCTGTCAGCAATGAGAGGAGGGGTTGGATGAGGCGGCGGGGGTCCGGGGGCAATCAGGGGACAGGGAGCGGGGGTGTGTGGATGGGGCAGGAGTCCCAGGCGGGGGGTGGGCAGATAGGAGGTGGGGGCCGGGCCATCCCCCTCCCCTAACCGGCCCTCCATACAATTTACGAAACCCGATGCGGCCCTCAGGCCAAAAAGTTTGCCCGCCCCTGCTGTAGAACAGAGCTGTAGAGGGAGCTCCTAGTAATGGAGGAAAGGGTCTATATGTGCGGGAGTCTTCTGTACAAGCACTCTAACACTAAAAGGATGGGATTTTCAAAAGCTTTGCTTTTCAGGGCGACTTGTGCTCCTAAATCAGGTAAGGCCTTTTGAAAATCCACACCCTAAGAGCCTCAAAAGGTGGCTTGTTTCACTTTAAAACAACTCGTAATGTCTTTGAACCATCCAATTATACAAGATGTACATGCAAGAGAGCGTTCTAATCTTTTCTCTGACTTATACTGAACTCCTAGGACCACCTCCTTTTAAAATTAGGAGTGACACATTTGATCATACCCGTCTGGAATGTGGAATCTGTTCTTCTCTCTCCAGAGTCATTTATATTACTTGGCTTTGCCTTGCCGGGATTACGATGAGCATGCTTGCTAGCTCGCATTATCGTAGAGGCACTAAAAGGTAAAGCAGAGATGGAAGGAGGACAGGCCGTGTTGAGTGATCTTTGCCAGGCACCCTGATGGTGTTGCCAAAGCATGCAGGACTTTCCTGTGGTGTTTGTCTTCGGGAATGTTCATAGTGCAGTCATGTCTTCCACTACCCAGGGTGTGGGAATGTCACTTCAAAACACAGTGAGAGCGCCCAGATGTGATCTGACAGCCATTTCACCAGTCAGTTCACGAATGCCTTTTTTAAAAAATAAAAGATTACATATTACACATGGAAAGGACCATTTCCTAGTGAACAGTTTAACACATCGGATGTGTCTGGGTATTTCAACAGGTGGTTGAACCTTTTCTCAATTAAAAGGGGCTTGTAATTCATGAGTCCCGATTTCCTCATTGATGTCCTCTTTCGTTCAAGCCATATTGACTAAATGCATGTCAACATGTATAGCTTTTTAGGATGAGCGCTGTAAAAGCTACATCCAAAGTTCACATCCCTCCCCCATAACAATGTCGCTTCTAGGCTCACAATGTTGCTATATATGAGGCCATCTCAGAGGGAGAATGGAGTGGGATTCTGCTCTTTAAAAGAATACATTAATGAAGAGAGGTCCTTATTTCTCACTCATCTTTCAGAATGTAGCCTGTTGTCTGTTTACCTTTCATCACAATTGTATTTTAAGCACATCACAAACACTAATGAATTCATCCACCCAAAAACCATCTCTGAAATAAGGAAGTTTCAGCCCCATTTTACAGATGGTGAACAGAGGCATTGCCCTGGCCAAGGTCTGTGGCAAACCCAGCAAAAGTGTTGCCTATATGGCTCTGATGTCCCTTCAGATGGTCCAGAGCTATCTTTAGCACGCTAGCACGAGCCCTGTTAATACATGGTTGTGGACCTGGGCTGGGAGGCTCCGTTCCAGATGCCGTGTAAATACACCATCTGCTACTTGGAAAGCCGTGACTGAAAAGCACTGTAAGAGCCAAGTATTCTCATTGGAGCAGGCCACAAGTTTGTTTTGAATTTCAATGAAAACCCAGTATACGCGTGTGGCGGGGGGGAGGGAAGGATTAAATGTTTGTGTAACTTTTCCCCTGTGTTCTTTTTACTGGTTCTAAACGTTAGTGTAGATAAATGTACAATTCTGGAATTCTGAAGTGTTCTCTTCTGTAAATAGAGAAATTCAGTTTTCATTGAAAATATCTGATATACTTGGAAAGGGTTAAGTGAATACTAGTCAAATCCAGCTCCTATTGGAGTATTTCTGTTGGCTTCAATGGGAGTTAGGACAGGCCCTAAAAATATAATGTATTCATTAACATTCAAAACCCATAAAATATCTATTGGCTATTCTTCTGATTGAATCCCAGCCGGGATAGCAAGCTTTTGGGCTCTGGAAATGGCATAAAATCAGGGCTTGTCTACGCAGTGTGTTAGCCCACACTTGAAGGGTGTAAATTCTAGTGCGCACTAGCATGCTAGGCACTAATTAGCCCATATGGACCTTGCTGGTGTGCACTAAAAGTTCCCTTGGATGTATTAATGTAGTCCTATTTCAAACAGTACTACAACCATGTGTATTATAGAACTTTTAGTGCACACTAGCAGGGTCCATGTGGGCTAGTTAGTACACACCATGCTAGTGCGCACTAGAATTTACACCCCTCTACATGGTTCATTAGCTCATATTAGACACACTCTCGGTGCCGACACAGTTGGGTCACAACTAGAAATGCTTCCTCTTGATGTTAGCACACTTAAGAGACCCTGTACTTCTCTCCACTGCCATGTGGCAAATCCAAGCTTAATTCACTGACTTCACTGGCACTACTCACTTGTTTAAGGTTAGACACATGCTTAAGTACCTGGCTGAATCATTGGGACCTAGTTTTGTAGTGATTTGGCCTTCAGGTCCGTGTGACTGCTAAGAGACCATTCTGTTCTTGTGCATTGCTAAGTCTGATCTCGTGTGTCTGCTGGTTCACAGATGCCTCCTAAACTATATGTGAAGAATCTCCTCCTCCTTCCATGCCTGTGTCTTACTAAGAATAGTGTGGTATCCAGAAGGCCATGTTGGCCTGCCTGACATCACACAAACACAACTGCTGTAACACATGAACAGGGATAAGAACTCTCTCATCTGAAGATTAAATAACATCATCTTCTGTAAAAGTTCTTGGAGCGTCCCGTTAAAAGTAATCATGTCATTTTCAAATGAAGATTTTAAAACTTTATGTTCATCTTGCATAATTTTAGTGCCTACCTAAAAAGATAAAATGAATGTGCATATAGTGAAAATCCACTCTGGTTCCTTTTTGGTCCCCAGTTTGGGACTGTAAACTGTATGTTTAAAGGTGCCTGGAACACTAAACAAGGAAGAGGGTTGGGCATTAGAATTCCTCCATCCCCATGCCTCTAAGGTCATGTCTACCGTGCCCTGCAGTTTGGACTAAGGAGGTGTGACTAGCAGTGTGTACCAGAGTGCTATGCTGTAACTCCACTGTGTGGATGCTGCAGGCACAAATTTAAAGGTCCCAAGTTCACACCAATGTAGTCCTCAAAAAGTTGAAGCTTGGTAACTGTTAGAACACACATTTTGTCAACATCACATCAAAGTAAATCCCCTTAAATCAAACCAATAAGTTCTCAAGCAGCATTTTTCTTTCTTTGTCTGTCTGTAAATGTTGATTATCATCAATGGAAATGTGGTTTTGTTGGCTTATGTGCATACAGTGAAACCAATTAAAATCTTTCAAGTATACTTTTATTCTTTACATTCAAGAACTTGTAAATCTTGGTTCTGCCACCTGAGCCAAATCCAAGATCAGTAGGAGTTGGATTGAATAGAGGAAATTCTTAGGGGAGTACAGTTCCCTTATTAAAATGGGCTAAATTTTCCAAAGTGAATAGTGACTTTTGGATGCATCAGTTCTTTGGCACCCAACTCAAGATACCCTAAAGGGGGCTGATTCTTGAAGTGCTGAACACAAACCCTGTGAAAACCTGGTGCCTTAAGGTGCCAGAGTGGGCAGTCAAAAATTGAAGCACCAAAGTCACTTGGAAAATTTAGCCCATCTTTGCCCTTTAATTAGAACAGACAGAAAAAAAGAAGGGGCTACCCCTCATTCAAGATGCAGCTTAATTGTCTCTGTTCTACTTTCCCTACCTAGTGCGCACATATGATGACTCAATGACGGATTTTGTTGGAAATCAAAATGCATCTAGGGGATGGTTTGGGTCCAAACTTACTGTAGGAATCAGCTGGTGTGACTATGAGAAGAACTAAAGAATGCTATCATCCAACACTCTAACCAAACACCATGAACCCTTCCAGAAGTTCCAGTGTTCTGATAACTAGATCCAGGCCAGGTTCTGCCCAGTCTATGCCTGTATGCACAATATGGGGGGGAAGGTTAAGGAGCCCTTTTTGTATGACCTCTGTCACAAAGAGGCTGGAAGTGTGGAACTCCAAAGCAGACTGATAGCACTCTCTTCTCTAGCCTCCTATTTCCCCTGGCTCCGGATGGTTCCCCCCCAAAGAGGGTGAGAAGGACTTCTTAGGAGGAGGATTACCACTTGTTTAACAAATATTTCATAGCCTATGGAAGATATAGCTGAAGAATTAGAAAGCATATTGATCATCAAGGACAGCATGGCAGGTTAATTAAACCACTTCAAAGACATTAGCAAAATGAGTAGGAATTAAACAGAGGAAAGAGTCAGCTCTCTAATTCATGTCTCTGTAATGGAAGAGGCTCTTTGTTAATTATTGACTCTATTCCAAGTTCCCTGAGGTTGCCGTCCTCTGGAGAACACGAAGTGCTATATTAAGACACATGAATGCCTATTTCCAAATAAAAAATGTAAAATCTCAGCCACATGTAGTCACAGCATTACAGTGGTGAATCCAAAGCAGTTGCATCAATTTATGAATTCAAACATGTTGCCACTTGTCCATTATATTTTCAATCTAATGGCAGAACAGAAGACAGGATATAGATTATTAATGAGTTCCTGTGAAAATGCATCTGACAGTAACTCAGTCATATTCAGCTTTTCTTTGGCTCTTCCTGCTTCATCATTAGATTGAGGCCTGTCACACACAGAACTCTTAGTTAAATTGGACACAAATCATATACAAGACTTGCCTACGCTGATAAAGAACGGCTCAGCTATAGGTACCCGGGACTCTGTTCTATTCTGGCTCTGATGCTGCCTTCTTCACTGTAGTATCTGAGAACTTTCCAGAAGTGTAATAAGTGGCTGACTAACAACTGCTATGTGTGATTCATTGTCTCCCCAAGGCAAACTGTGTGTGCAAACTGTGTGTTCTTCTTTTTAGATGTACATGCTGCTAGGTCTATATTAGTGAAGGGAGGTCAAAGTGCATCTTGCATTTGGTGCAGAAGGTGGTGAGGTTTGGGATCAGGGGTGGCTCCAGGCACCAGCGCAGCAAGCGCGTGCCTGGGGCGGCAAGCTGCGGGGGGCGGCCTGCCGGTCACCGTGAGGGCAGCAGTCAGGCTGCCTTTGGCAGCATGCCTGCGGGAGGTCCGCCAGTCCGGCGGTTTCAGCGGCAATTCGGCGGTGGGTACGCCAAAGGCGCGGGACCGGCGGACCTCCCGCAGGCATGCCGCCGAAAGCCGTCTGACTGCCGTGCTTGGGGCGGCAAAATACATAGAACCACCCCTGTTTGGGATGGTTCTTTGTTGCCGTGTGAGCCTGTTCCACGCTCTTGGACTGGCCCCTGAGAAAGCTGAGTCTCCTGCACAGATGAGCTCTACCTTTCGTTGGCTCCAATTCTATTGTGCCATACCCTGACTTCAGTGGGAGTTCTGTACGTTAAGTGACTACAGAGTTAGCCTTGAGGTCAGGATGTAGAACAGACTCCTCCCTAGAAAGAGGATAAGAGCCACTGCCTTAAAATGAGTTTCAGCTGAACTGGCTACAAGTATCTTGGATTTAGCTGGGTAGAACCTAACAGAGCTGGACTCTGAACCAGCGGGTAGAGTCAGTATGCGGCTCTCAAGAATCAGGCTATGTCTACATTAGAGACCTTACTATACCAATGCAGCTGCGCCGCTGTAAAATCTCTTGTGTAGTCGCTCTACGCTGATGGGAGAGAGCTCTCCCATTGACATAATTAAAGCACCCCCAAAGAGCGGTGGTAGCTATGTCAGTCGCTGTGCACACTACCACTTGTGTCACTCAGGGCGGTGTTTTTTCAAAGAACTTATTAGATGTATAATGTAAACTTTGGTGTCTATCTGATTTGTCAAATGCTTACCTGCTCTAATAATAAATAAGGTGAGTATTGCTGACAAACATGTTTGCTACAGAGACATCTCTTGCTTCCAAGTCTAATGGTACAATAATCTGCTTGGACCATCTGACGTATCTTGTACCCTGATGTTGATCCCAAGTCAATTGAAATCAATAGACTCATATTTACTTCACTGGTCTTTGAACCATGCTCTTGTTTTATAAGTAAGTGAGCGCCTGCTCCTTCCAGGGGTTCAGTGCATTCTGTGAGACCGTGGGAGTGGAGGGTGGTGAACACTTCAGAGGACCCAGCCACAATGTCATAACCTGAGAGTCCTCTCTGACAACACGTAACTGAATGATCATTCTACTATTTTATTCTTTAAAGGTGGATGGCTAAGATAGTAGGATGCTACTGTAAAGTACTGCAGGCAAAGTGGTCCCACGCCTGTTGAGTAAAGGTCAAGAGTTCAGACTCCGACTTCAGAACAGCTGTGTAGCCACAGACCAATTATTCACTAGAAACCTGTGAAACTGATCGTCTTGTTGCATCAAAATGTAATTCTTTCAAAGGGGTTGTTCCTTTTAAGAAGCTTCTGCTATCCTGAAATAAAACACAGGAAATGTCTTCATATTACAAAGATCTCCAATCTCTATAGTAATAAATATATAAAGTAGTTTAAAAACCACTTTGTGCGGGACATAAACAGCACAGGCCAGATTCTCAGCTAGTGTAAACAGGCATAGTTTCTACAGAGCTACAACAGCTGAGGATCTGGTCTCAGAGTCCTATATCAGAGAGCTATTCAGTTGCATTATTTTCTGTTGCACTTTATTCCTTTTTCAGTTGATCAAATACAACTAGACACCACCCCTCTCCCCCCAATTTGGATCCGGTAGAGCAAATGTTTTTAACAGGCTTGTTCTTTTAACAGGTCTTTAGTCGGCTACACTGCAGCACAGATGACCTTTCCCATGAATTTAGAGACTAATAGAGTGTGATTTAACATTAGACAATGTAACATATTATAGTGTGGGGGGACAACAGACACTTTGGCCCACTGACAAAATGCCTATTTAATATCCAAATCCATACGGCAACTTGCCCACGCAACGTGCTTCTGAGTGTCTGTCTGCAGTCTGTATGTTTTCCTTTCTCCTGTTTGTAGTGCACTGCTCTATGCCATTGTCTTTCCTCACCAGGGAACAGTGGTCACTGCCCAGAAAGACAATTAAAAGGCCCCAAATGGGTAATCCCTAGGAACAATCAGATACTAGCAATCATACACAGTACATGTAATGTATGGTTAGCAAGAGGCACCCATTCAGTGAGGCACTGTTATTCGACAGCCTCCACTTCCATTGTTCCATGGGCTATTAGACAAAGGGTTAAGTAAATGTTTTTAGAAGATAAGGTGCCCTGTTGACAACCAGCAGGCTCCAGTGGTCTCAGCAGGATCTCTCTCAGCTGTGATAAATCGGGAGGGTTTCAAAGTGGACTGAGGAGATGCCATGAGAAAGGGAGGTTGCTGATGCTGGCAGCAGGGAAGGAATCTGGAGGTGTTTAACGATCCCACACTCTTGGATAGTTTTTATTTAAAGACTCCATGTCTAGCCAGAGGAAAGTCTATCAGCCTTTGTGACTCGTACACCCATTTTCCATGGTGACGTCCGTCGAAATGCATCCCGGATAAGGGCTGTCTGGGGATCTTTCATCCTCTCACGTTGACTGAGGAATTTTTAAGCTGATCCTCTTTGGGGAAACTGTATTTGAGCAGTGGCTATTTTCTTACACATGGTTGTACTATCCCAATCATTGACTTTTCTATTCCCCAGCTAACTTAAATACAAACTAGAAATGACACTGAAGGGAAAATGTTAAAAGCACCTACGTGACTTAAGCACCTATGTCACTTATGAAAGTGAAACTTCGGGTCCTCTGAGAACTTCACCCTGAATCACCAAGTTTGGATCTGGATATGAACTTTCTCGGGGGGAGGGGGGGAGGGTTGTTCAGGAAACCGATTCAGAGCTGGAGTCATGTCACCTACCATGTGGTTTGTACAGTGCCTAGCACAATGGGGGCACTGACCTGCCTGAGGCCTCTAGAACTCCTGAAATGTAAACCTTAATAATAAAAATACACCGATAGCATGAGCAGCTTGCTGTACCCCATCTCCTAGGGCAAGTTTTAAGGCTCCTCGTCACTCTTGGGGGGGGGGGGGGGGGGGGGGGAGAATAATATTGCTGATGTCAGGTGACAGCCTCAATCAAGCCTAACCATTTAGATCCTCACATAGTGCAGCATTGCCAACCAGCCTCAAGAAGTCAGATGAGTTGGGCCCCAAAAATGTCATGAGGCTGCCCTGACAATTATGAGATTAAAAAGTTTTGAAGCTTTTCTCTACAACCATGGGGGTTAGAATCTTACTATATTAAAAAATAATAATAAAAGCGAGGGTCCCTCACAATAACACGACTCCAGGAACTGGGGCAAATAAACAGGTAAACAGCAAATATTGTGAGAGTCATGATAAAAATTACAGGTCTTGGCAACACTGCATTAATCTCTAGCTTATTCGCACAGATATGCTGTCAAAGGGATTTTCGATGTGAGTAGAATGCAGTGGTGTTGTCCAGAGTTTACTCAGGCAGACTGTTCCTGGCTGGAGAATCTTGCTCAGTTGTGGTATTGGGATACATTCTGATTACTTTATAGTCCTGAGAGTAAATGAAAAGAAGGATGTTGTCAGTGTGAGGAACAAGGATAGAACAAAAAGTCTTATGAGAATATAGGCTAAATATATACCTGATAGCTCGTCATAGAACCATAGCGTTAGACGGGACCGGAAGGGTCATCTAGTCTAACTCCCCTACCAAGATGCAGGATTGGTTGTGTTTAAACTATCCAAGGCAGATGGCTATCCAGCCTCCTTTTGAAAAACTCCAGCGAAAGAGTTTCCACAACCTCCCTACGCAGTCTGTTCCATTGTCCTACATGGAGAACCTGTTAAATTGGAATCTAAAGGAATACATAGGGCTTGATTCTCCACTGCCCTGCACTTTGTCCTGTCACTTACACAAGGGTAGAGTAGGTGCAAGATGCTACCATTCTGCTTTGGTAACATCTCCGACCCACTCTGAGGGATGGTAAGTGACAACACAAAGTGCAGTCCAATGGAGATTCAGGCCGACAGAGTTGGTGGCAGGTCTAGATGTCTTATAATGGAAAGACTTTCCTCACTGCAGAGTCAGCTTGTTACAAACTAACCGACAGAATAAAATCCCTCCGCTCTACAACCCTTTCTCTCCAACTTCCTACTGCGTGGTGCTTGCAATGCTTCTGTCTATGGACCATCATGAATGGATCCATGGGCTGTGGCATGAGAACCACTGATCTGGACAAACTACAGGGAGCTCAAGGAAGAGCAACAAAAATGGGAGTGGAAGGATAGTTTTACGGGGAATGATTAACGGAACTATGTGTAACTCAGCTAAGGGACTAATGAATTGGAACATGAAAAGTATACACAAATAGTTGAAGAATATAAACACCAAGGTGGAAGAGGAATTATTTAGCATGTGAAAGGCTTGAACTAGTGGTGATGGGATGAAACTAAGAGAAAACCTAGGCTAAACAGCAGGAAAACCATTCTAGAAGCCAAATCTGGAAGAATCTCTAAAAGGGAAGAGGAAATTTCCCAGGAAAAGGTTAAAAGTAGAATGGACAAGGCCCTAGAAAATATACTGTAGGGAACAAGATTGCACTGGCCTGTGATGATCTTTTCCTGTGATTGATATAAAGCAACATCAGGCAGACTTCATAGTGAAAAGCAGGGAACTTAATGGAATATCTTCAGTAGAAGCACAGCCAAACCATTGATCAAGGCAATTTTAATGGCTTAGATTTTGCTTGTGATGCCAGTACACACCCGCTTCTAGAGACTGTGCAGCATTGTTTTCTGCAGTGTGCTGAGCAGCCTATAGCTTAAGTTATTCTGAACCTAAACCTGGGAAATGAGCCAAGTGAGGTTCAAGTCGAGAGCAAATGGGATTTAGCAATCAGAAGAGGGGAATGCAAAATGCCCAAAGGAATTTTGATTGAAATTTTATAATGTATAGAAAATCTACTGCAGATAAATTGGGAGGTGGTTTAATAAACAGTTTGAGAGATTAAAATTTGAAATAAATCCCAGTTAAGTCACAGCAGCGGAAAGAGTAACACAGACCATTGCAGTTAGAGGAGGTCAAGGGTATTATAGGCATTAAACAGAAGGCTTTTCAAAAACATAAACAATCTGGGGAGGAGGCGGGTTGGAAAATCTGTTGTTTTTTTTAAAGCAAAATAATATTAAAAGGGAAAATAAAGGAGCAAAATCAAATAATGAACCCCAGACTGTAGGGAGTATTTCGACTAATAAAGTGTTCACCAAATATATTTTAAATGGACAAAGTGAAAGCAAAGTGCTGAAAACCAAGAGTAAACTAGGAGACAGAGTAATGGTCTGATTTAAACAGTGGGGTTTTAATTCTGTATTTACAGAGGAGGAAGAGATGAGCTTTGAAGGTGTGGTTCGGACATCCTGGTATGGCATGAGAAGAGTTGGACAGTGTGCAGATATTGCACCAAAAATACCTATTTAAAGATTGGAAACCAGCTAAGGTAGAAAAGATCCCGCGCAGTGAGCACCCAAAATTAGATAGGCATCTTCCACCTATATGTGTGGTAGTTTCCTAAGGAACCATATCTAAACAAATATGTAACAGAGAACTACAGAACATGCTGAGACCCATGCATAGAGTCACAGAGTTTAAAGCCAGAAGGGACCACAAGGTCGTCTACCTTCACCTCCGTGTATATCACAGACCACCAACACCACTCAGCATCTGCACACTAAAGCCAACAACTGAAATTAGACCAAAGTATTACAGCCCACAAGAGACTAGACTATTATGTGCCACAGGGAGGGAATAGCAGGGAGTGAGGGGCACCAATGCCTGAAGCCCCCACGAAGGCAGAGAAATGATTAAATGAGATATACCCAGATAATCCTGGCAAGTGATCGTCACCCACATGCTGCAGAAGGTGACACCCCCCCCCACACACACACACACACACAAGGTCACTGTCAGTCTGACCGGAAATTCCTGCCTTTTTTGCAGCCATATCACGTTGGTGGCTCATAATCAGCCTGACCCACACACCTGGACTTTCTCCTCCTCTCTTGCTTCCATCTGATGGGCCCCCAGCTTGTAGCAGAAATTCTTATTGCTAGATGCTAAGTGCATGAGCTTGTCACATTCCGGGGTGCAACCAGACCAGTGAGAGGTTGTGTCACCACCTGCCATGCAACCTCGGGTGCCTCACCATGCTTTGCTGTTGTGGCTTCCACCCTGGGCTGCTCACATAGCCTGCAGGTCACACCCTGAGTGTCCGTGTATAGCTGAAGCCCTGGTCCAAGAGCTCTGACTCCAGCAGCCTGTCAGCCACGCTGTGGCTTCCACAAGTCTGGGTTACTACTTGCAGGGTGACCCCAACGCACTCCCAGCCTTGAATTTTCCCAGAAAACATGCGATCTGCACTGTCCAGCTCGCTCCTGCACGGATCACTACTAGGGGTCCGTTGGCCTTGTAAGGGGTCAATATGCAACAGTTTGCTACTTTAACCAGAGTTACCAAACAGCTCAGTTTAACCACAACACTGGATTAATTTCAATGTAGAAAACAAATTTATTTAACTACAAAGAGGTTTTAAGTGAGTACAAGTATAAAATATTAGAGTCAGAAATGAAGAGAAATAAAGATGAAAATGCTTTTTAGTAGCTAAAATTTAACAAACGAGACTTGGTTCAAGGTAAACGTCTTACCACATGCTCCCAGCAACAGGGCTGGCCAAATTCTCAGGTCAGGATCCCTGCCCCCGCCCCCACCCCAAAGTCAAAGGGCTGGTTCCTTTGTCTTCCTAGGTGAAAGAGAGAGAGAGAGAGAGGAAGAGAGAGCCTGGGGTGTGGTGCCCTTCACTTTTATAGTCCAGTCACCCTTTGAAATGCATTTCCCTGACGGTTATCTCTAGATAAAGTTCCTTCCAGCTGTGAGGACGGAGATATGGAGTCTCGTGGTAAAAGGGGTTCCATGTTGGTGCTTGCTAAAATGCAGATCGATCTGTTGCTGCCTCCCTTTGTTGCCAAGGAATGGACACATGACAAGTGATGGCCAATCAACTTTGATGACACCTGGCTAGAGGCATCAGCTTGTCCTCTGTCTTTGAGAAACCAGTTTACCCCCTCTTGCTGTCTCGAGGATCCCATTGACTACTTGTATGTAAATTGAGGTAAACATACATTCCTTTGTTTAGGATTAACAACTTTTGCCCAGTTGTGGCTGTGTGGGCGTGAACATGTGCTAACAACAGCATACAGGGGGAATTCATAACTCTACATCTAATGCTGCTACACACATTTCACTATGATGTTATTGACCAGTGAGTTATTAGTTTTCAAATGATGCCTCACAAGGTGTATTATTACAAAGATTATTGCAGTAGTGTATAGGGTGTGAATACCAAGGTGCTTTAGGTCACACCTTGCACTTTGTACTCTTGAATTTCATCCCGTTTCAGTCACTCCCGTCTTCAAAGTCATCCAGGTCTTTCTGTAGAATGTTCCGATCCTCCTCTTGATTGACAATACCTCCCAACTTGGTATTATCAACACATTTTGTTAGCGCACTCCTGCTTCTTGTGCCAAAGTCGTCATTAAAAATGTTGAATAAGATTGGTTTCAAGACCAATCCTTGGGGAGCTCCTCTAGTAGCCTCCCTAAAGAAAGTTAAGACTCTCTCTTGTTAGCTGGGAGATCTGGCAAATATTGTTTGCAGATGGCTCACACAATATAGAAAACGGGGTGAGGGGGGATCGCATAATAAGTACAAAAAACTACACCAAAGCAGAAATGGGTTTCAACGAGACTGCCTGATGTAGGTGTGGACTGATAGTGGGTTTTTTTCCCCAAAAAACTTAATGGTAAAATAGTCTGAACAAACCAAAGCATTAGGTAAGTATGTGACCCATCGTACCCCAAGGGATGATCACAGATTGGAGGAAGTTAATCCCATACCTAATTAAAACTGTGCTGAAGAGTACAGTATCAACCTCATAGTACTGGAACTGCAGTGCTGCTCCTGAGTTTTTTAAAACACAATTACTCATTCGAGCATGTAATAGATCTTCGGTTAAAAATCCCATCTTCTCTAGTGTATCTATTCATTAGTGAACACAAGTCAGATCATTCCCGCTTATCAACCTGGTGAAGCTGTCACATACAGTAGATGTGAAACTAATTGAACTGCTCCTAGAAACTATTGAAACTAATTGAGCTCCCTGAACTCGCCGTGTGTATTTCTCTAGTACAAACCCTGCTTCCAGTGCCTGTGGTGAGATGGAGAATGCGTCACTTTCCTTTCATAAATCCTGGGTCTACTCTTCTGCTTGAACTGAATCTCCCACTTGCCCTCCTCTCCACCCAACTCAACCTCCTCCCTCCCTTTGTACCATCCATATCCTGGACAATACGTACAAATCTAGGGGAGATGGGTTGGATCCCACTGAAGCTGGGAATATTTCCATTGGGTACCTTTTTTTTTCCCCTCCACAAAAATACATCTACTTTGGGGTACATATTAGCTCAGTCTTATGTAGTATTTAGACGTGCTACGTATGTCTTGTTTTATTTTATTTAATTACCAATGTACCTATACCCATGAAGCTGCATCAGTGCACCACTTCTACATTAGGGTTTTGCACTGGTACAGCTACATCATTGCAGCTAGAGAAGGCCTTCCTAACTAGCAGAAGCCCTCAAGGGCTGCCTCTCCCATTAATCCATAGTTGGTAAACTCACATAGGTGCAGACACATGAAGTTACATCTTGATTACATGCAGCAGCTACACATCTGCTATAGCAAAAAATGCCTGTGTCACTTCCGCAGCTCAGCAGGTAAGAAGCAAGGCTGTCTTCTTAGAGACTGTCTATATAGCAAGAGCTGTACATGGGCTCCCCTACCCAGTCTAGTTTGAATCCAGGTAGGCCGGGTAACAATAGCAGTGAAGATAGTAGCGCAAGCTAGCAAACAGTACTCGTATACATGCTAGGCTCGTATTACCTACACTGAAGCCTATGCTCCACTGTCTTCACTTCTAATGTTACGCACACTAACTTGATTCAAGCTAGCATGAGTAGGCAAGACAGTGCACAGCTTTTGTCTATGGTAGATGGACCCTAGGTGGCAATACCATGGAGATGGGAGGTTTTGCAGGCCAGAGTAGCAGTGGCATGGCAAAGCAGTAGTTTAAGAATTCATGCTGATGGGTGACAACTTGATATTTGTATGAATTCCGTGGCTTCCTCCTACCATAAGCCTCTTCCTTTCAGTGATTCCCTCACATACATATCCCATTCACTGCCATACTTCCCCACTCCCCTTCATAATCTGCTGAACCCTCCTCTTTCAGTCATACACTGCCCTCAGATTATCTGGTTGTTCCTGCTAAAGTGCTCAGCATCTTTAGCTTTGCCATCTTTAGGGTTCAGAGTTAACGAATCCATTGAAATGAAAGGGGTAGTTCATGCCTATAGGAGCCATAGTTTTAGACTGTCTACAAGCTCATACAAACAGCACTACACTGCTTACAGCTACTTCACCTTTTCAAAGTTATCTTCACAATTCTGAAAGCCAGAAGCAGGCAACCAAACGTATTTAAGAAATGTTTGTTTTAAATTGTGCGAAGGATAAGACTTAGCCCTTACAAAGCAAAGCATGTTACACCCACTCGTTAATGTACAATTCATTAACTTTCTCAGCCCTCCTTGTGAGCTGGATAAGTAGTAGAAAACCCTTGGGGATATTGAGGCATGGAGCGGTTAAGTGACCAAGGCCACAGAATCAGTGGTAGAGCTGGAACTAGTGGCAGGAGTTCCTTCTTCCCAGTCACTGGCTCAGTCGCCTAGACCATCCTGCCTCTTACAGTGTTGCAATGACAAACTCCTCAGGTGTGTGTTGGGGAACTATTTTTAATCCCCGTCCCGCTGACTTTTGGAACACCCCATTCACGCTGGGTCTGCGAAGAAGCATGTAAGAGCTGATTAACAGCTGGTTCCTGCCTGTTTAGACAGCTCTGACAATGCATCCCTTCTTTTCAAGGTGACAGGAACACCCAGCTGCCTAATGGTTACAGAAGTGTCTATTCTTTCCCAGTGACATTTATTGTGAAATATCTGAGTGGGACTGAGAGACATGCAAGGCTTTCTCCCTCCTTATCAGGCGACCCTGGTCAGTGTCCTGCTGTCAAGGACTAAAGTAATTTATGTCAGAGCTGCAAGTGTTTACTTATCTACCCCAGCGACTGGCTCAGGCGAAATCAGCCAGACTGGCTCCTTTGTCTCACGGGCTTTTTCCTGCCAGTGGGAAAAATGAGGCAGTGGGCACTATTACCACTCCACCGAGCCATGTCACGCTTTGGAAAAAACAGCACAGAAGGTGTAAGAAGTGGTGCCATACATGGAGCGGCCCAGTCTCCTGTGGCCACCCTTAAGCTGACATGAGAACACTGATAGCCACCGCTATCAAAAATGTTACTACAACTCTGGCACAGACGGAAAATTTAAAGTGCCAGCTAGCAAAAACCAGTGCTGCTCTAACAACAGATGACATCCAAAATCAATCCCCCGTTTGGGGTTCACAAGTATCTTCTCATCAGCCTCAGCAGCTACACGATCAGTGAGATAAGCCGTAAAAACAAAATACCTCCTTGTAAATGGTACAATATTGCTTGGACAGACTTCAGTGTTGAATGTCGAGTCTGCACGTGAATACAAAGCAAGTGAACAATCCGAACACCGGGCAGGTAGGAGATAATCACACTGAGGAGATCTGTGTTGGAGGCGTTCGTGAGAGAAGTGAGTTTTAAAGAGGGATTTGTAAGAGAAGAGGAAGAAAACGTTGTGCACAAGAAGTGGGGAGTGTATCAAGCTTAAGGAATACCCATACAAGTTCTCCCCCATGATTTCACTGGGAGTTGTGCCTGAGTAAGGACTGCAAGATAGGGTGCTATAAAACAGTGATACATCTCTGATTAATGCATCTCTGCCCTTTATAACTGTGGTCATATTGATTGGGACTTTACTTTAACTGTTATGGCAAATATCCTCTACCATGGAGGTCCAGTGCTAATAAAGACTTGGTCCAATTTCTGCAGGGCCTGACTTTTTTTTTTTTTTTTTCTTTTCCCCCAGTGGTGATGAGTTCCCACAACTTCATTTGAAGTCTATGGGAGCTTGGCACCTCTGAAAATTGGGCCCATCTAATGGAAACCCATGCAAGCCTCAAAACAGACTTTAAGAACTGATCCAATTTTTGTTTCTTGTATCGTGAAAGAGGAATGAGAGCTATGACTACGTCTGGCCCAGAGGCCCGGGCTCTTTCCCATAGATGTAGTTTCATAAATCACAGAGGAAGATTTTTGTTTGTTTGTTTGTTTTTTGTTGGGGTTTTTTGTTATCCAGGCATTCTGCTTTCCAGACTCAAAACTGTCACCCTAAATACAGGACAACTTTCATCTTGTCTCTATACATCCTTCCTGGTGAAGGAAAGATGAGCATGTGTATGATAGATTTGCTCTTATGGTCGCTTCCCTCCTTTGAGGAGACAAATATTAAGCAGTGGTAGCTTCCTTTCCTAAACTGAATAGTTATCATTATCCGGCAAGGAAGCCTTTAACTATATGGACAATGGATTAAAGAAGCCAGACTATCTCTCTCTAAATGAGCTGTTATTTTAAATTAGCTTCCTTCTTAACCCAGGTCACTCCTCACAAAATATTCCACTGACTGATTGTATTTTTCTAGACAAATATTTTTGTGAGCTGCCTTCTCTCCCCACCCAGCAGGGAATGTTCAAAGGCTTATTCCTCCACTCTGAAGAGTTTAGGAAGAGACACACAGGCTTAATAATCTAGTGCAGGGGTAGGCAACCTATGGCACGGGTGCCGAAGGCGGCACGCGAGCTGATTTTCAGCGGCACTCTCACTGCCCGGGTCCTGGCCACCGGTCCGGGGGGCTCTGCATTTTAGTTTAATTTTAAATGAAGCTTCTTAAACATTTTAAAAACCTTATTTACTTTACATACAACAATAGTTTAGTTATATATTATAGACTTAGAGAAAGAGACCTTCTAAAAACGTTAACATGTATTACTGGCACGCCAAACCTTAAATTAGAGTGAATAAATGAAGCCTCGGCACACCACTTCTGAAAGGTTGCCGACCCCTGATCTAGTGGTTAGAGCTGAAGTCTGGGACTCTAAGGCCTGGGCTACACTAGTGGGGGGATCGATCTAAGTTATGCAACTTCAGCTACATGAATAACATAGCTGAAGTCGACATACTTAGATCTATTTACCGTGGTGTCTTCACTGCGGTAAGACAATGGCTGACGCTCTCCTGTCGATTCTGCCAGTGCCTCTCGCCCTGGTGAAGCACCAGAGTCGACAGGAGAGCGCGTGGTGGTCGATTTATCGCGTCTAGACTAGACGCGATAAATTGACCCCTGCTGGATCGATCGCTGCCCGTCGATCCAGCGGGTAATTTAGACAAGCCCTTAAACTGTGTCCCTACCTAGTCATGCTGTTCATTCAATGTGTTCTTGAGCAAGTCCTGTAAATTTTCAAAGGCCTGAGGCCTAGACTACCTTTGGGTGGCTGGCCATTTTAATTTCTGCACTCCCAAAACGAATTGTGGACATTAATGTGAGTGGATTAGCAGTCAGAGGGGCAAAGGTCCAGCTACATGTCCTTGAGTCAAACGGGGGCATAAAATAACGTAAGTGCAAATTAAGCACCACCAAACTGCATCTATAAAAGTGAGATGACATATTTGAAAGATCACCCCCCCCCCCCCAACCTCCTGGTGCATTAGTTCACCTATCTGGGAAATGCATATAACAACCCTCTGGGTGGGTGGCCAATAGGGCTTGAATTTGGGACTCTAGCTCCAAAGCACAGGCTTTTACTACTTGAGCTAAAGGAGCAAATCTGTCAGCTGGAATTGACTGAAGGCTGATATACTCTTATGTGATCCAGCCACTAGAGGGTGGAGAGACCTACTTGGACATATTCACACTTCCCTTCCTTAGAAGTACCTGATTCCCAGAAGGAATTGTAAGGATTAATCACTTAGGTTGCTGCATATCACTGCTATAAAAATACAGTGTTTTTATGTAATAAAAACAACGTATTTTGTCTTCATCTCTTTTTGGATGTGTATGCTCCTGGACGGAAATGAAGATTAACACTGTGTTAGAAATATTATTGGAAAGAAGTGGACTCTGGTCTCGAAATCAACAGGCACAAATGTGTTGGCTTTGGTTACATCTTGGAAGGACTGGTTGTAGGTTATTGTAGTCGGGGATGACCAGTGAGGAGAAGGATAAATGGTATGTGACTGATCATTGGAAGGTCAGCTGCTAAGTGTGAGCAGTTAGCAGTGGATTGAGAAGGCTTCAGAAACTCTGTCACCAGTGAGTAAATGGACTTTACTTAGTTACTATTCCCTCCTTCCAATGCATTTGTTAGTACTTGGAAGACTTAGGAATTGAGGGAAAACATTCTCAGATGCTTAAAGGGTCAGAGTTGAGGTTGCTTTAGCCTAATATTTGGTCTAAATGAATTGATATGGATTTGTTTGCAAAGTCCTTATAATTCTTCACTTGTAACTTTTTTTTAAACAAATGATTCAATGAGATTCAAAGTTCACTGGCAGCAGCCCAGCATGAATGAGGAACTAACTGAATAATAGTAAACCAATGCAGCCATGCAAGGGAGGAAACTGATTTCAGATTCAGATTTTCAACGGGTCGTAGGCGACAGCGAGAGAAGTAGGGGAAGCAATGTCCTACATTTTGGAAAGCATGCAGCAATAGCGCATTCAACCCTTGCAGGAAAGAGGGAATTCCCTTAACTTGCTCAAGAGTGATACAGCTGTTACAACCTGGTCCAGCACCCCACTGCTCAGTCACCGGTCAGCTGCAAGTGACCCCAACTGCTGGATCCCCCATGTTTCCAAGTCAACTGGCTTTGGAAAGTCTAGACACAGCTGCTTGTACATGCTCCACCTAGCCTAGGAGCACTCCGGGCTTCTAGTTTAACCCCTCTTGGGGCAGGAAAGCACAGAGCACAGGCTTAGCAAAGGAATTTCTTAACCACAGAAACTCTTAAAGCACTCAAGAGTTACAGATCTTTGAAAATAACAAGTCTTGAGATGCCCCCTCCCCAAGGCAGAGCCCACCCCTTCTTTCAAGTCAAGTTTGTCAGCATTTCAGGCTGGGCAGAGTCCATCCTGCCCTGTGTCTCCTGCAAGTCCTTCTTGCATCTCGCGATGGTCAGAACCCCTGACATCTCAAGTAAGTTCTCTCCTCTGGGCTACAATGCTACATGGTCAGCTGGAAGCTCAAGGCCCATCTGCAGGCCCCTGTGTAGAAAAAAACATTGTTTCATGAGAGAGGGCCAGTAGACCAGTCATTCAAAGTCTTGTCTTGATGGCTGTTAGTGTTAGTCATTCAGGAGGTGTCAAACACCTTTCCTTGGCAAGGCAGCTGTCTGCATGCAGCACAACAGGCTGACTTTGGGCATGTCCAGGCTTGGTGTAACTCATAAAACAACACAGCGTTCATAATTGGACCTAGGATATACCCCACTCTTTTACAATTGCTAACAGTGAGCTGCTCTAGCGGACCTTCCTGTGAAGGCCTCACAGAATGATCACTGATGAGATCCTGAAGGAAGGGAAAAGTGGAGAATTGGCAGGACTCCTGAAGGGTCGCAGAGGATCCCCTGGATGACAAAATATTCCAAAAGTACCCTAACATTGCACTCTTCTTACTCATCCCAGCTGCACTTGCATTAATATTTGCATACTCCCTGGAAGCACAACTTTCAGACTGAGTGCCCACCAGGGTCAATAGCTGGGCCAAAGGAACAGCTGTAAATCCACCGATTCCGAACAGCTAAAATGATCTGTAAACGTATCATGTGTTAGCTGGATTGATCAGAGGGTTCAAACCTCTACTCACTAACTGCAGTGAGAACTGGGGCAGCCCCAGAAAGCAGAGATAGGGACAGAGCATTCACACACTCTGAAGGCATTTGTGAAAGGCTTCAGTATGTGACGCGTTGTACCTGAGAGATAGACCCGAGCCTTGCCGCCTGTGAGAAAAGTTCATTAGCAGCTAGTGGGGCAGGAGTCTGTAGTTCACTCATCTCTTTCAAGTACCAGGAGATTTCTTAAGTGCAGTCTGATCATATGAAGTGTAACTCCTCATATTTCTCACTCAATAGCCTGCTTCACAAAGCCCTGAACATGGCAGACAATAACACACAGCCCCAGTGCTCGTTGCCCCGGCTCTGACAGAGGCATATGCAGAAGTACAAAAGGCTTTTTTTTTTTTAAAAAAAAGAAGATATTAATTATGCCTTTGATGTTCCATAAAAACAGCGCAGCTTCTGCTTAGTCTCCAGAGTCCAATTGACAATTGTTTATTAGTTTTCAAATAGCTGAAATTCATGTCAAACATTCCGCATGTTAGAAAAATGTTTATGAAGTGTTATCATGGTTTATTTAACCACGAATGTTTGGGAACCCAGTATAAAATATAATGGACCACACAAGTCTCTGGGCGTTCTGATCATGACAAATACTTTAAAAAGCATTGGTAAAAATCATGTCCCCTTAATCCGCAGACAGATTTCAACCAGCTAAAAGGTGTCATCGAGGTACGATAGCATTATCTGATCACGATGCCAATTGAATGGGCAACCTATTTCTTTTTTAATTTAAAGGAAATTTCTAATATTAGGAATATGATGGGCAATGTGGCTCATGAATGCCAAATTACTCTGAGGCTAATTGCTAGTCCTGCGATGAGCATAAGGTCTTGAATCCAGGGAGGGAGGAATTTCCTAATATGACCGACAGAAGGCCAACTGGAGTGCTCCGTGAAGAGTGCCAGGAGTCCAGAGAAGGAATTCAGATGTCAAGGATCAATATCCGTGCATCATTAATATTTATAATTTGCAATACTCTGCATTAATATTTATAGTATCCACGCCACTGCAAATTAGTTACCTTTTTTCAAACATAAAGACGATCAAAAAGCAACAGGTTTAAGTTTTGAACGAGGTGACGTTTTAATCCTTCTTTCTCTTGAGTTGCAGCTTTAAACCCAGTAGGTGGAATGATTCCTGGCCTTTAGCTGTGCTCCATTTTCCCCTGTTCTCCATATCTAACGTGTGGCCAAAGTTGCCCTGTGCGTGCATGTCCGCTGCCTGGGGCCAGGGAACTTCCTATAAAGCTGGTCCTCCAAAGCTGGCAATGGAAAATCTTGAGCTGTAAGAAAGTGAGGCCCAATCTCCACAAGAGCCGCATCTTCCTCTAGGAGCTGATCATTCTGCAACCCGATCTCTCCCTCTCTGGTGTTTAGATGCAGAATGAGAAATTGGGTAAACATCTTATTGCTGCAGGGGAAACTATTATGGTAGCATCTAAAGTCTGGGACCACATCAAGTTAGGTGCTAGTCAGACACATCAGACAATCCTTATCCTGAAGAGCTCATTATCTATTGACAGCACTGAAAAAATGTGGGAAGGGAAATGGGCACAGGGGTGATGTAACTGTCTATGGTCGAACTGCAGGTTAGCAGCAGAGCTGGAATAGTGCCCCAATTCCCTGGCCGATACCCTGGCCACCAAGCCGCGCTGAGCCCACAGCTATCTCTATCTGCATGTTGGAGGCCAGGCTGTAAAATTAGGGCAAAAGCATTCATTCCATGTCCACAGCACCTTAGGGAACTGAACCCCTGAGATCTGAGCCGTTTCACACCATCACAACACTCAATAAGGGGGGAAATGCCTGGTTATTCTTTCCAGCCGTTGACAAAGAAATGAGAGAATGGTGATTGAGTTTTGTTTTTAGCAACTCGAGTTCAAAATATTTCTCCACACTTATCAAAATGAACTCAAGGTTGGCTTTATTATGCCGAAACCCAAGTGAATCCACTTCATATTCCATGATATTAGAGTATATTTCTTAAGACTGTTAATGCTGCAAAGATGCTTTGATAGCACGCACTCCATTTCTCGTAAGGCCAGAATCTACCCTCCTGACACAAGCCAAATTCCCATTGACTTCATTAGTGAAGGTAACGCATGGGGATTTATAAAAACAAAGCAAATTATCTAGTAACGATCATAAAGTAGTGAAGAGCCTTTCTGTTGGCAGCAGCTCCTGCTAGATTTGATTCCCCGGTTAGATATTACAATAGCTTGTGCCATTTATCTGCAAAGCATGCACATTCCAAGCAGAAAATCAGAAGGGAAGCTACTCCACACTGACTCATTCCCCAAAGTACGGTAATTGCCTTTTCTTTTAACATTTGACGGTTCAGCATTATTTCCCTCATTTTAGTTTTGCCTTTTGGCACATGAGTGTGTCTGTCTAAGTCGCTTTGCTTCACTGTTGTTTTTCAATGAAACTTAAATTATTTTTCGTTCATCTCCAGCAACCTCCCTGTGGGGCCTGATCCTGTTCCCATTCAAAAAAAATCCCAGGGGCTTCAATGCATGCAGAAGAGAATAAAGTGAACAGTTCACATTGGGAGCTTGTTTCAAACCATCCAAGTTCACACACGGAGTCCCCCCTCCTCTCTCTCTGCTATGAAGGGGCCAATTAATAACCCTTTGCTTTTTGCACACTTTTTTTTTCATGTCACCTTAATCTGAACACTTTTTTCCTTCAATCAGAAAATTGTTGCTTTTAATATTTTAAACTCTGATTTCTCATAAAAGCCCCAAGTATTAGAATTTCTCTTAAGAAATATACCATTAATATATCTTTATTATGTGTAGCTGATCCTCACTGCATGGGCAATGACTTTTTTATATTCCCTGCTTGTCCCTGAGGCATCTGTTAAGCCATTTTATTTTGACATGATATCCTTATGTTAAATTAAAACTTGGTTTTTATTATCTGTTATGTGCCAGTAGACAACAGAGCCTTAATGCTGTTGTACAACTCCTCCTGTCGTGATCTTTAACCAATATGGGGTGCCTCCCTCTCTTCCTCCATCCGCCCCATCTCACCCCCATCCTTTCCAGAAAAAAACCATGGATTGAGTTATCCAGACTGACAGCAATTTACAATCCCCATTAATGGTCATATAAATTCCAGTGGATCAAGGAAGCCTCTAGTACATTATATTCAGACACAGCTAATAGGTCTGGGATAACTGCCATTGCTTGTTTCTGTGTTATGAGTCCGACTGTTTATATCTACAGTACAAGTAAGCGGTATAACAAGTTTTCACATTCTCAAAGTCATTCAAGGAGGCCCAGTAATTGCTCGCTCCAATAGCAGTCAGAGGGCTGGAGGTGGTAGCAGTCACTCCCTATATTTAGGGAAAGCTGTTGCACCAGAGGCCCAGCAGTTTGTTTGGAAAAGAGGGATCAGTTCCATAGGACCTTCTGGGGGTCTTGCGCTCAGATCTTAATCCAGCATCCATTAAAGTCAATGAGAAAATTCCCAATGATTGAACCACTGGATCAGACCCTTGGCACTAAGGGCTGGTCTACACTTGAAATGCTACAGCAACACAGTTGAGCCACTTCAGTGTAGATGCTACCTATGCCGACAGGAAGAGTTCTCCTGTTAGCATAGGTAACCCACCTCCCCGACAGGTGGTAGCTAGGTCGATGGAAAAATTCTTCCATTGACAAAGTGTAACCCACACACCTCCTGAGTGTGGTGTTCCGTCCCATCTAGGGGCACCGAGACCACTTAGAGAGAGAGAGTAATGAGTCTGTTCTATAGCCTTAGGCTTTTAGCTCATGCAGTTGAGGCTCATGTCTTTAGCACCAGAGGTCCCAGGTTCGATCCCACCCACCGATGACCGGGGTCTGTTGGCGTTACACTAGCTCTGTCTACACAGGGACTTAGGGTTTGTCTACACTATTGGCTGAATCGATGGGCAGCGATCGATCCAGCAGGAGTCGATTTATCGTGTCTACTATAGACATGATAAATCAACCACCAATCGCTCTAGCATCGACTCCGGTACTCTACCTCAACGATAAGCACAAAGGGAATCGATGGGAGAGTGTCTCCCATCGATCTACCGCAGTAAGTAGATCGAAGTACGTCAACTTCAGCTACATTATTCACATAGCTGAGGTTGCGTAACTTAGATCAATCCCACCTGAAGTGTAGACCAGCCCTTAGATAGGTTTAACTATGCCGCTCAGGGCTGTGGATTTTTCACACCCCTGTTCTCTGTAGTTATGCTGACCTAATATTCTACTGTAGACTAGGCCTAAGATGACGACAACAACAAAAAACAATCTTGTGCATCAGTTCTTATGGCAGGAATCTTCACCCTGGCTATTTTTAAGGAGCTGAAGAGAATCATTCTGTAGGTAGGGTCTCTATGGAGAGACGACAGACAACATGATAGAGCAGAATAAGAAACCAAGCAAAAATAAAATCCATTACTAATTCCACCTTTTGAGGGGTGAAAATTTAACACTTGGGACATGGTGCATAGGGGACTTAGAGACACAGCTCACCTGTGACAGTTACTAGGCTCTCTGCATTACTGCTGACTATCTTGTGAATAGTTGTATTTGAGCCCAAATCATATCAAATGGCTCTGACAGTGCTGCAATCCAATTGTTTAAAAATGAATAAAGTTTATCTCAGTTGCTTGAGGAAATTGGCTGGCAAGTACTATTTTCATTCACACTTGTAAACTGCTAACCACGTTAGTATTTTATATCAGCTTTAATTATTTTTAGCAATGGCAAGTATCATTAGCTACAGCAACTTGTTTAATATTTATCACAAATTCTTGATTGATAGACCTTCACAACAGTTGAAGGACAGTGGGCAAATCAGGTTGTACACACAAAGATAGGCAACTGCATCTAACTGACTTGCATTCAAATCTCTCCCTATTTACAAAAAATTACATGATAGTCAATGTTTATGTAGGGCCTAACATAGCTGTGCTCTTACTACTGCAGAGTGAGCATGTCCGCTGACATAGCTGAGCTAGCATTACTAACAGATGTGTAAAGAGCTGTTAATGTCAGGCTCCTTTCAAAAGACGGGCCAGATTCTCTTCTCAGGCTGCCATAGTTCCACTTACTTTAGTGGAGCCTCTCCTGACCTGCTCTGGTAAGCAAGAGGAGAATCCACCCTTGGGTGTGGAGTGGGAGTGGATGAAAATGATTAACTGAAAAGGGGAGATTTAAACCATTCACAAACAGAGGTGCAGTGTATTCTTCCCCAGGGAACCTTTTTAAGGTTCTGTAAAGAGCCAAAACTGACCCAGATTTATCACTGAAATTCCTGATTCTTTCCCAGAAAAATTGGCAGTTTGAGGGCTAATCTGGGTCACTTTTCAAATGCCCCTTTTCCCCTTCCCATGAGTTCTGAGCAGGGATTTACAGTTTCTCTTCAAAGGATACAGGCCTCAACATGATGTTGACTCTAAACCAGGTAAAATGTTATGGTTCCAGCAGAATTCTGTAGGAGTTTTCAGCTTTGCTTGAAAGTGGCTTCGTCTTAAAGTCAAATTCAGGGGGCCTGAGTCTTCCTAAGCCAAACCCTAATTACAAACTTTCAGTCAAATCCATTTTACCTTCCTTGTGCAAATAGTGTCACAGAGAGGCCTGGGGGCTCTTGGAATAAGGCAAGCAGGATTTGCCCCCTTAAAAATTACTTGAATGTCCTAAGACACCTCACTGGCAGGGTATCTCTAACAACCTTGTGTGTGTCTGTGCGCCACTGCTCTCTAGTGGATCGAAATTAACATTTCTATCTCCATGTCTTAAATCCTGTACTGGAAATAGAAAAAGGAGATTCTCCTTTTGCTCAAGTAATGAGGGACTGTGCATTTGAAGCAGGAGAATCCGAAGTCTATTCCCCAGGCCACACTGCTGTTGCAAGAGGCCATGTGTGGAACGACCTGGTGAATTCCTAGCACAGATTTGTCATCATATTACTGTGTGATATATGCCATTATATACCCTGTGAGTACCTCTTATGCTGAGTGTTACTGGGAAGAGACCATTGCACTGATACTGTAATTGTGAAAAAAAAAACTCCATCTCATGAGAAGAGGAACTTCCAAAATGGTGAAGGTGAAGTTTTGCACTGAAAGCAGGGATTCAACTTCTTCATGTATAATAAATGTAACTTCTCCTCCCTAAAATTATAACACTTTGAATAGATTAAATATATGGCTGACTGCAAGTCTTTTTTACACCGTATTCACTGTAAATACAGGTCTGTCACATCTTAGGCGCAATTAACATGTACGATTTCAGCTTTATGCGGTCGGCAAAAACAAGCAAAAAACAAAAAAAAAGAGAAAAATAACAATTTAAATACTGTTTCTGTAGGGCGGGCGATTCTGCCCGCCATTACACTCAATGGAATTTTGACTATACGCGGTTTTCGCTTTAGGCGCTGACCGCGGAACGTAACCCCAGCGTAAGATGAGACAGACCTGTATATATAATTTTTTTAGACAAATCCACCTGCTAGTAAGAAATATTCCACCATAAGAAACTGATTCCCTGCCAATCTGTCAGGATTCACCAGCTTCATGAAGCAATACTAGGGTGAAGAGACAGCAAGTGTGAAAAATCGGGACAGGGGGTGGGGGGTAATAGGTATCTATATAAGAAAAAGCCCCAAATATCGGGACTGTCCCTATAAAATCGGGACATCTGGTCACCCTAAGCAATACTCCGATTTTGTGATAAGTATTTGTTTAAAAGTTCCAGCACCGTTTTCATAACCAGAAAGGGCATGCAATGTTTGAGAACTTTGTAAGAATCAGGCTGTAATTGAACGTAGGACCCATCTACACAGGAACTTGTGCTTTGTCAGGCAACTGTTCTAATGAGAACNTGAGCTGGCGCCGCTACTGAGGGCATGCAATGTTTGAGAACTTTGTAAGAATCAGGCTGTAATTGAACGTAGGACCCANAAATGGACTCTCTTCAAACCCGTTGCAACAAAAACAACTTAGAATTTTTTCACAAAGTCGGTATTTCATTTTTTTTCAAGCAGCACTAGATAGAACCCTTGCATCCGAAGAAGTGGGTATTCACCCACGAAAGCTCATGCTGCAAAACCTCTGTTAGTCTATAAGGTGCCACAGGATTCTTTGCTGCTTAGATAGAACACAATAGTGGGCTGACAGTGGTACAACACAGACTGGTTTTAGCTGGGTGGATGAGACATAACCTCGTTGTAATTATGTTACAGATCCATGTTATAGTCCTGCATAAACCAAGGTTCTAACAGTCTTCTGTAACATGCGTTGGTACCATAGACTCGCGTCCTGTTACTAAACTACCTAACAGCGGCATGCGTTGGGGCAGGAGTGGCATAGTCATTAAGATGGAATTTGGTCCTGTGTGTGGTGAGTGTTCTGACTTTACCCAAAAATGTTCACAGGACAATCTGACAGATTCCATATTGCCAGATCATTGCTAGGATTCAATGTCACCATAAGCAGTGCTGAAGCAGTAGTCAATAATTTCCCTTCCCTCCACCCTTAGATATCAGGCTCTGGGTTACTTGGGTCTATGCAGCCATGAAGAATCCAGAAGAGAAAAGAATGCCACTGTTAGAGAACCAGAGCAGAGCCCTAAATTGGAAAGAGCAGGCCGAAGACAACAGCAGTAAATCTGACGAAGTGGGTATTCACCCACGAAAGCTTATGCTCCAATACTTCTGTTAGTCTATAAGGTGCCACAGGACTCCTTGTCACTTTTTACAGATCCAGACTAACACGGGTGTGACGTTGTGCAGTCTATATGATTTTGTAAAAACATAAGTGAATATAATGTAATTGGAATAGTTTTATAAAAACATGATAATAAGTGAGTATAATGTAACTGGAATATGCTTCATGCAAAAGGTATCATCACAAAGCTTATAATCTACTGAGAGTGATCATCCTATTTGTATAAATGTATCACTCTTGTATCTAAAACTAGAAGTATAAAATATAACTCTGAGGGCCTATTGTAATTATGCAAAGTGTGGGCCATTGATGGTGGTTTGGAATCTTGATGACTCCCATTAACCAGAGCCATTGTCTGCAGATGGCTGTATTTACCTGTGAGTCTTCCTGTATATGTGTGTGCTGGCAAGTGA